>CALSBW010001943.1:219486-232488 GCA_943590975.1 Lindbergichthys nudifrons
AAAAAAAAACAGGACAAAGCGAAAACATTTCCCACAACCTACAGTTTCTAAAACAAGAGCTTTCTCTGTTCATTTACAGGGACATTTGCCGCTATACTTACTTATGCTAGTATGGCAACAATTATTGCAGCTTCTGACTTCTCTCAGCTGCTACAAAGTGTATTTGAACCCATACAGAGATACTGGATGAGCCTTGCACTTTTCCTTGATCAATTAGCTGACTGGTCAGAACTGGATCTAATGATAATTGAAGCGGCAGAAGCGCCTCACACAGCCACTAATAGCTTTCTCTTTAATAAATCACAAGGGGCAATCACTCTTCCATTACCTTCAGTCACAATTGCCACAATCACACACCATTAAAATTCTGCGCTGTGTATATAATACCTGATGACAGCAATTCGATCGGCTGTCTTTTCTATTATCTGAGGTAAGGCAGAGGTTTGATATAACTACGTCTGGTGTGAAGTCAGCATTTCAGTCACCTCATAGCTGTTCAATCCTGCCTTTTGTTGGCAGTCGAGCTCTGTTGTCTCGCTTTGTTTCACGTGTTAACCATCTATTCTACTAGCCATCTTACTGCTGAGCCCAGCTCTTCCTCACCACATTATTAGCTTTGACCTTTGCGTGTCAGTTCCAGCGCTGATACCGAGCCAGAGAAACTCTGCCAGAACCTGAGCCAGAAATAAAGGGCTAACACATGTTGCATTTTTATGAACAGTCCTGCTATGGAACGTACTTAAATAGGGATGAAAACTGCTCTGTAGGGACTGTGAAACCATGCTAGGCTCTCCACACACAGAGTCCATTCCCATCCACACCCTGCAGCTCTGCTTTGGTCTGATCATGAACTCCTTCCGGCTATTTGTCACCCATCCTCTCACAGCTCACTTATTCCAACTCCCTTTCTTCACCATGGTCAAACAAGACAGTTCTAAACACATGCTCTCGTCCACACCCTAAATGTAACCTTGGTCCCCCACTTTGCTATCTCCATACCGTTGTCTCACACTCCATGACTCCTTCTGTGTTACTGGTATCATCTTGACTCCTCCCCTTCCCTCTGCACGACAACTTAGTCATAGGAGATAAGTTCCATTAGCATGCTTTGCTCATTTCTGCCTTCTCAGCAGCTTGTAATGAACCGGTCACCAGTGGTTGTTAACAATCTGCAAATCAGCGAATTTGACAGTTGATTTTTTGCAAGACAAGCTCAAATCTGTAACCCACAAAAAATGATAGGCATTCCCTCCCACAGACTGTGCTTCTAAGATAAGATGAGCAAGAACGGCTATCTTTGCTCAAAAATGACACCAGTGCAACAAAAAAAACAATAGGAATAAGATACAGTCAGCAACATTGGTAGACCTAAATAGAAAAGTAAATTACGACGACACTTTAAAAGTGTATATGAAATCATTCTAACATCAGTGCCTTATAAAATACCAATAAAACTATGAGACATAAAGTCAAACTAAAATAGAAAAGTAATATTGTGCATGATGATGAGGGTAACATTGTCAGGGATATTGAAGAAAAGTAATAAAGTTGATATTGCACATCTTGTATGCAAAGGATGAGAGGCATTGTCCATAATACTAGTTTCCACCGCATCCTCATCTCTGACACCCCCAACAAACACTCCAGTTCTTCTCCCAGAACAGAACCCACTCTACTTACAGTATGAGCTTATTCAGACTATTATTGGCTTTATTAACACCACAACAAGTAGCAAAAGAAAAAACCCAGTTTTCCTACCTCAAAGTGAATTTCCAACCAAGCAAAGCAAAATGACGCAGTTATGATGAAATTGTTATTTACAGTATGCTGGCAAGATATCACCACCAACAGGAAGTACACACGGCCTCCTTCACAGCAGGAAGAAGCATGCTGTCTTAAGAAACTCTTGAACATATTGTAAGATGTGTTTTTGGCAACTTGCTTGCTTTTTCTACTGCTTTTCTATATATAAAAGCATCACACAGTTGTCGGGGTGGTAAACATAAGTAAGCGGCGTGTTGTTGTCACTTCAGAGGATTTATGGATACCAAAGTAAAGAAAGCTGAAAGTGTAGCTCTAGCATTATCGGCCCCAGAGACCTGCAGCTGATCTAAACCTGCGTCAACACAACACAATGTAAAGAAATGCTGTTTGCCTGTAAATAGAACATGCATTCCCCGAACTTCCAATTCCAAATCATGCACATTTTTTCATTTCAAACCTTTATTTATCCAGGTTGTATCCCATTGAGATCATTGATCTCTTTTTCAAGGGAGACCTGCTCAAGTAGGTTCCACATGAAACATTAAAAACATAAACAGAACAACAAAAAGGACATCGTACAGCATCATTACATTGATTACAATTGACATAACTATCCACATGCACAGGTACCAACAGCTTTCGACTGAGTAGCATCCAACCGAGCTTTAAAAACATTTAGTGGCACCAGATTGCTCAGTTTCCATTTCAATTGCAGACTATTCCAGGACAGAGGAGCTGCGCATCTAAATGCTATCAATATGCACATGCTGTGTTCATTTCATTAACAACTACCTGTTTGATTATGATCTATCTTAAATAGATGGTGGTGTTTGCTCAGGGATACCCAAAAACGTTTTATGTGTTCCTATTTGAACCCTATATACTTCCAATTGAATGGAAATCTGGCCATCAGTTTTTAAGATAACTTGCTGTTGACCAAAGTGTTAGTCAAGGGTACATTTTAACCTGCGCTGGTCACCTGGAGTGTTTTGGGGTGAGGCATTTGTTGATTTAGCAAAGAGCATGGGCACATTTCTGATGACCTTTTTCATGTTTCACGTTATCATCGTCAAACCAATGATTACTACAACAACTAACCCTACTCCTAACCCTACATTGAAGAAACAAACTCAAAATAGCAAGACTCGTGCAGATACATTTCAAAAAGTCAAAACCTTTCTAAGTGCTACACGTATACTGTAGTGAGTGTTTTATTTTGTATTTGTTTGCATTGTGTTTCTGTATGGGCCAAAGTGCAGTTTTCGGTCTGAGATAGAAGAGGTGGAGACTTTCTGCTGTAGTGATATCAATTGGAAGCTTGTTCCACCTTTTTGGATCCAGGAAAGCAAGTGGGCGTGTTTTTGTTGAGGGGTACCTGGGTCCAACTTGCAGTGAGGGAGCAGCAAGCGGATTGGCTGATGCAGAGCGAAGTGCACGTGCTGGAGTGTATGGCTTAACCATGTCCTGGATGTAGGGAATACATGATCCATTCACAGAGAGGTAGGCCAGTACTAGTGTCTGGAACTGGATACGGACAGCTACTGGCAGCCAGTGAAGGAAGCGGAAGATAGGAGAACTCAGGGATGTTGGAGTCAGTTGGGCTGCAGCATCCTGGATGAGGTCTGAATGATCTGGCTGCTATTGATCAGATACTTTTCTTTGTTCTAGGCCAAAACTATCCACCATAATCCTTTCTACACTGATTACTGTCCAAGCTTTCTGATGCTCATTTCTGCTGTTAGAGTTTGTCCTAAATGAAACCAAATTCATCATTTATATTGACTGCTTAGGTGATCTGGTATTCCAGTCATCTCTGGTGAATTTAATACAGTTTGTAACCTCAGTGTGAAGCTGCTGTCTGCATGTTAA
Organism: Lindbergichthys nudifrons; assembly: GCA_943590975.1. NCBI lineage: Eukaryota > Metazoa > Chordata > Actinopteri > Perciformes > Nototheniidae > Lindbergichthys > Lindbergichthys nudifrons. Next base: position 223,120 of record CALSBW010001943.1, read on the forward strand.
TACTTAACAGAAATAGATATATACATCATTTCCTCAGACTAAGCTGGAATGATATTTTGAACTATCTGTTCGGTTATTCCTTAGAGTATAATATCATCAGTGGTTTCTACATGTTATCACATTAGTCTGTAAATCTTTCAGAGGAGCAGTGGCTGCGGAGTAATGGACCTCAGCCAAAGTCTGAGCTAAAGAGGATGTAGAAAGCATTGTCATCAGCCACTCCATGCTTCCTTTCTCCACTTCCTACTTCCTGTCTGGCCAGTGGCACTGCAGAGGGTATTCCGCTGTCAGATGCTGAGAATAAAAAGTGTGTGTGTGTGTTTAGTTTGATCTCAAGGAAGTCCACTTCTTCTGTGGTTCAAGCAGTCTCATCTGACCCACTTTGTTCACAGCTGCACAGCAGGATGTGCAACGTGGGTATGTAAATAAGATTATATTATTATGTATGTTTGTACAGGTATAGGATGGTAACAGATGGAGAGGCAGTGAAGCTATATTTACATTTATATAAACTGCTGCTTAGCAAGCTGTTTCAGAGATAATAACCATGGGTTTTCCTGTGCACATGGTGTGACTATAAAAAGTATTTAGCACCCTAGGTAGTATTCATGTTTTGTGATCTCTGAGCCTTGCAATTAAACAGATTGCTTCGACTTTGATCAACAACAAAACAAACTAGGGATGTAAGATTTATAACTAACTACTGTGCATTCCTAAAAACACTTAAAAAGTTAAAAAAAAATGATATTCGCCTTTGACAGTAATTACAGCGACTCCACATGATATTATGAAGCCTTTTCTGTGCAGCTATGGCTTAGTCTCAATAACTTGCTGGGCAAAGGAATCCTCTATTCAATCTTTTTCCTTTCCTCGTCAACCCATAATACTTTCTTCAAGCTTATTCCAAACTAGCTGGGATGTCATGTGGGTTTTTATAAAGGCCTGTGTCCAAATGTTTTTGACTGGTAGCATGAGGACTGAGCAAATGCCACTGATTTTGTGCAGCCGCTCTGAGTGTTTCGCGTTGAAAATATTTCTTTTTACCCGGATCGACTTGACTCTGCAGCTATTACATTGAGTTGCCACAAGCTTATTCATACAAAGTGTGAGAGCATGCATCTTCCAGCTGGTGTTCACGGTGTCAAACAAATTTATAGAAGAGACCATAAAATCCAAGGGGGTGATACGATGTTGAGATATCATTGTCATAGAAATAATAAAGAAGCGCTGGGACCTTTTTTTATTGATGAAGCGCTGGGAGGAGGCTCTGCCCAGTATCAGCTCCACATGGAGCTCTGTATCAGCACCCTGCCAAAACAAGGCTCCATGTGGACACAGGGCCTAAGAGGGGCTTTCTCTCTGCCGCTCTACGGAACATTCTGTCTCTCCAATCCTTCTCCGTCAGAGTTGTCATCGGCCCCTTAGTGGCCTCCCTCACTAGTCTCTTCTTGCATGACCACTCTGTTTTCACTGTCTCTAGGCAGATGAACAGTTGTCATGCACTTTCCACTTCTTAATGATTGATATAGCTGGACACTGGAGGTGACTTCATCAGTTGATCTCTGACTTTTCAAACACGTTCAGAGGGTTGTTTGGAATTTTCTTTAATCTTCAGAGTTATTGCCACCGTACTGAAACACCAGAAATCGGGCCTACCAGATAAGGGTTCTAAATCCAATTTACATAATGATAGGATATACATCTTTTGATCGATTTATAAAAAGCTACATTCAATTTTGTAATCAAAAGGTGATATTGGAATAGATGAGATTTACTTTGATCTCAATTTTGGAAATTGCATTATTGTTTTTGTTACTGTTTAACTCCTACCAAGGGTGTCAGGCACTCTGAGTCAATATGCCGGTACTTGACTTCTTTTGTTTATATAATGATTTATTTATTTTATTTGAATGTATCTTTATTCGACAACTTACTTGTATTTCTTATGTTCATATATCCTATTGTATATTTGATTGCACATGTTTACTTCGTACAGTATGTTTATATTTTATGTTTCTTCTATTACATTTTTCTGCAATCGGACAACTGTCACAAAAAACAATATCCCCTGGACATATTCAATGTTTCGATTCTGATTGTTCATAAGTTAAAAATAAAATTGTAATAAAACAGTAAATATATACAGATATTAACAGTAGACAGATATACAGTATCTCTATATATCTCTCTTTTTGAATACACAATATAAATACACAGAATAGGTTAGTCAAGATTCAACATTGTAAAACATTACAACTTCCATGGAGGGAATACCACATGCATGTATGTTTGCATATGCACGATCACACTTGCGTCCCCTCTGACGTCCTGCCAGGCTTAGCGGGCCTCGCTGCAGATTCCCATCAGCGGCTGCCACAGTGATCTAGTGGCCGGGCTTTGTGGGCGACCTGTTTTTAGACGGAGGGAATGTCACTGGATTTATGTGGCTAATGCCAAAACAGCTGCTTCCATGAATAGCTGAATGAGGCCTCGTAGTTAATATCCACATCCAGACAGTGCCATTCAGGAAGTGGTGCAGGTGAAGGTTAAGACAATAGAAAGTGAACACATAACAACAAAATGCTATAGACTGCTGTGACTGTGACACTCCTAAATGTTTGCTCAGTCTTTATGTCCTACTCACACACACACACACACACACACACACACACACACACACACACACACTAGTCGGTTAGCAGATATACTGTTACTGGAAGTGAGTTGTGGGGGGGAGTGGAGGGAAGATGTGTGGTCATGCATTGATGGGTGTGTGTTCATTATTAAATAAAACATAGAAAAGAAGTGAGAAAATTGGGCTCATGAAACTGGTCAGCTAACACTACGTCTCTATATTGATCCATAACATATTGACTAAAATGCCTAACAGTCGCAGATGGTGTTTCACGTTGAAATCACGGCGTAACATTATTATAAAGTTAGGGTAGCCAGATGCCTACAAGCCGCATGTGGGACAAAGAGTGTTGGACAATGCGGGTTACTGCGATGCTAAGAGATAGATTTCAATATAATGTTCATCTTACCCTTAAGAATGTATATTTCTATTGAAACTATGAGCTGAATTTTGATAACAACGCTTTACTATAGGTTGATTTGTCTGCACAAACTATGCCCGTTAAGGTCTTAACTATATTTGATAGTTATATTTTATTTTTCACAGACAATCGTCCACATGATATTTTATTTGTAATCATTGAGTCTGGAAAAAGGACCATCGCTAGCTTCCTACCACAGACTGCTGACCTGTATGAGTGCTGCACAGTGTGGTACACGCTCATTATTTCAGCTGCTGTTACCTTATCTGTTTGGTAATCCTCTTTGGGTTTCAGGAGGATTGTATCCACAGATCGCGTTTTTCTTTAAAAGCCAGGCGTTTCTTGTGAGTCTTGCATGTGATGTTGCTTTAAATCCTATTCACCTCCATGTGCGATTAAAGAAAGAACTCTGGCAAATATAACAAAACACTCTCTCTGTATCGCCCTTCACCGGCTACACCCATCTGTTATTACATTTCCAGACTTTGTTGATTGATTGACATTTGACACAGCTAATGATGATAGCTGTCTCTTGCTTTAAAAATGGCAATTGGATAAAAGCCAAGTTTTTCGAAGGGCGACTGCCAATCAAATGTGGGACATCGTCTCAATTTGTGGGACAAGGGACGAATGATAAAAATGCTGTGCAGTCCCGGTAGTATATGGTCACCCTATATACAGTTGGCTATCTATTTCTACCTTTCTATGTTCAAGCTCTGGATGGGAATTCACTATGTTGCAACCTTGGGGTCTGAATAGTAAAGCCAAAGCAGAGGAGCCTAAACATGCATTTGCTCTAATATCTAATAGTTGTTGCTGATTGTATAGAAGTCTATGAGAAAATGACCTTACTTCTCTCTTGACTCTTTACCCCATTAAACATTTTCCTGATGAGTTTATGATCACATCGCTACATTTCAAGACTTCCTAGGTACAGCATGACGTTTATTTTCTAAATGATGTCCGTGTATACAGTAGACAGTCAAATAGGGTATGCTTTAGGGCGGGGCTTCATGTGATTGACATGTCGCTACCACAGTTTCCAGGTTTTCTGTTAATAGGCGTTTAGACATTTATTTTAACACTTTGTGATGAAGGCACTTAAGACTTCATTAACTACTTTACTTTATGATGACAAAAAAGATTATTACTTAACTTTAAATCCAGTTAAGCTGTTGGATGGATGTACTTTTTCTAATATCACTTTATTTCATTAAATCTAAGAGGCTTAAACCCTCACAGACTTTCACACATGGAGGAAAAGGAAAGGGGATCTTGTAAACGTGTTATGACTTACAGAGTAATCTGATTGGATGTTTCTTGTTATTCTTTGTTTTAGATAAAACATGAAATGTAGTAGGAAGGTTTAGCAGAGACAGAAGAGATGTGTCTAGATTAAGAGCAATACAATGTGATCTCAGAGTCACAGTGACATATGAGTGTTGCACTAAGTGGTTGTCAGTATGTGAATCCCTTTATAAATCGTCTTTGTTAGGAGATGTATAATGCGTGATGGATGCATAACCAGCATGACCACACATGCAGAAAAATCGATGCGACACAAATATGGACCCTCAGTGATCCAACATGTTGTAATCTGATTACAAACTATGTTAACGGTAGTTAGTCTGGTAATGAAAGCTTCCTCTTCTTTATGTGCTGTTGCAGACCAAAGACAGGAGTGAGTAAGAGACGAGAGTGAGACAGCAGACAGAGACAGTCCGTCCTTGCTTGCTTATGTCAGCTTAATTGAATTACTTGCAGGACTAAGGATGTCCATTTTGTCTACCCAGATAATGTCCTCTACTTAGTTTGTCTCCTGGTTTTATGTCTGTACACTTTATGACATTCCCCTCTGACTATTTGTACTTTTACTGCCAGCATTGGCTTTAGCCTTAAGCACAGATTGTACTGTTCACATCTGACTAAAATTGAAGACATATTAATACATTGAGTTTTATCAAAATTAAAATCATTTTGAAAATGTTGACCTTCACTACCAGATAAGGCAAATCAAGTGCCGGCAACAAAAAAAGGATTTGAATAAAAATGTATAATTATCTCCAGATGTACATTAAGTTGTCATTTCTAAGCTCTGGTTGTTTGAGCTCTGTCAAATTCAAACATGCTTTATTGGCCTTATTGGCCTGACCATGTCCAAAACGAAATATTGCCAAACAGTAAAATATTAAACAATCATATAAAAATGTATGTCATTAAAATCAAGGAGAGGTGCTGAACCTAACTGATGGATATCAAAACCAAATCAAAATGACGATAATGAAAATAATATAAATGTAATATACATAATAGTTTGTGCATGTAAAATCAGGTGAAAACATATTCTGCCAGACTCCGGCTCTCTGTTTGCTCTCCCAGCAGAATTGAAATGTTGACGTCTGTAATGTACGGTGGCTGACAGATGCAAACGCGTTACAACGGCTCAAAACACTTCCATTAGGAGTGTTTTTGAATGTTTCAGTATATTTGAAATGACTCTGTTAGCTAGCTCACAGCAGATATATCGGAAGGAATCATAGGATCACATTGTTAAAATAAGCTGACAACTTTCCTTTTAGGTTAGTATCCAGTGACTGTTGGCCAAATGTATAACCCCCTAACGTCATCAAACGCACCTGTCCCAGCTGTGTGCATCACTATACACTGTAGTCCCTGTTCCTTTGTGATTTTAGCTTATTGCAGCTTTTCGTTTATGCAGCACTTTTAGTAAACCCTGCGCATGTTTCGTCAAGTTGGTGAAGATCTTTCTTCATTTTCCATGTGTTTTGGCACATTTGTGTTTTTATATTCACATTTAAAAAGTGCATTAATAATAAGTGTAATAAGTGTTTTGTTTGTGCATTTTATCAGGAAGTGCACCTCTGTTTCCACTTTGTCTTCTTTGCACAGCTGGCAGAAGTATCGACCAGTCTCATGGCCAGGCTGTGCTTGGTCAGTCTGGTTCTGTGTTTACTGACAGTCACTGTGCTCAGGTAATCTGCCACACAGTACTGGCTCTTCAGGTCTGGATAGCATTGCATTTTGCTTTTGTTTGTGTGTTTGAATTGGTTATGTAGATTTGTTTCTGGTGTTATACAGTCACTGTCACATACTCAAAGGATCCCTGCGAACTGTCAGGGCTCTACTTGAGACAAGAAGTTATTTAGTCGTGAATTATTTTAACCCTGATGAAATACATTCGCAGATGCTTTTTTGACCTCCTCACATTTTATGTAGCACCAATGTTGAGTCACAATGTTCTCCTCGGTCCCAGGCGAGGCAACTCTAAAACAACTTCTCTAATGGCGCATTTCCATTGCAGGGCCTCGCTCGGCTTAGTACGGTATAGTTAGGCTTGTTAGGCCTGGCTCACTTTATGCTGCGTTTCAATTACAGTTTAGTAGCTGGGGCAGTAACTATAGTAACGCAGTGTAGGGGGAGCCGTGACGTCATCTTCAATGCGAACCATGGAAAACCAACATCAGCCGTTAGCTGTTAGCCCTCAGAGCTCACAGCTCCTCATATATGTTCAGAAACTAGACAAAAGTTAAACAAGTACAAACCACAGACTGCCTGTGTCATGGCGAATACAGTCGCTGGTTTATTTATGTCTGTATAGGCCGTTGTTGTGAGTGTGGACGGTCGGAGCATATACTGCGTTAGCTTAGCCAATCTCCATTCAGAAAACACGCATTTTAAAAGGTTTTTTGCCTGCCGTCTGTCTGCAGACTTGTCAAAGCATTAATTCATGGTTTTTACTAACCGGTATCAGTATGTAGTTACTTCGGCATCATTTTGAAACGTGTATTACAATTAAATCACGGTCAAATATGTTCATTTTGTTGTAGTTGTAGCCCCCTTGCCAGTGATTCTCTCTCTAGTTTAGCATACTCGACTCAGCCTGGTTGTTGGCCCGCTAAGAACATCGATTTTATGGGGCCAGAAAAACTGTGAAATAGTACCCGCTAGCCGGTACTACGCCTAGTGGAAACGCAACCAAAAACGGGCCGTGCATGGCACGGCACGCTTAAACCGCGCTGTAGTGGAAATGCGCTAGAGTGCAGTATTCCAGCAGATTCAACACACTCTGTTTAGTGACCTCCAGGATCTGTGCAGCAGCAGCACATAGATATAGTAAATGTTTACAGACTAGACAGAAGGAGGAAACCTGCGTCTTCTCGGATGATTGCATCACCAGATTCTGTATAGCGATACAAACTTTTTTATTTCTGTGATAAAGACACCCACACTGTGTAATCTACATTCAGCCTGGTCTCTCCTGAGGCATTACATATGGACAATTGGGCAGTGAGCATTGGCGTCTCGGTTCCGATGCACAAGTTTCCCTTTGGCATCATTTTGACAATCCACATCATTATCAAACGCTTCCCTTTTTTCCCAGTTAAATGTGACATATTAGGATAGAGAAAGACAACTATGGTGGGAATGGAGGGGTGATGGTGAGTCATTATTTTCCCTTTTTTCTGACATTATCCTTACATTAAGTAACATAACAAGTGGGATTTCCCCCCGAAACCATTATCTCTTTCTTAACCAAATTGTTGTTGTTGTTGTTGTCTTTACCGTGACAAATACATGTTAACTAGGTAAGCAACAAACACCAAATATGGCGAGTTAGGATGAGCTCACAATGCATGAATGCCACCAAAATAAAATGCTAGCTGTGTGGCTCTTTCACCAACTGTTTTTGAGAGAAAATCTATTTAAAATAAAAATATAGAAAAAGTAAACTACTTACGCAATGTTTACAGAGATTCCCAAGTTAGCCAATGTTTCCAATTTGTCCTAGGTAAGAACAGAATGTCCACACACCCAAGTGGTATGTACAGTAGTACATAGCACTATCTGTATACATTCATGACCAACAAATGCATGTTTCTATCTCAGCGTCCGGGGCAACATTCCCAGAGTTGTTCTGTCTCACCTGGCAGGTTGCCATGTTTAAAGGTTATTTCTGGATCTGGAGTCGTGGCTGCGCCTGATGCAGTGGTCCTGCTTAAACCCAGTGTAATTATTTTAAACAGCATTACAAATCTTTTTGACATGATCCTTGATCTTCCTTTTGCGCATATTTTTACATCACCATTTTCGTCATTTGGATGTTGTTCTATGTTATTTTGCTGTTTTGCTTTTGAAAGAGCATGGAGGCATTGCGGTACAAAATATCATAAATGTGGAAGTTAACTTGCAGCCCAGTTGGGATGCTTCCTTTTCAGCCACAGCCATTTGCTATATGGTCAGTAGCTTTTGCCAGCAACTTGAAGGCTTGTCGAAGGGACTGTCCTTGGACACCAATTTCTTTCAGTAGCCTGGTGTTTTATATAACTACCTCCACCGGGAGCACTAGTGTTTTCCAGCCCTTTGGACTGCCTCGGCTGCTATATCCGAGTACTTCAGCTGTTTCAGATCGTCAGCATTTAACCCATCTAAGTATTAGAAGCAGTTGGCACTTTTTGATTGAAGAGCACCTCAGCAGTGACCAGAAGGCGACCTGACACTGCTTCAGGTACCAGTCCACACTCCTTACTCGGTCAGATCGGGGACTTGAACCTGCGACCCTCCAGGCCAAGTCCCTACAGACTGAGCTACTGCCGCCCTTGAGTAAGGACTACTGGCTTAAAAAAAAGTACTGCCACTAAATTAGAAGAAAAAAATAGAAGAGCAAGAGCCATAAGCTCAAGGACACTTCCTCTGTGTGCTTTTTGTCACATGTCCAAATTTCCGCCCTTGAGAGTCTAAGTGGAAATAAATCAGCTGACAGGCCTGTATGTGAATGAGAATCAGTAGTGTTTGTGCGTGCGACATAGCTAGAGAAGAAGTACACACTCATTCATTTCAGTTGGGGAGAGAAAAAACATCTGTCATCTTCACCCCCCCCCCCAACCTGACTCCACCTCTCGGTCTTCATTCGGATTGTCCACAAGCTTCAACATCGTATTACAAGCCGGCAAAGCCATAATTGGTGAAGTGTCTGCACCAGGCGACCGTCACATCAGTCGTCTGTCCGCCTCACTTTGTGCTTTGGTTCCTCTAATTGAGGGGCCTTTTTGTTTTTCTTTGAACATCCATCTTAAAGAATCATTTCATTTTTATCCCCCGCCAGTCCATCTATCTCACTCATTTGGTTTATCCTCCCATGTCCTCTCTTTCTACGTTTTCATTTAACTTTGTGGCCCAGCGCATTGTGGTGAATACTAATGGGTTCCCACGCTCACAGGGTACAATACAGTGTAGAGTAAATGACTGTGTGTGTATGTGTGTGTGTGTGTGTGTGTGTGTGTGTGTGTGTGTG
>CALSBW010001943.1:259277-294892 GCA_943590975.1 Lindbergichthys nudifrons
CTGTCTGTTAACGTTGTTAAGAGTGGTGGGGGCGGGGAGGGAGCGGACCGACAGCTTGAGCAGCTGTCAACTCAACATTGTAAATAACCAACCAAAAACGATCGCCGGTTCATCTTGTTTTTGGCGTGAGAATAGTTTGGGCAGCGTGAGAGCGTGAGATTGAGAGTGAAAGCGTGTGTCACACGCCAGATGCGTGAGAGTTGGCAACCCTGCTCTATTAGCTATATTCTTGGTATATCATGGCAGAAATAAGAGTGTAAGGGACACACTGATCATATGGATGGACCACAGACCGGAGAAGTGAGTTATGGATCCTTGTAGGAATCTGTTGTGTCTGTGAGGATGTTAGCGACAGATTTTAAGCTACGGAATGTTTAAACCACCTTCAGGCCAGCAGGAAGTAAACGTTACATCCAGTGGAGTATTTTTGAAGTGTTGGGACAGGTGTAACATTTGAGACTCATCAGTTAGGGCGGCGAGTACGGCAAGTAATGCCAAAGTCTTTTAAAAGACCAAAACCAGAAATAAGTTGATGCAAGTATGTGTATTTAAAGCCTAATATATTATTCCTTTGAGCTCCCTTCTTTCAGAACTCACCAATAAACCACACATCTGCACTGGGTGTTAATTCATTACCAGGGAATCCCTGCTGGGTGCAGCCTAATATATGCTGCAAAATGTGTATACTTCTATTTGACTTATAAATAAGATGATTTACTTGTGACCTGATTTTTCATAAATCGACTCTTCAGTAGGAACAAACGGGAATAGTTCAACAGGGTAGGGATGATTGAAATTATTGAAAATGGATGTACAGTATGATTTGAGGTTTTTGTATGTTAATGTGATTTGTTGACAATCACATGTATATCTTTTAAAGAGGACATTTTATGCCCATTTTCAGGTTCATATTTGTATTTTGCCTCCACTGGGACATGTCTCCATGCTTTAATGTTCAAAAAGCTCTTTATTTTTCTCACACTGCCTGTGCTGCAGCACCTCTTTTCACCCTCTGTCTGAAACCAGAGCCCAGTCTGCTCTGATTGGTTAGCTGGCCAGCTCTGTTGTGATTGGTCAACAGTTTAGACATATCCCACTCATTAGCAAATTACGTACAATGTGTTGCAGCCAGCCTGTCCTCCTCCAGAAAACGACCAAATAGGTTGATTCTTCAGCAGCTTATTATGACCTAGAGCAGTGACCATCAACTGGCGGCCCGCGGGCCACATCCGGCCCGCCAGACATTCTCATCCGGCCCGCACGACGGGGGTGACTGTGGCGTTGGCCCCCAACTCATTTCTTTTTTTATAACGTCTCGTGAGTAATGTGCAGTACCGGAGTCCAACAGAGAGGCAGCAGCTGCGGGACAGTAGACTGCGTACTGCGTAGCCTTCCCTGCCCTGAAGAAGAAGTGATTCTGCTTTATGTGCTCCGCAGCAGTAGCCCCGCTGCGAGGCCGGGAGTAGCCTAGAAGTGAGCCTTCGTTAGCGTGAAAAGTCTGCTAAGCTTTATGCGCTCCGCAGTACCTGAGCGTCCCGTTTTAAAGTGTAGCACCTCTAGTGGTCGTATATTCACAAATAACCCCCTCTGGAAAATCCTAAATTGTAGAATAGTTTGGCCATTAAAATGCTTTTTGATTTCTAGCGAGAAGTGTATATTGTACTTTTAGAATCCACGTCCAGTGGATGTGTAGGATCTATAGTTTGATAGATATTACGAAGATGATTTGAGGTCTCGCCAGGAGAACGTGTATATACCACGTCTTTACCCACATGTAAAGTTGGCGTCAACCCTCACGGGGTGAAAACAGTATTTCCGGTCTCGAAGTTTTCATAATAAAACCGGAAGTATTCCCCTCACTGTCAAATTATTTTACAGTGATATCTGCCGTACTCATCCACTAAAAAACATCAGTGTATCCTTGTTAATTACACAACATTGATTGGTTTAAATTGTGTACAATGCTTTTGTGTTTTTAAGCCTGTCCTTGAAAGTGCCCTCCAAGAAATGTCAAGCTACTACAATAACAACCACCTGAAACCCAACCCATCAAAAACCCAACTATGCAGCTTCCACCTGAGGAACCGAGACGCTAAAAAAGAACTGAGCGTCACCTGGGATGGCCACAAACTGTCCAACCATACGCATCCCATGTATCTTGGTGTTACACTGGATAGGACACTCTCCTTCAAGAAACACCTGGAGAACACCAAAGCCAAGATCAACACCCGCAACAACATCCTGCGCAAACTAGTGAACTCCAAGTGGGGCGCAGATCCACCAAAAATCTGTGCAACTGCCATGGCCCTGTGTTTCTCTACAGCAGAGTATGCCTGCTCAAGCTGGAGCCGATCACGTCACACCAAACTGGTCGACACAGCCTTGAATGACACCTGCCGCATCATCACGGGATGCGTTAAGACAACACCTGTCCCGTGCCTCTATGCGCTAGCCGACATCTCTCCCCCACCCATCAGACGACTAGGTATCGCTCAAGATGAACGGAGAACACAGGAGACGGACATCAGACACCCCTTGCATGGCCATGTAGCACCCCCACGCAGGCTCCGATCCAGAGCCAGTTTTGTGCAGACAGTCCTGCCCCTCCAGACAACCAAACAAGCAGCAAGGACCAACATCTGGGAAGATGAATGGCAAAGACATGACACACGAGCTCTTGAATGGCTGGACAGAGGAATCACACCAACGGAAAGCCTCGCTAGTGGCCACGACCTTGGCTGGACAACCTGGAAGTCACTTAATAGACTGTGTGTGGAACAGGGGAGGTGCAAAGCACTGATGAAAGTGTGGAACTACACCACAGAAGACACGTGCAGCTGTGGATCAGTGCAGACAATGTCCCACCTACTGGAATGTGCCGATGCCCCCCGGTGCAGTCCAGAAGACCTGGCAGAACCTACCCCATCAGCTGTGGCCTGTGCCCGATACTGGCAGAACGACATCTGAGATTGCTACGGACTCGAAGAAGAAGGGAACCTTCGATTCAGAGAAACAAATAGTTTTTTCGGAGTTTAGGATGGCCGAAGACACTACACTACCCATAATCCTCAGCTATCGTTTGGGACTACAACATCCGCTTTGCTTGACAAACCCCGTGATTAGTCCTCAAGCTCTGTGATTGGATGTTGGAGTGGCAGTGCGACAAGGTTACGCTGAGCTCTTTGAAATGGAATGAAACCACGACAGACTATCCAAAACTGGACTCTATTCTATATTTCTATCATTGACCTTCTACTTTCCCCCTATTTTGTATTTAGGCTACTCTTAATATTTTAATTTTTTCATCAAATATAACATATTCAATAAGAAAATTCAATAACTTGCTTTAACCACTAGGCGGTGTGGGTTAAGAAAACGGTCAAGTTTACAGTGTTAACACAATCAATTATACTTTCCAGGATAATCTCCAGTTTTTTTTTTTTTTTTATCCACACATATATTGTTTTGATATTTGTAACACCAAACCGACAGAAAATATGGTCTTAACATGACCCAGTGGTCTAGTTAATAAAACATAATAATATCAAACATAATATTACTATTAACTTTATTGTGAAATTAAAACAGAACGGTAAAGAAAAATACAGTTTCAGTCTCTCGATTTGAAGCTTATGCATTGTACCATGAACCTGTATACACCTGTAACAGTCAACTGCATGAGGAGTTGGAAAGGTAGTTTCTGAAGATGTTACAAATAACACACAGCATACAATGCCATAATAACTTTGTATTATTAGTGTAGGACACGTATGTATGTATAACCTGCCTGAGGACCACAGATGGAAATTTGCTATTAGCTATAATCTGGCATATTGCATCTCTTCTCTTTGCTGAGATTCATGTATTTGTATGCATGGTCCTTCTATAAATAAATACATACATACATAACATCTGAAGATGTGTAGTTTTATTCATGTTTTCACATAATTGTACAGGATATTGCTATACTATTTCACATATTGTAGTTCTACACATTAATATCTGATTTGTCAAACATCACAGACAGAAAGGTATATCCGTCATTTAATGGTAAGCTATTGAAATTGTGATTCCATAGATGTGTCTCCCATCACCCAAATCCCCTGACTATTCTCTCAACTCAGTATTTACATTTTAGTCTAGTGAGTGAGTAAGGTGTTTTTATGTACAAATGACATCCTGTCTAAACATCAGTCAGGCTTCAGAAAGCAACATAGCACCATCACTGCGACAATGAAAGTGGTGAATGATGTGGCGAGTATTTGAGATAAAAAGCAGAGTTGTGCAGCTCTATTTATTGACCTTTCTAAAGCGTTTGATACCGTCGGTCATCGCATCTTAAAGCAGAGGCTACTCAGTATTGGCATATCCAGCCATGCAGTGGGGTGGTTTGTGAACTACCTCTCTGAAAGGTCCCAATGTGTTCATTTTGATGGGCTGTCTTCTGAGTGGTTAAACATTGCTAATGGTGTTCCTCAAGGTTCTGTTTTAGGTCCACTTTTATTCTCCATCTACATCAATAGTTTAGGTGAAAATGTCGATGAAGCAACCTTACATTTTTATGCGGACGATACCGTTATGTACTGTGCGGGTCCCTCCATTAAGGAGGCTGTTGTTGAATTGCAAGCTGTTTTTAACATTATTCAGACTCAGCTCTCTGAACTAAAGCTTCTTTTAAATGTTGATAAAACCAAGGTAATGCTCTTTTCAAAAGCTAAAAAGACACCAGAGCCTGTTTTAGATATTGTAACTACGCAAGGAATAAAACTTGAAGTGGTTGCCTGTTACAAATACCTTGGTATCTGGCTTGATGATTGTCTCACTTTTAAACGTCATGTCAATAACCTGCTTAAAAAACTGAGGGTTAGGCTAGGTTTCTTCTACAGGAACAAGTCCTGTTTCTCGCTTGAGGCCAGGAAAAGGCTAGTCTCTGTGACCTTTTGACCTGTGCTGGACTATGGTGATCTGATTTATATGAATGCACCTGCTAATTGACTGGTCAAGTTAGATGCTGCGTATCACAGTGCACTGAGATTTGTGACAAACTGTAAAGCATTAACCCATCACTGTACCCTGTATGCAAGGGCTGGTCTGCCTTCACTAACTGTACGGAGGCTCAGTCACTGGTACATTTTTATATATAAAGCTTTGTTAGGGAAACTTCCATCCTACATCTGCTCCCTGATCTCACGGCGAATTGTAAGTGGCTACTGCCTGAGATCGCATGCTGTGGTTTTATTAAATGTGCCAACTGCTAGGACTGTCTTAGGGAAGATAGCATTTAGATGCGCAGCTCCACTGTCCTGGAATAGTTTTTAAAGTTTTTAATGTTTTTAAAGCTCGGTTGGATGCTACTCAGTCGGAAGCTGTTGGTACCTGTTCATGTGGATAGATATGTAAATTGTAATCCCTGTAATGATGCTGTACGATGTCCTTTTTGTTGTTCTGTTTATGTTTTTAATGTTTCATGTGGAACCTACTTGAGCAGGTCTCCCTTGAAAAAGAGATCAATGATCTCAATGGGATACACCCTGGATAAATAAAGGTTTGAAATGAAATGAAATGAAATGACATTCTTATATTCAAAGAAAATCAGTAATATCTTTAAAAACTTCAAGTCCCTGTCTATCAGTTGTGCACCGTTATGGGGTAAATAATAATCTACCAATTGGATCAAATATAAAAGCCAGCTGAATTAGTGTTGATACTGCAAGGAGACGTATTGTGTGAAGAGAGATTGAAGATGTTGTTTAATTGCTGATATATTTATGATCCACGTCACATATTCAGTTTCGGCGGCATTTCTTCCAGTTTGTCCAAATGTCTTCTCATCAGGGCTCTATAAATAGAGAACTACGGCAGATGTGTAATATGTAATGCAGCCGAACCGTGTATTACAATGCCGTTATGTGATGACTTTCAAAGAGAAAAGCAAGTACACTCGGAATAAAGTATTCCTTTCTTTTTTTTTTAAATGTTTTCGGATTTCACATCGCATAAACACCATATCCCAACGTGCATTGCGGCTAAAACATCCAATCACCGAGCTTCAACGATAGCTGAGGATTATGGGTAGTTGTTTTAGCCTAAAAAACCTCTGAAAAAAGAAATGTCTCTCAGAATCGAAAGGGAAAAATCTATGGGAAAAACACAAAAGCAGTGTACACAATTTAGACGTGGATGAGTAGTGCAGATATCACTTAAAATCATTTGACAGTGAGGGGAATACGGTTTTATTAGGAAAACTTCGAGACCGGAAATACAGTTTTCACCCCGTGAGGGTTGACCCTAACTTTACATGGACGCTGCCGCATAATATACACGTTCTCCTGGCGAGACCTCAAATCATCTTCGTAATATCTATCAAACTATAGATCCTCCACTGGACGTGGATTCTAAAAGTACAATATACACTTCTCACTAGAAATCTAATCAAAAAGCATTTTAATGGGCAAACTATTCTACAATTTAGGATTTTCCAGAGAGGGTTATTTGTGAATATACGACCCTCCGGAGCGTTTGCAGTCAACGGGAGCACTTGAGGTCGAAAACTTTAAAACGTGATTACAGGTCGTAATAAGCGCTTGAACAATCGACCTATTTGGTCGTATGAGTTGGAGGACCAAATGAAGCATGAGTGTTACATGGTGATGTCACAATGTTACAGAAGCAAACAAAGGAGTCCAATGGAGGCGTTTCAGGGCGTTGCTTAAAGTTGCAAACTATTTTCAGGGGAGCATGATATCTGTGCTATTGATGCAACTACTACCCATCCAATGTTCGGCAAGAGATGTTTCACACAGGGGCCAGACAGACAGACCCTGTCACCTCTTATGGCATGTGTTGTTTTCTTTTTTCTCATCCCTGTAATAAACACCTTTTCTCTAAAAAAGCCTGCCGCCCTCGGCTGGATGCCTCCGCAAGGGAGGCGTGTGGCGCAGTGGACTAGTGCTTTGGTGTTCGGATCAGGGGAGCACAGGTTCAAACCCCACTGCAGTCAGCATGTCGTTGTGTCCCTGGGCAAGACACTTCACCCCAAATTGCTCCTGTGGGGATTGTCCACAGTATTGAGTATGTAAGTCGCTTTGGATAAAAGCGTCTAACAAGTGACATGTAATGTAATGTAATTAATCAATCATAAGGACTCAGGAGGAGACAAAATAACTATCATTCGGTTTACATTTTGTCTGATTACGCCCGCCACGGGAAGTGAGTAGGTGTCGCTTCATTTTCGGTCTGGGCAACATCTTACTCCAAGTCACAAAAACCTCTCATTAAGTTTTCCGTCAGTCTCTTTTCTGTAATTTTGGTGTTTGGATGCAATCCATCCCACTTTAGCCTTGTGGTGCTGTGAACAATGAATATCCTTCTCAGTGCGATGACACCATTGCCCCGTCGCTTTCTTTTAGGCGAGCAGCCTGCTCACTTCCTCCCCGCTCATGTGGCTTCCTGGCAGGCAGCCAGACCCCCCCCCTCTATCATGGTCTATAAAGACTTGTGCTGCCGGTCCCGTGTGAGACAGGAAGCAGGGCCCTATGGACAGTGACCTCACCGCAGGAAGAGAGCGCAGGGTGTGTGTGCAGAATTGTAGTTCTCCATTCTCTCCAGATAGCACCAGTCACACGAAGTAACCAAACCAAAATATTTTCAGAGCAATTTTTAATGTGTACATGTCCAGCATGGCTTGTTAACACACTCAACTAGAGGTGATCACACAAAAAACACAAATGTATAAAATATTACATTTTCTACAGAAAAAACCCCACTAACAACCAACCAAAAAAACAAACAATTGGAATGTTATTAACAAAAAACATGTCCTATCAAGTTTGAGGAATAAAATAAAATAAAAATTATCAAAGACCAACAATAATCTCATCTGTTTTTATTTTTGACAGCTGCTTTTTTTTTGTATCTCATCCCAGTCAGGGATGATGGTTACATTTTCAGAAAGTCACTGAAGCATTACTCGGGTAGTAATGAAGAGTTCCACCATGGAAGGCCAGTAAATAATCCAACAAGATCTACTGTCACTGCAGTTAGTGGGGGACAACAAGCTGCTCAACAGTTTCCATGTCTGTCTGAAGCAGCACTCAATGTCTCTGTCTGTTTCATCACCGAGATAAATTAGCCTGTGGTGATTTAAAATGAGTGTTTTCAGAGTGGTTCAACGAGCTAAGGTGAGATGCACTCTGGGAAAAGAGAGAAGCATCTGGACAACCCATGATCCTTTGGGTTCGTGCCATCATACGCCACAAAGTTGACCCAAGTGGAAGAGAAACTGAACACAGTCGTACTGTATGTGAAGTTTTACTCTTTTCTTTGATCTTCTCAGTCCGTTTTTTATTGATCTGGTTTTTTCCCTTTGAGTTCAGACTTTGCACAGGGCTGATGCAATGACTGTTTGAAGCTTGTGGTTATTAGGAAGTGCAGGGACACACATTGACCACAGGAAGCTGAAGTGGAGTAGAGAGACACAGCATGAAGAAAACGAAAAGAGAAAAGAGGAGGTTTTAACAGAGATGTTCATCAAAATAAGAGAGAAAAGCAGAAACATCCTGAGGGAGATGAAAGCTCAGACAAGGGATGGCCTCACCACACCTAAACCTTGCATCAAGGCCCTGTACTTCAAAACGAACAGGGAATTAACATAAAAAGAACTTCAGCCTTTGCAACTTGAAATCTGAATGTGACATCCTGTTGCTGAGTCTGCGCAAAGCAGACTCAAAACCTGACAGGTACAGTGTTTTAAGTAAATCCTACCACAGTATTCAAAGTTGCTGAACAAGGATCTAAAAATGCTTGGCCTTAGCCTTGTCTAGGTTCCTATGGGGGGGGGGGGTGGGGAGAGGCGAAAGGAAGGTGAGGTTAGGGAAGACAATAATGTGTTTGTGTGTGTGTATTATAGAGAGTATATAGGGGGAGGAGAGAGTGTGTGAGAGAAGGCCATTGTTGTTATTACGATCCCCCGGGGCGTGGAGGGCCGGGCTGAGCATGTGGGGGGGGAGGGGGGGGCAGATAGAGAGAGTGTGGGAGATTTACAGTCAGAGAGAACAGGCCTCGCTTATGGAGAGAGCTGATTAACTAAACACCTCGACACACACAAACAGGCATCAATCAGCCTGGACAGCTTCCTTTCTGAACCTTTACCATATTTCTCTTCTGCTAGCTGTCCTAAGAACATTACTGTGTCTCAATTCGGAAACTTTCCTTAGTCCGCTGCATGTTGTGCACTGTGAGCACTGTGAATTTCTACCCTGTAGTGTTGTCTTAAATCACAAACAGCTGCTGTACCCTCACAGGAAGTGGCAAACATCACTGTTAGCTAGCTAGCTAGTTAGCTTCTCAATGTAATCGTTTGCTGTAGCAAATCATTACAGACTAATTCACCCAATAAAATTAACGGGGGCAGATTTTTGACACTAGTATAGTATTACCTTTATTAAATACTGAAAAAAACAAAGGTATAACTTTTACTTAGCAAAACCTTTATCTGCTTTCTTGATTCCAGCAACCACTGCTGGTAGCCGATTTCTGCTACGCATCCAACCTTTGCTAAAATGACGATTGTTGAGTGTGAGAAGTGTCCAGCGTTCTACACACAAGTTTTTGACGGTTAAAAGTGCCAAACCATGCAAAAGGACGCACTTCTGCCAAAAAAAAGCTCTCAAACTGGCAAAAAAAAAAATGATTTCAGCGACCTTGGGTCCTGTGAAAGGCGCTTTATAAATTCCATTTATTATTATTATTATTATTATTATGATTTAAAGTAAAGAAACGCCAGTACAATTAATGTTTTAAACTTTAACGTGGTTAACTGCATGTGGGCTTGCTGTGTGGAGGTCACAAAGGAGAACTGATAATAACAACTCCACACAAAGCGTTGCCTCTAATACAATGAGTCGACATTTTCTGAGCCTGTCCAGACACGGGGCGGTCTAAGCATTGATGTGCCTGTAGGAAGAGCAGGACAGGGGAGGAGAAAGCAGAGGGGGTTTGGGGGGGGCTTTTAACACTGATTACCTACGTCCGCCAATCCCCCTCCCCCTCCAACCCTGATGGAGAGGAGGTGAGTGATGGACACAGGACACCGTTTCCTGGCAACCGCTATTGACCGGCCACAGATCAATCTGCAGACTTCTGGTGACGGAAGATTATGCTCTTCCTTTTCTTCCACTCAGCGAGTGTCCTGTTAACTTTACCTCCTTCTGAGCGGTGTCCCACCTCAACCTGTCTGCACCTGCAGCTGGAGGTGAAGTAAGAGAACAGCGGTGTTGTGTTTCCGCACCGTCTGTCAGCATACAGTCTGACTGGCACTGAAGGAATGCAGACGAAGCAAAATTGTGAGGCGCAGCTGGTATTGGTAAGCAGGTTTTTAAACTATCACTGCAACTACTTATTATCTTTGTTGATTCATCTGTCATTTATTTTCTGGGTATTTCAATTGTTCCCCCACAACTCAAAGTAGAGGAGAACAGAAACTACTTAAGAATCCGATTTAGAAAGCTGGAGTCAAATCATTTAACTTTTTCCTTAATCAGTCAATCAAATATTTTGATATCAAAATAATAATAGTTCCCGATTCACTTAATATTTCCCAAATGTATTAATCTTTTTAGCACTTTTTTAAACATGTGATGGCTTCTCTTCACAGCTACTAAGCACATACAGCAAAAGACTGTCACCTCCTGTAGGCTAAAGGTTCCTCTTTGGCTAGCACTGCGGTTGAGCTAGCAGGAGAGTTTGGTTCACATGAGCTGTTGCCAGTGGGATAGAGCCATCAAAGTCCCCTATCTCCCTCTCTCTCTCACCCCTCCTTATTCCTGTGATCCAAGCTGTGAGAGCTCAGGGAGGCGAGGTCAGTGTCCCTCCCCCCTTTCTCTTGTGTCTCCTCAACCCCCCGTCCACATCTGTAACCTGATCCAGCTGAGACCCGTCTGCTCAGATTGGCAGCTTGGTCCTTAATGCGCCGTCAGATAAGGCTTCCTCCCATTCATATTGAAGCTGCACTCCTACACTCTCTCTCATCTGAGGCCGCTTTCTAGACTCTTATTGATCAGAATGTTCTAGAACATCGGGTAATGATTAGATTATTCACATTGCTCTTACGCCTTTTTCTTCTATTAATGTTTCCATGGCAGCCATAGGTTTCCATTCATTTCTTTACAGTACAAAATTCTGTATTTGAATTCTTTTTTAAATGACTGAGTGTGGATCTATCATGATATCAGATTTTCAAGTTGGCCTGTTGCAATATCTATACAAAATGTTTTTTAGATACATTTTTAGGACAGATGTAAAGGGTCATCAGGTCTGAGCCCCCGGCTGCATTAATTAAGAAAATGTATATTTTTAATTCATATTCATTTTTCACTTTGTTTTCTGTGCGTTATGTCTCTTCGTTGGCATCTTAATTACACTCAAAACACGACTAGTGATAGGCAAGATTAACTTTACAAAAGTGTTTCACTTAGATAGTGAAAAGGCAACTTGATTAACCAATAAACTCCAAAAACAGAAAATAAACTGCAATTATTCAAGTCATGTGTATGTTGACATCATATCATTATTTACATTTGTATTATTAATACCACACGTATTGCGAAAATCCTTCTTGAGTTATATCATCCATCTGAGTGACTTATTTTTGCATTTGTGTGTCTGTGATTTTTATACACTACAAAATAAATGGAAACCAATGGCTGCCAGGAATCTTTTTTTTTACTTTTATAATGAGTAGTGGAATTGGACATTTTTATTCTGCCCACACTACACTTCCCGCAAGATGAAAAGGGAGAGGAGAGTGTTTTGTGTCTGGGAGTTCAAGGTTTAGTTTAGGGGTCGCAGGGGTTAACAGCATTTGCACACACCTGCTGTTTCTTAATGAACAGGATTAGTCTGTGTTCACATGAAGCCCACCCTGGTGCTCACAGCTCCAGTATTTACAATAGATAGACCCCAGGTCATGTGCGAACCTACTTCAATTGAAAAAAACTAAAACACGAGCAGTAAAAAGTCCATTACAGAGTGCACGGTACATTAGCTGCACCCTCAGACCGCTGGGTTACATGTGTGCTGCTACTTCCTGTTCTTGAGTTAAAGGCCAGGGCTTCTTTTGTTTCGCCATGGTTTCATGTCAAAGATGCAATGAATGCTACTTCTCTCGTGTTATTTCACACTGAGCTGACTTTTTAAATGGACCATTAGTCTCTCTCCTCTCCTGTGCAAAGAAAATATATTTCTGCTGACAGAAAGGAAGCTCTCTGAGAATTAGCCTCATAAATGATGGTTAAAGGAGGAGATAAAGTCTGAGGCCTTTCAGCCAAAGAGGAAATGCTCTCCAAATAAGGACACAAAAGAAGGCAGACCTATTGTGCTATAGATGAAGACTGAAAACGAGGCAGTGGTACTCTGAATGTAAAGGATAAGGATACTGTTCATTCCACTTAGGCCATATTTTCGAAGCCACAATTTCTAATTGCTAACAAAAAATGCCTTTACAATTAAGTGTATTTCCCACAATATTTCACTTTTTCTTTAAATAGACCCCATGTTAGAGGGATTGTTTTAACCACTGTATTGGACTGACATGACAAACTGTACCGCAGAAACAGGCGAAGACGGTGAGAAGAAGACGGTGAGAAGGGGAAGACAATCTACTGAACCCTTCCTGAAGCATAGTGCTCCGTTTTTCTTTACTAACCCTTCGCATTTTCTTTGTGCCGACTGTGATAGCATGAGCAGATGTGAAGGTATCGGCGAGGACAAAGACCCTGCTAAGATTAGACGAGGGGGGGAAGGCGGTATATAAAGAGGCGGAGAATTGAACAGCCTTCCTGGTTTCGAAATAATAATAATTATAACAAAATGTCACACAAAATGAACAGAAATAATAAAAAAAACAATGTGCAAACTTCTCTCATATAAATAGACTACAGTGGACGCGTTGTAGAGCACCATGGGAGACGGGAGGAGGTTAGGATGGTGTGTTTGTGTATAAGTAAGACATCATTAATGCTTGCTTCTAGTGTTTGTGTACAGTATTGGATCTACTACCACAGGTTCTAAGAGTTGCCAGAGACGGATGGGTCGGTGGAAAGAGGTTTGGATTAGAGGAGCGCAGTGTCTAAGGTTCCAATTTAAGTTCAAAGTTCAGTTTCTGCCCTTGTTCAGGGTCAGACCCAGTCCTGCAGCGAGCGCTTGCAGTGCACCAGCAGCCGTGGAGCCCCTTTGCTCTGCAGCGTGTTGATGATGGCGTAGACGAGTCCCAGGATGCACAGCACCAGGACCAGAGGGATGGTCACCATCAGGATGTTCATGGTCCGCTCTTCGCTGTCGTCCACCTTCAGCACCACGTCCACCTCGTTGGTGTCTTCCTCGCGGCCCTCCCGGTAGTCCTCGTCTTTGTCGCCGTCCGACCCTTTGCCCGCGTCGTTGTCCTTCCCGTCACGATCCCCGTCTTTGCCCTTGTCTCCGTCGCGTCCGGTTGCGTCGGGGTTGAACGGGGGCCGGTTGACGTCGGGGTATTTGCGCCCCGCGTCTGCGTCCGTGTCTCGGTCTGGGTCCTGGTCCGCACTGCAGCCCATGAAGTCTCTCAAGATGGACTTGGGGTAGCCCGGCTCGCTCTTCATGCGGTGGTTGTCAAACTTCCAGTACTTGGAACCCTTGTAGAAGAAGGTGTACGCTGGAGAAAGCAAGGAGAGCACAAGATGTCAAATAACATGAAGATTTGAAGACGGACAAATGAAAGGAATAGTTTCAAAATGTTCCAACTCTTGCAAAGAGTTAGATGGTACGACTGATTCCACTCTTATCTGTCGGTTCAATAGAGTGGTGCAGTGATTTAGATTTTCACGAGGGCTCCTGCGACAAAAAGCTATGGGATTTTTCCATTGGATTTTGCAATATATAAGATCTGTGGCAGACACACGTCTATGATGCTCACATGTTTTGTTCAGCAGAATAACCTCCACATAATAACACCACTTTTATGATTATTGAAGCGTAAATGCAATCACCAGAAGTAATAAACCAAAGTTAGGCTGTAAACAAACTACATCACGGTCGCATGGCTTCACATTAGCATGGCTAGGCCAAAGGCTGACTCGTGTCTGGGTTATCACGTTAAGTTGTCTTATTCAGTTACTAGTTAGCATCCTCCGTTATAAAGACACATAGAAGCTTCTGAAATGTTTGAATAGGGTATTAACTGACATATTTAGGGATAGTGGTGGTCTAATGGATAGTGAGGTGGGCTGAAGTTCGGAAGGTTGTGAGTTCAAATCCCACCAGGAACACCACCACTAGTGAGCCCTTGAGTAAGGCACTTAGTCCTTAGTTACTCCAGGGAGAATGTCCCTGTAATTGGTCATTGTAAGTCGCTTTGGATAAAAGCGACAGCTAAATGAAATGTAATGTAATGTATTTTGTGTCATAGACCAAAACGTTAAAATCTATTTGGCTTGCCTAACCAAAGACCCTAATTCAGGCATCTAACCAAAGGCACTTTCAAAACAATTTTGACTCCGAGACGAGGGAACCCGAAATGGTAAAATGCTAACTCGTTTCCAGGTTTTAGGACTCATTCTATACAAAGCTAGAGCCATCAGCAGGGAATATTAGCTTAGCATGAAGGCCAGACAGCTGGGAGGCGAGGGCGACACAGCAATCATTTTCCCTGCACACAACTTCTGTAAATAAATCGTTTTTACACCTTTTTTTGTGTGTACATATTTAGCATATCGATGTTGCCTTGAGAATGAGCAAGGCAAGCTGTTTCCAGTTTTTAGGCTAAGCTACGCTAACCAAGTCACCGCTGGCCATAGCTTCATATGTGCTGTAGTGTCGATATGAAAGCGGCATCAACCACCTCATCTATATCTCGGAAAGAAAGCCAATAAATGTAATTCCAAAAACTTGTCCTTTTATAACCTAAGACAATCTCGAACTTCTTTACTTTAAAATAATTGGCTGTATATTTAAACATGTCTACTGAGTGTATCTCTTGTCACGTGCATATACGATTTTGCACTGCAATCCATTACTTTTGCTGTTATTATAAAACCCTATAAAGTGCATTGAAATGCCCAATAAAAAAAAAAGGTGCTATACAAATAAAGTTGTCTTGCTTTGTCGACTGTCTACCGTCGATCGAACCACTCCTCTCTATTTCCACTGTAACCAAGCACAGCAAAGCACAAAGCACTTCACATGTATGTGCTCAAATTCACACACACACTCCATCCCCTTTCTCTCCTGATGATTGTGTGACCACACCCTAATTCTTTGTTCCATGCATCAGTGCCCCAGCCCTTTCTGGCTTTTTCACACAGACATACACACACACGCACACACACACACACACGCACACACTCAAACACACATTCACATTCGATGCAACCACTCTTCTTGAGTGAGCTCACCTCCATCATCGCTGAGGAAGGCCCCCTTGGGGGAGGAGGGTACTGAGGATCCCCAGACGCTGATTGGTTTCGGGTATCCTTGGTCCGTGTGGCGGGACTGCTCGTTGAAACGCCAGTACCTGCAGACAGCAGTCAGAACCAGTTGTTACTGTAACTGTCTAAACAAGTAAAGAGCAGAATTCTTACAAAGTGCAGTGCATGGTGTGTGTATAATAACTGTCCTTACTGGTAATGCACGAGTGAAACTGCAAAAAGACAGTGAGTAAGGTCTCTTTCAAAATACAGACCTTAAGTGTAACTATGTTTCTACTTAAATAAAGGTTCAAGGTTCAAGGTTCAAGGTTCTTTATTTTGTCCTACGAACATAGCTACAGTGTAGTTATGCCGATGAAAATCTTAGGTCACAGGCTTCTCCAACAGAGCAACACAATAACACAGATAAACAGAAAAATATAGTGCAAGTAAATAGTAAATACAAAAATAAAAATTGTTTAAAAAAGTGAAATAGTGCAATAAGAGTCTATATGCAAGTTAATGGAATGAGATATTAGAGAAATAGATCATTACTAAGTAGCAGATGAATGTTATGGATGTTGTTTCAACAGTTCAGGTGTTAAACAGATGTTGTTTCAGCAGTTCAGGTGTTTAGCAGTCTTATTGCCTGTGGGATGAAACGCCGGGTTACGTATTGTAACCCTTGTTATATTAGCACAGGCTCCGCCCTCTACTGGACTTTATGGGTACTACCTTATCATGCAAGCATTCACCTACTGAGATTTCTATGGACGTAGCCGGCCCCGGGGTGGGCCTACCTGAATGCGTGCGCATCTCACTTCTGTATAAAAGGAGGCCTCGCCTCCTGACCACCATCCTACACCACTCTTCAGCGAGCGGTATAGGACAGACAGTGCCCCAAGGTAGAGGGCTCCGCCTGTGCTAATATAACAAGGGTTACAATACGTAACCCGGCGTTATATCTCTCACAGGCTCCGCCCTCTACTGGACTCTATGGGTACAGTGGGCGGAGCCCCGATGTATGCACGCACTGTCGTCCAGCACACCATTCCACCTCACTGTCCCTGACCGGCTTTAGCAGCCACTGCGCCTCACTCACCTCTCCCTCGGTTGTGACCGTGGAGAAGTCTGGGCTGCGGCTGATAGAGCACACCCTGACGCGCTTGCCTCGCGAAAAAAGTGTGCTCGAAAAACAGTGCTGATGGCTCCCCTGCGTCCGCCTATAGGCAGACAAAGAGAAAGTCCGCAGCCCTGTATGGGTTCACTATGCACTCTCCCTCCTGAGTCCCTAAAGAGCACGTGGGAGAACGCAAGTGCCCCCTATGTCCCCACACTCAAACACTGACCCTGTGCAGAGTGTGTAGGGACTATAATATGGAGGGCTCTCCCCCTCCTGCGCCCAGGCAGGCGAGGGGACCCCTCCAGGCCTGAAAAGGGCCCAGAGCATCCCATGTCACCCCGCGACCCTCCAGGGGTCCGGAGAAATGTAAGGGCATTTACACCCGGGGAGAGGGTCAGATGCCCACTGACCAACAGCCCCCCCCCTCCTCACCAGTCCTGTGTTGTCCTGAGCCAGACATATCCAAGAGATAAAACTTTATGAAGGGGCCTGGCGTAGACCAAGACGCCGCCGTGCATATATCCTCCACACTCACACCGTTGAATAAGGCTCTTGATGCAGCCATAGCTTGTGTGGAGTGTGCACGGACCCCCATGGGACAGGCTCTCCCTGCCTGCTCGTAGGCGTGTGCAATGCCTTCGCAAAGCCAGCCTGCCAGGCGTTTCTTGGACAGAGCTTTTCCAGTCACCCCGCCCCCGAAGCACACAAACAGCTGTTCAGTGCGTCTCAGGGTAGCTGTGCGCTCTACATAACATGTTAACGCGCGCACCGGGCAGAGGAGGTGTCATTTAGCTTCCCTGGCCCCACCATGGGGTGGAAGACTAAAACCCCCCAACTGAATAGCCCTCGACCTGAACGCACTCCTTAGGCTCTTGGGCACAAAGGAGGGGTTCGGTCTGAGTGTCGCCCCGCTCCGGTCACCCAGAATCAGTAAACAGCTCGGGTGCACCGACGAAGCGGTTAACTCGGACACTCTTTTGGCTGACGTTAAGGCAAGTAACAACGCTGTCTTCCGCGACAGTGCTTCCAGGGAGGAGAACTCTAGAGGCTCAAAAGGCTCCGTGACCAGAGCCTCGAGCACCAGCGGTCCTTAGATGCAAAGCAATCCTGCAGTGCTGAATCTGACTCCACACTCCATCGCTGTACTGTCCTTGTTACCGGTCTGTCCCGTTTGAGTTTCTGCTTGTAAGCAGGCAGCAGCAGTGAGATGTGGTCTGATTTGCCGAAGGGAGGGCGAGGGAGAGCCTTATATCCATGTCGAAAAGGGGAATAAACATGGTCCAGTATGTTTCCCCCGCGCGTCGGGCAGCTGATGTGTTGGTAGTACTTCGGCAGGACCTTCTTCATGTTAGCGGTGTTAAAATCCCCGGCCACAACGAACATGTTACCCTTGCATTTATTGTTAGCAGAAGTGGGTTCAGTATGTTTGTTTTGTCCACAGAGGTGTTTAACTTGTTTACAAAGAGCTGTACAAACACAGCTGCTGCTCTGGTAAAGTGTATTACTCATAGGGCATTGCTGTAACAGAAATTGGTCCCGTGATCTCAGTCATTTGAGTCTTTAAATGGAAACAAACACAAAAACTCCATCTAGATAGATTCAAAACATTGACACTGTACTTCATCAAGTGAACTTATTTTCTAAATTGGAAAAGTTTGAGAAGCATTTGTCTTTGAGTTAAAGAGCAACAGTGGTTATGGTTTAATAAGTCATACCTGTGAAGTTGTACTAAGGCTTGATAATGCTTTAAACTAAATGTTAACCTTAACATGCTCGGATTAGTAATGCTTTCATACTGATGTTTCCATGTATGATGTTTACCATGTCTTATTTGAACATGTTAGCATGCCAACATACTGCAGCTGACACGGAGTAGGCTATAGCTGAGGTTAATGTTGCGTTACTTGTCAGCTTTTCTTTTATTTAGTATCAGTCCTGTGTCAAATGTTGTTTTAAATCATACTTGGTCAATCTCATCTGTTTTTTAAATCAGGTCTTGATTGACTACATTTCTGGGCATCAACATTTTAGCAACAGTTTTAGCATAATTGGAGTGATTGGAAAACTATTTAAGTTTTCAGAATACAATACAGTCTACTTCCATTTCAATCTACTCTAGCCAAAATATCACAATTTTCTTTCTCCAAAAATATGTCAGTGTTGTCGCAATGCAAATCCAGCTAGCGCAAACCCCACCGCTGAACGGCAGCAACAGACTTTTTTTTCTTTTTTTTTATCTAGAGTGGACTCTGGACGGTCCAGAATCAGCTGGTCCTCAGCGAGCTGTGATACCTGGTGCTGGTGTTTAGGCTGACTGAAATTTGAATAGGTTGGAAAAATGATAGAGCTAACGGCATGCAACACAGGATAACGAAAGGAGCATAGAGAGAGATGTGGTAAAGTGTTTAACTACATTTTGTCCTTCATGTCCTTTTTCATCAACAATGTTTCATTTTGATAAAGTCACAGTGAGTGTTGAACTCTGTGCCTTCTTCTCATCGTCCTATCGTAGGACATGGACCAAATATTTAATCATAGAGTAACAAAAACAGCACTTGACTGAAGTAAATGTCAGGTCATAAACCAAAACATTGGACAAATTGAAACCTGATAATGTAACCAGATAAAAAGTCTCTAAAATGATGAACCCAGAGTGAGGTATGAATGTCTGTCTATCATATAGCTGCTCTATTCATATAGTTGGAGGCAGGTGATTTAGAGCAATGTGTGTGAGTCTGGCTGGTTGCAGGCTACATTACCTGTCTCCTTGGAAGAAATAGGTGTAGCCGGATGGCTCCCACCAGATGGCTGTGTCTATTCGGTCATAGGGAATACCTTGGCCATAATCGACCAGCTCCATTGGATAGCCCTGTTCCAGGTTAGCCTCCCTGAAGAGCCAGAATCTGGTTCCTGAGGTGATGAGAGGAGAGGAGGAGTGTTTAATGATCCTATATGGCCCATACATCTGTACATTCCCTATCCACCCGCACTCACAACCCTTATGGACTCTGGAAAATGTGAGCACACACACAATCATACTGTATAGGTCATGTTCACTCGGTTACACACACATCCAAGAACAGATGTAGCCCTACAAATGCTGCTTATGCACGCACATTTTATCTTCTGGCACGAAATGTGTTAAATAATTGAAAATAAATGAGGAATAAAAAGAGAACAATCAGAGAAACCAAACCAGAGCTTGTAAATTCTATGAATGTTATAATGATTTGCTGGCAAGATATCAGAAAACACGAGTGTATCATTGACTGCTAGTTTAGCTCGTAACGACCCATTAGCAGCGGCGTGTCTCATGTCAGGCTGAAGCAGGTTTCTCGCCTAAGGGAGGGTTTTATTGTTTTGACTGTGTCAGACAGGGGGACTCCGTTCCTCCTGGCACTGTTACATCTCTCCTCTTGGCTTCAATCCACCTTTCCCTCCATCTCCCCTCCTCATACACACCCATCTATCCACCCACCTCCGGCCCCTTGCTCCCTTTTTAAAACGAAAGCTCTACACTCAGCATCTGGAGAGAACGAGAGGTTGACGCAATGCTTCCAGTGTTCCTGCGGTGCACACGACTTACAGTCAAATCCCATGACTTATTCCAAGACTTTCCAGGGATTCAGTGACCTATAGATTTGACTCCTGCTGTGTAACTGTTCTAAAGGGACTCACTTAAATGGATGGATATGTTCTGTCTGGATTACAACTTTTAGAACATGAGTCCATGAAGTGGTCGTTGTTTAATATATTCCCTGTAGGTCTTCCTAAAGTCCAAAGTCCAAAATTGCTTTCTTGGTATTGAGAAATTGATATCCAATTTCCAAACATTAACAGAAGGATACTTCATTTACAATTAGAACAACAAGTTATTGTTGACAACACTATATCAGTAAGACTATTTGTACAAATATGAACTGTGTTTTTGCAACTTAACAAATAGGTTGTCATTAATGAACTGCCTTTATTTACAAAGACTATTTACTATGGATTACTGAAGAAACTATTATTATCTACTTAGCCCTGCTAGAGCTAGCTTGCCTTGTGAGCTGACACTCAGAATGTTAGAAAAAACAAGTAAGCATTTTTTTAAAGAGGCCATATTATGCTTTTTTCGGGTATTCTCTTTTCTATTCTGTATTATATTGATTGTTGTGCCTGTTAACGGTCTGTAAAAGGCTAAAATCACAACGTTTGCTCCACAGAGGGTGGAAAGAGGCGCCGCAGCACAGGCAGTATGAGAAGGTTTTGAGCATAAAAGAATGTAAACATGTTGAGGCACAACATACGAATATGAACCTGAAGATGAGCACACTAGGGCCCCTTTAACTATAGACTAAGGAATATCTATGTATGTTTGTTCACATAATGAGAAGCATCCATCTGAATGCACTTGGCGAGTGCATTGCTGGGGACCCTAAAGCTCTCCCCTTGTTGTTCTCTCTCTCTCCTCTGCTCAGGTCTTCCTGATCTGCACTCATCACTGATATAAAGGGAATGCTTGAGAGAAGGGTCTCTCTTTGTCTCTCTGCTGTCAGACTCTGCAGCACTCATTCAGCCTTAGTAAAGGATGTTGCTCTTTAATATGTCTTTGTGTTGTTTCCTCAAGTATGGAGAATCAGGCAGTCCAGTTTTCGCAGCATTGTTTCTTAGATCAGTTTTTGCATTTGCCTTTAAGAGAAACCCTTTTTGATCTCGGGAGGGGATGTCAGGTATTTTAGCAGCATCAGCCACAAGGTTTAGTCTTTTTCCACCACTTCCCAAGATTAAGAATAATATATTTAACCATTCTCCAAGATTAAGAGTACTTAGCATTTGGACCACTTTTAGCTAAGCAAAGGTCACAAGTCCAAAAAAAGTATCAAGTATTGATAAAGGAGTCTTCAGCCTCTCCTCAGGCTCGATGGTCCTTCTGGTTCTGGACCGCTGTGATCCATTTAAAGGTCTTAGCTTCAGCTGTGCTCGCCTCTCCTTCTCCTGTGCTCTCAGTTCTTGCTTCCTTCCTTTTTCTTTCCTTCCTCTGCACTTCTCTTGTTCTTCCTTCGCTAATGGCTCGCAGCCAAGTGTCACACTGAGAGCCTTGCCGATGACATCATCCTCCTCATCATCAGCAGCTGCCCCAAAGCCAGCAGCTGAGCAGAGTCAAGCTGTATCAAACACTGCTTCTTTTTCCTTCAACAAACTTTACCCACCGCTGTAAAGCGCACGCTACTCAGTGACTCACAGTGCAATAATGATCTGTTCTAAAAGAGATTTATGCTCTGCATGTAGAATGCATTATGTACTTTATTCCAGGAGGTGGGGGCATGTTTATTATTTTCATAATCTGAAGATGATGAAAAAAGTTCTGCGATTTGCTTTATAGTTGAACTATGACAGACCTGATGGTTAAAATGACTATGGAGGATGAATAATGTTTAGAGTTTGTAAAGAAGAAACCATATGGGCATGATTTCAATGCAGGAGTTAATACTTAAGTCAAAGGAAATACTTATATTTCATATGCTCTTGATACATATTTGACCTTTAGGAGCTGACATGCTGCTGCAAGTCAGACCAACGTATGATACAAGCTGGAATGTGTGTTTTACCAAAGCTTCCAGTGAATCCAACTATGATTTTGTACACAGTGCTGCTTCATTGGAAACTGAATCCAAACACTGGATTTGTTTGTCATTTGTTTGTCATTGTTGCTACTTAAGCATAGCAGACTGAATGTTACTCTCAAGCTTGGAGCCTCATTTCAGAATTGGGTATATTCTCAAAGTCTGTTGTTGCTTCTAGACGTCTTGTCATGCTCCAAAAGTGACGGTTAATAATACCAAAAGAAGATTATTTAGAACTGGCCCAGGCCTGTTTTTACAGCAGCAATAGCCAGAGACATGTATGTTCATTCCCTGAAGGACAGTTAGTAAAGGAGGATAAGAGAAGTATAGTCCAGCTTTCAATTCTGACCACTTTTGTAAAAACGTAAAAGCTTCGATGCAAATCAAAAATGTATTAAAAAAAAACGTTTGTTCTATATTAAACGTGACTAAATATGCTGAAGATCAAAGGGTGTGTATACCATGATGTGTCTGCTCTTGGCTCTAGGAAGTCAGAGTTGATTCAATCATATCAATTAGAAACGTACCGGATAAGTTATACAAAATTCTGTATATAGCTACTAAAAATGTTTTATGTCCTTTCTCAAAGATAGTAGGCTACACCTCAGTCACCAGTGCTCTCATTCCCTTGTGTCAACTAGATGACAGATATTCCTCATTTTACCTGCAGTCAGAGCATCACTATTTTAAGAATAGAACAGAAAGTCTGAGACTCATCGGTATTACTAAAGCTATAGCTGGAGCAGGGTTTCCGCTAGGATTTTTTCTTGCCGGTCAAATGTCCGGACAGAATTATTTTATTTGAAACTTACCGGTCATGTTTCAATAATAATAATAAGAATTGTGTAGCAGAGTTTCCGTTAGCAGGTAATTACCGGACTATGACCGGATATGCTAGTGTTTAAAACTCAGTTAATGGGGCTCATTTTTATATTGCTTCAGTTTATAATCGTAACAGATCGAAGAATTCAGATTTATTTTTCAATAAATGACGCGCTTCCACAAACAACAAACAACATAGTTATTACATTCAAACAAACTACTTATAGTAGATGAAGTACATTATTCAAAAGTGTACATTAACTTTGAATAATAACACGGGAGAAACAGATCCTCTCTTTTCCTCTCTCCCTCTCTCCTGACAGTCCGTCTGTTTCTCATGCAGCTCGCTAAACAGTGGGCGGGGCTTCAGGTGATTATGCAGAGCTGATCTGATCTCTCTCTCTCGCGTCCGGATATACTTCACTTTACCGGTTTTTAATACATTTTACCAGCTAAAAACCGGTAATTACTGGCTAACGGAAACCCTGAGCTGGAGTCACCTTAACTTTGGTTTCATTTAAGTATTTTGGCTAGAATGTAACATCTGTTGCGAGAAGCTACCTTACAACAGCATAAGAAGCCAGGCAAAATGATACAAGACCAGTCATTAAAACACAAAGCGACCATAGCTAAAGGTCAATCATTATTTGAGAAGAATCCACATCAAATATTTAGTAGAGACTTAAGTACAAAGCACAAAAATCAGCCCATAATTTAGTGATTGGATTCTTTTTTTCATATATTATCTTTATTTGACCTCTTTGATTGCATTTTTGGGGTACTTGGGATTTGTCCGGGCGTTGCGAAAATAAATATCTGAAATGGGTATGGTTATGGAGCCTTTAAAATTGCGTAAGCCGGGCCCAAGAAAACAGCCTCTTGGATGTATGTTGAATAACATACTGGGCCAGCTAGCGAGAGATGTTCTTCAGTGAACGACTCCTTCCCCCGAGAAGCACCACAGAGCGCCACACAACTTCATTCCTTCCTGTGGGCATCACACTGTTTAACTGAGCGTCAGGCACTCAATATGCTGGCACTTAACTTACCTATGTTTGTATTATATTTTATAATATTTCCCCAGGGGATAATTAAATCCCTGATTCTGAAAATGTGAGTGTGTATTTGTGTTTGCTGCTTACCTTTAAAGAAGACGAACCTGCCGTCGTGTCTCTCGTAGGCAGAGTCTATGTCTCCAGGCAGCCCCCTCCAGAAGTGACCGATGGGCATGGGGTAGTTATCCAGGACCCTGTTCCTGCGCACGCGCCAGAACCACCGACCCTGAGGGGAGACACACGTATGTTTGAGAGTTCATCACTTCTTATTGTATGCTTCAAATACTCTGTTTTTTTATTATTCCTGTTACTCAAAGCACAAACCAATGCCCAAATAAGTTCAAAACATATGGCTTCATATCTTAAACTCAATATTTCCTTTAGCCTTTTCAAAACATGCATATGCACAGGAATATGAAGTGTTTTGCTGCTGTAAGAAGGTTATTCTCTTTTCACAAGTCATCTGGTTTGAACTGTTTCACCAAGCAGTCTGCAGCAGAACTGAACCAGAGCGTGCACTAAACTAACAATAGTGGAACCCTGGCAGGCTAATAATAGTCAGTTTCCGCTCCGGTGGCTCTTCAGGTCTTTATGTTGCACTCTCTGTTGATCACAGCCTGATACAGTCACTTTCATAGAGTGATTTCAATATCAAGGCAGCAGCACAAACAAGTCAAATAGCACATTTGATCCAAAGGACATTCATATACTCTGTATGCTGTGCACACAGGCCGGCAGGCAGATTTACACCAGCAGCCCTCAGACTCATTCATGAGTGGTGAGTCAGTATCCCTGCTTGTCCTGGATAATGTAACAGCAAAATGCTCAGTGCTGCTTCTTTCTGGCAAGCACACCTAGTTATGTCCTTCACGCAGGACACGCTGGCAGACAAGGCGGCGCGGCACGGCACGGGATGGAACAGAAAGGAGATTGGATGGGGAGAGCGAAGGCCGAACACACTGCATGCTTTTTCGATTTGTGTGGTCTGACAGCCGCTTTGTGTTGACCAGATTAAGACGGAGTTGACCATATTAGTCCTCAGCAGAACAGATCTCAGAGTGGGAGTTTGAATATTGAGCTCTGCAGATCCAGCCCTCTGCTGTGAGCAAAGTGAATAAAATAAATGACAGCTCCTTTCTTATTTGAATGAACTGTGGAGAAAGTGGCACTGATGTGCTACAGATTACTCCCACTCACAGTGCATTAAGTAAGTCGTTTTTCCTGTGTATAGTTATATCAGAGAAGAACAATTTCTACTTTGCATAATAACAGTGGAGGCACTACTTCCAAATTCACAGGAGGAGAACCAAAATAAATGAGTCACAACTAAGTGCTCAGTATCAGTCAACAACATTTTGGGAAAATATACATCTGACGTGCATACTTCACTTGTCTGTCTTTGTCTTTTTCACACTTTTGGAATATAGGACCATCTAGACTTCAAAGAAGACAAAAAAGGAGACACAAGGTAGCAGCATTTCCAGTCTTTTCAACGGGGGGATGCATATTCTTTCGCTATGGTATTGGTAATAAGGGATTGCCGCCCACCTAAATTTGCACATTTCGCTTTGCCGCCATAAACCAGAGAATTGGAAGAAAGTTGTTCTAATGCATGTCAGATGAATCCAGTCCAGCCGCTACTTGTTGGGACATGTCCCTAAAAGAAAAAGGAAAGCTGCTGGTGGCACTACAGGAGAAATCAGGAGGTCGCCAACGTAATTAGGATTCTTCTTCTGGGATTCGTCTCATAAAAAGGAGGGGGTTCACTATCTATAGAGCCACAATAATAAAAAACGAAATATATCCAATAAAATTACATAACAAAATATTTAGCAATGATGGATTCCCCTATTTAATTTCATTTAATAAAATATAATAGTTTGACCAGGACATGGTAATTATAGTGATTGCATCTTGTCTGCATCTACTCGGATCAAGACAAAGTTTAAGAACCACTGGTGGGCATGGACAAAGTTAATTTGGGACACTGATTAAGGCTATCCAGACTAGCTTCATGAAACCCAAGCACAGAGATGTGACTGTCTGAGATGAAACCCAAGAGCACAGACACAACTGTTTGACCGTGTGCAGCACTTGTCCAGGCAGCTGGACGTCCAGACTCACTGGTCAGTGTCAGAAACACTTAGAGTCAAAGATAGCAGATTCACAGACACGGCTCTGCTATATTATACTTTGCCAAAATAACGTGTGCATTCGTTTATCCAATCAAATGAGAGCATTGTTCAAAGCAAAGCGTTCTGTTCTACTGTACATGTATTAGCGAAGAGCTTAGTTAAAATGCATGAAAGAAAAACATTTCTATTGATTTATAATAAAACATATATAGTGCCAGTGAGGATGACAATGTAAGAGATGATTATGATGAGACATGATTCAATTGTGTGTATAATAGGCTAAAGCTAAAGCTAGCTAGCAAACTCAAGCTGCATTTACCTGATGCGTGGTAAAACAGCTCTGCAGTGACGTTGCCGTTGTGTTTCTATGGAAACAGTGTTGCAGACCGACTAGCCTTAGCCTCGCGCTGCACTCAAAGGTCAAATTATTTCATCTTTGACCTCGTTTACCGCTAACCTTTCAAACTGCAACCAATCAGATGACAGCTGTATGAAACGGCAGAAGCTAGCAAGGGAGGTAAGCTAGCAAGGGAGGTTAGCATAAAGACAAATCTTAGCTGGCTGTTTTCACTGCAAGGCTATGCCAACATCGCATTGAGCCAAGAGCAAATTGCATATCATGTGAATACAGCATGAGAGTAAGTTCTCTGAGTTCATGAACAATCACCTTTGTGCAAATGCGCTCCTACGCTAAGAGTAACCTTTTACGAACGCATGCAATAATGCCCAGAGCTCATCTGCATCTGTTTTTTCATTTTCAGATCTTAGTAGTTTTATATTTCGCCAATGACATGTCAAACTGTTAACGCGGAACATAATTCAAGATGTGGTTGATAGTTTGATACTGTTGGATATGTTCAGCAATTTCAATCCCTACTGTGGCCCCAACATTTCAGATATCATGACAACATTTCTGAAAGTAAAGCAGAAGCTCCATTACAGTGGGTGTTCTCCGTCCCGCTCTGTCTAATATCTGCCAACCTCCTCAACGCTGCCAGCACGGGACACCCCCCTCTGACCTCCCCCACTGAAACTCATTATTACTTATCTTTGCAGAGCTGCACTATGTATAAAGCATCACTGAACACATTATGAAGAGGAGAAAACACACACAAGGTTGCTGAAATGTAACTTTGAAAATGACCAAATAAATGTGTTGCATCATCAACTCTGACCAAGAACCACTACCCCCAGGATAAAGGAAAAATGATTTGCAGACGTATAATAACACATTAACCCAGGGCTGAGTTGCATAATATAGAAATATCTTAAATATTTAATAGATCATACAACCCAGCTGACAGCAACAGCAGTGCACTGACCGGTACTTGTAGAACATCTCTTGAAGGTAAAATCCCAGCTAATGGCCAACTGCTGCTTCAGCGCTTATTGAATGTTTAGTGTGGGTCCAGAGGCTCTTTAAGACAAACACCTGACCGCACCCCACCCTTTAACAGTGTTCCGCCTCATAAAAAACACTGGCCTGTTGGTTTACAATCCACAAGGACCTGATTGAAAACAGACGCCTTGTTGGCAGTGCACACGCCATTTGTCTCAAAGTGATTCCACAGAAAAGAATAACTAATTTATTGAGACAGTTAAGTTGTCAGTGCAGCTCCTCTGCTGGAAACCGATTGAATTTCCAAGCAAGGACATTTCGCATATCTCTCCTTATGTTTTATGCTCAAACTTAGATCAAGTTAGCAGGCTATGGCAGAGCCTGAAGATAACATTCCAATTTACCTTGAAAACAAACATCTCCCCTCGGAGCATGGCCACAGAGTCAAAGTTCCCTTCACAGATATTGGGCCCGTAGTGATCCGGTCTCTCAGTGGTCCTGGGGTGGTCAGGATGACGGGGGGGAGTTTGTGGGGGGCGGGGCTCCGGGCGACGAGGCGTCACGGTGGGAAGGGCCACGGTGGGGCTGCTGTTCTGCTGACCTGCAGGGACAAACAGATGGGGGTAAATATATTGGATCAAATACAACAATTATAAATCAACACTTAAAATGTAATTAGGAAGGGTGTAAACTTAATTTGTTGTTCATTTGTGGTGACTAAGCTAACCATCGCCGAGTGTTAACAAGGTTGTCATCTAACCCTCAGTAAAAATAATGTTTCCCAGAATAATGAAGTTGACCTATTACAGAAGGCTGCTGCTTGCTTGAATGTGACTGGATATTGAGCGCTCTGTCATCACCATGCCTGTAGAAAAAGGTGGTGGCCTTAATGTGACCGTGGATTTTGACGACTCTACTGATGATGAGTCTGCGCCAAGGAAAGCTATCCCACTTCAGACACCATATGTTACAAAACGTGTTGGTAATTACTAAGACAATGGATAAGATGGCTTGAGTCGCAATAACATATATTTACATGCTTTTATTTACAGAAAAATTGTGAAAAATTAAAATGACACAGATGTCCAGTCCAAAATTAGAAAGGTATCTTAAAATAATGAAACACAATAAATCAAAGAAGTCATCATATGCTACTATTTTTAACAATTAAAGCCCTAACAATTACTTTTTAATGTATAAGAAATTATTGCCAAAAAAATTGCCATTTATACCTATTTCCGCCAGCGGGTCATATTGTCCCCACCCCTTTTCGCGCTATTGATTTTGCGCGTAAACATAAACATGACGTGTTGCTATAGCAACGCCTTTTGTCTACTGCGGTTCCTTATAGATTGAGAGATAGATTGAGAGAGAGAGAGATAGATAGATATATTGATAGATAGTTATAGATAGAGAGAGAGAGAGATAGATAGTTATAGATAGATGGATTGAAAATCAATGCATTCTAATAGCGGGTCAATTTGACCTGGTGGCGGTTTTAGGTATACAAAACCCTCTGGCGGTTCTAGTGTTAAGGCAGCACAGAGTTTTTTCCCCTATTGATAATAATATTTTGAGTGATTATTTTACAGATGTC
The DNA here is from genome assembly GCA_943590975.1 of Lindbergichthys nudifrons. Lineage (NCBI taxonomy): Eukaryota > Metazoa > Chordata > Actinopteri > Perciformes > Nototheniidae > Lindbergichthys > Lindbergichthys nudifrons. Next base: position 288,392 of record CALSBW010001943.1, read on the forward strand.
CAGCAAGAATTCCACTGTCAGGTAATTGCAGTGCGTGGCCGTGTTTTTGAATGTGTTGTCCTGAGTGTGCCTTTTACCATGTGCCTTATGCAAATAGTTTGTATCGAAATAAAAATAAAAATGTGTCTGAGAGAGCAGTGGTTTTGTTGTTGAAAAACATTTATATAAAAATATGTATTACATTTTATAGATGGCGCAAATGATCATATCATGATTGAAAAACCGCAAAGATTCTATGCTCTGGTCTTCCAAAAAGCCTCCTACCATAGATCTGCTGGATGCCTCGCAGGTCGTCATCCGGCAGTTGGAAATTCTCCGTCTCCATCCACTGGTAAAAGGGAGCCATGATGGCCAGTGGGTTGTTGGAGTGCTCTAAACCAAGGGCGTGGCCCAGCTCGTGGACTGCAACCAGGAAGAGGTCGTTACCTGTGTGTATATGATGAAGCAAAGACATGAGGTAAGGGAAAATTAAAAATGTCATTTTGACATTTGAAATCTAGTAAGATATTAAAAACAATACTTGAGTAAATGTTCTTAGTTACATTCCACCCCAGCTGAAGGCCACAGTCAGCAGATATTCCCAATACATCCATGCAGTCAATGGATAACAATGGCTGTCCATTGTTCTCTCCCAGTTATGATGTCAAAGAACATCTCAGTGGATCTGGCATATCATTCACACACACAGGAATGCAAATGATTGCTGATATGAAGCAACACACATTTCAAACATATCTAACCAATCAAGGGATGTCATTGTCCACCGCCACACAGCTGTGACACACTGACCCCTGCATCAACTTCCTCTCGACATGAAAGTCTTCTTACAGACTTTCTTTTTTGAGAAAAGTAAAACCACAGTTAAAAATTCACCAAAAATAAGTTGATCTCTAAAGTGAATCCAAACATATTTAGGTGCTTCCCCTGTGTGAATACCATTTTGTTTCCTGTGCACGCTCTTTGTGAACTTTACATTTGCTGGCCATTTTGTCTGGCGTGATGCTGATTGGTCGGATTTGTGCTAGTTACGTCATGCCGTTAGGGGGGGGATTGGGACTCGTGGAAGTCACTGCTGTGTGTCATGCAAGGGAATGGGAGATGCTCTGAATGCCCGTCCTTGAGCTTCCCCTCACACACACACACAGGAGGATACACACAGTTCATCTCCCCTACGATCTATAATTTCAGAGTCACATGAATGTCCTCATGGTGGTCTAAGGCTGCAGCTCACACTCAAGGAGAGAAAGCAGCAGAGGGCAACACAGAGTGCTAGAGATAGCTGAGTGGATAAAGAGGCCTTTGTGTGGTAACTGTGACAACTGTTCAAAACTTCAAAGTCTTGGCAAAGTTAGAAGTTCAGCCAATGAGACTACTGCTATTTCTGACTACCTTGTACACTAAAACAGACATTTTGTCATCCTTATTTCAACTCTGAAGCGTTGTTCACTTGTTCCTATGAAGGACATTAAAGCAGACCCCTGACAACCAAAATGCACTCCTTTGTGCCAGTGACTTACTCACATTAGTCTCATCTGACCGCACAGGAAAACACAAGCTCCTGGGCTTTTATCGCTACGGGCCTGCGGTGTTGTTTCCGTGCAAGGTGGCTTTAATTGTGTGTGTCAGCAAGTCACAACGAGCAGCTGATTAATCACACCGTGCATCATAAGGTTCACTCCGAAAATGTTCGTCCTAAAAGCATTGTTCCGTGAAACTGAGGTCAAGGATAGGGAAACCCCGTGACTGCAAAGAGTGGACTAAATGGGTTTCAGGCTTTTACAGTCAATCTGTCGTATACATTTTTTATGTGGAACTATTGATCCCTAAGCTAAAGTGTGTGTCTGTTTGACCCCACCCAAAAGGAGGTCAGAGGTCAAAGCTGATTCTGTTTCAAGGACACTTGAGCAGAGCTGATGTATAAGGCTTTAACATGGCTCTGTAACTCTCACTATATATTAAAGAAGACAGTATATGAGCACTCGTTTTCACCCTCTGTCTGAAACCAGAGCCCAGTCTGCTGTGATTGGTTAGCTGGCCGGCTCAGTTGTGATTGGTTAACCGTTTAAGGATGTCACGTACAATGTGTTGGAGAGCTAGCCAATAGAAGAGTGAGTGTCACATAGTGATGTCACTATGTTACAGAAGTAAACAAAGGAGTCTAATGGAGGCGTTTGAGGCGGGCGGTGGGGGAGGTGGGAGAGAAACTCCCTCTGGAGGGAAAACAGGGAGACGGAAAACCCCGAAAAGCATAACAGGGCCTCTTTAAGAAAATCGATACCAAACAAGGATTTTTGATGAAGTCTGCAGAATATCGTTTGTAGACTGGTGCTTTTCTGCAGTAACACAGTACTTTATTCAGACATGTTCACATATGTTGCCTTCATTTGCCAAATATTGCACGATTTGGATATTGCACATTTCCATTTTGTGATTTCGATAAGATGTCTATTCATTGTGCAGCTCTAGCTAGAAACGTATATACTGCCTTAAATAATTAACTGAATGAATTGTCGCTGTCTCAGCTCTCAATGTTGACTCTCTTGACTGTATTGTGCAATATCTCTCCAACAGCCAATTGCTGGATCAATCTGCATGAGTTATGCTGGAAGGGAAATCTGAAAATTCTAATTGAACAAAGAGTAAGGGCTGTTTCAACAACAGTGCGAATTGTAGGCAGCAAACATGCTGAAGCTGAAAGAAGTTTGACTAATTAGACATGTGTCCAACTGAAGTCAGACAAGATTGTAATTTGGTTGTACTCTGCTGTTGAGCTGCGTAAGTAGCGTGGTGCAACAAAGGGACCAGTCCTTCCAAGTGGAACACACTCCCACTTACTGTGGCATTCCACTGTCCCTGTGATCTGTCCAGCTACACATCCCACACACAGCTGATCACACAGATACACACACACACAACATTTAGCAGTCTGCTGTGTCTGTGGATAACAGGGGAGGAAAGCCTATTGTCACTCAAATCCCTCTCTGGTGAGCAGGGTTAATGAGAGCACAGCAGGGAAACAGACTCTTCTAAAATGTTCTTCAAAATGAATACATTTTCTTAATCCTCACTTTTGCAAAGAGTTGTAATTGTGTATAGGGTTCATTTTAAGTTAAATGTATAGGTTAAGCATGAAGCATCCATAGGTCAAGGCAATGATTTCAGCAGCAATATTCCCCGTAAGCACAAAAGTACAATTTATAATGTCTTAGTTGAGCCAACTCTAGTTATGTGTTTAGAACAGCTGTTTATTTTACAATCAGGGGAAGCTCGCTACTGTAATGAAAAAGGGTTAGGGTTAGTTACTGGATTTCTAACACAACACGAAATGAGAGCATTATAATCGTTTTATCTCTATTTTCTTATTTTTATAAGCCAAAATTGTAATTGAAAATAAAATGTGATAAATCCATCAGCACTAAAACCCTTCAACATAACTATTGGGCTCCAAACAGCTCATCAGCTGAAATGATTAAGGGCCTAATAACCTGTATCCTCATTTCTACCAAAGGAAGAAGGTAATGACTCCCTCCTCACTCAATAAAAGGCTTCATAACACAGCAAGCGGTATGTGAGCAGCTGCACACATAAAAAAACACGTCCAACACACCAACTAACATTTTGCGGCAAAACATCCACCCAACTGAAGCATCAGACGGTGCTTCCTAAAAGCCTCTCCAAGACGTTTGTTGTAGAATACCATTTTGTTCCTTGTTTATCTACATTTGGCCAAACAATAGAAACGATACTGACAGTAAGCGTTTACCTTGTACGTTATGGTTTCCTATGGTCCATGGTTCATCGGAGTCAAAGTGTGTGTCCCCGCCCATTCCAGGTCCAGGGAAGTAGGCGTGAGCTAAGAAGCCTCCCTCCCCATCAAAAGGAGAGCTGTCTCCATGGAAACCCGAAGCGAAAAAGATCATAATGTCGGGCTCCTTGCGGCGTCCATATTTGATCTCCTGGTAGGGGATTTCGTCAAAGGTCAATGGGGTCACCTGCTGCCAGACTTTAAACGCCCGACGGATGGCTTCGTATGAGTTATACTCTCCAATCTTAGGAGTGTAGTTCTGGATACTGTGGTAAAAAGAGAAGAAGAGGGAAATATTTTTTACAAAAGTTGAACAGTTACCGGTTTGATTTTCTTTACAAACAGAAGGTGTTTATGTTACCTGTAAGTGAGGTGGCTCTTGTTCCATCTATGCCCCGTGAGGGCGTAGCGTTTCCGCCGCACGTTGATTTTGATCGGGCCTCCAAACTTGTCAGGCACACCACAGCGGGGTCTCCTCATGGCACTAAAGGAGCAAGCAAGAAATACGTGTCAAATCAAATCAAATCAAATCAAATCAAGATTTATTTATATAGCACATTTTTAAACGATTTTTGGTCCAATCAATGTTTTATCGTGCATTTATCGTCACAGCACAAACCGTGACATTTAGACTAGATGAAATCAAGCAAGGCACCAATCACAACTCTTATCACCCGCTAAGCTACTTCTAACCGGTAAACACATCGGGTCAAGTTTGTCTCCTATTTCAATAAACACACACCCTTTCCTTTCCTAACATCTATCCATTCCCCGTCCTACCTCATTTGAACCCACAGCCCTACATCCCTCCATTCCTTCTCCCATTCATCCCTTCCTCCCCACATCTCTGCAACACTTAATTCTTCCTTACAGCCCTTCATCTTCATTCCTTCCATCCTTCTGCTATTAATAATGTCTTACCTACATCCCTTCATCTCTACATCACTTCGTCCCACATCCCTTCCCACTTAGATCCCGTCATCGCTCCTTCCCTCCCTACATCCCTTTATCCCTTCCTCTCTTCCTCCATTCACCCCTTCACCTCCTACATGACTTCATCACACCATCCCTTCATTCCCTACTCCTGTCTTTTTCCTTATGTTATGTTTTTCTATTTAATCTGGTATAATCATACTTTTTGTCTCAATCCCGGGATCGTCTGGGGGCTTGTACCCCCCACCCTGAGTCTCCCTCTACCTGGACTTCAGTGTGTCCTCCAGAGCAGCCCTATAGACGAAATCACTTGTCCTTCTTCACCTCTTACATGACATTTCTCTAAATCTTTTAACATGCTGTTGAGACGTGGTCGTTGCTTTAAGGGACTGGTCCATATTATCTTGAGAGTTGGTGTAAGTCTTAACATACAAAAAACATTCCAGTTAACCCAGGCTAACCTGACTGTTTGTTGGTCCATCTGTCCAGTGACCTGCAGGCTGTAGAAGCGCTGCATGTCGCTGATCGCATTGGACAGGATCTGAGCCGATCGCATGGTGGACATCTGTCTGCTGGCCTGGGGCAGGTAACCGTACATCTTCAGCCATGACTGGAGACAGGAAGAAACACATATAAGGAGACTTTTAGAAATATCCTTTTGGTTGGCTGCAATGCACAGGAAGTGGCCATCATCAAACATTCAATTGCCAAAAGCTTACGCTACACAGACATGACACTATCTCAGAAAATAAACGTTCATCATTATGAACACGGGTAGTTTTATGAGCATTTGGGCGATCTATGTCAGGATTTTGAATTGTTTTTTGATGGAAGCCCATTTCTGCCAAAGGGATGGAGAAAGACACATTTAACTTAAAATAATGACTTTTGTTCTTTAAAATTAGAAGCTTTCATAAATGATGAGTAGATATTATTGAGAAATTGTGTTAAAATAATTACCTTGAATCTCAAAATAATGACTTTCATATCTCGAAAAATGCCATCATTTAAAAAAAAGTGTTTCTGTAATTTGACATACTACGTTATTATTTGTACAACGTTTCTAACCATAATGTCTTACATTAACCTTTTGTTTCATCACAGGGCTCAGAGTTTTTTCATCGTTTTCATATCTGTATTTTTTTACTGGCAGAAATATCCTTCCACAGTCAGGCACAGCAGATACCAGCTTTTGTAACATGATGATATGACATGGTACTCAGAAGGCAGGCAGGACATTAGTTTCAGAGCTGAATGTGAGCACTGTGAGCCCTACCTCATCTGGTTCTCTGGGAGCATGTAAGTGGGGGGTGGGTGTTAATGACAGACTTGATGGAGAAAAAGTGATATTTGAGCCAATCACAGATGACGCAAAGTCTATCCCACCTGTTAAGAAGAAACCTAATATCACACGCACTCACACACGGGCAACCACTTGCATACTGGGTAGTCTGGGATACTAGATACGCCCACACATGGACACCCTATCCATGGTGGTGCAGGGAATGTAAAAGGGAGTGTCACATAAAGCAGTGTGGGTATCTGTGTGTGCATTTGTCAAATATACGCCCATCTTACACAATGAAAAATACTGCTTGTTATCTGTGTTTACTTATCCACTCCTTAAAAACACCAACAATCTTTCAGTCTTTCTCCCTCTTACACATAAACTCAGCACACATCTTATAAAACTGTAAATAATAAGAGCTCTAGTCATGTAGAAGTGCCACCCACACATGTCTTAGTGTAGGAGGTACCCCCCC
>CALSBW010001943.1:300002-319057 GCA_943590975.1 Lindbergichthys nudifrons
TACACACACACACACACACACACACACACACACACACACACACACAGTATGTTGTAACCTGGCTAACAAGCAGACCCTCTAATGACCGGGGGGTTTCTCCGTCTGTCGGTGTGTGTCTGTCTGTCTCTCTTTGGCAAACAACAAACATAAGCTCCACCATTAATCACCTTTCAATACTCTTAAACAGTCAAGTTTTCTAGATAACAGCTGGACTGGTGAAAGAAAAATGGCAAAAAGACTGGTGAAAGAAAAATGACAAAAAGTTCTGGTTCAAGTTCAAACTTGTTACTATGGCACACTTTGGCATCTAATTACGCACCTAAATAATGCTAAAACATGTGTTCCTTATGGTTAAGAGGTGCAAGGTAATATTCTAAGTACTTAACTTTACAATGGCTACTAAGGTGGTGATCAGTTTTTCTATAGCATAGGTTTTTTCTAGCACAGCAAATATGAAAGGGGGGTCCAAAGAACTGTTTTTGAGAATGGTGTGATGGGGGTGCCCAGAATTTTAAAAATCATCTTACCTAAAACATGTTCCATTAAAGAGGTGGATATTATAGATGTGAATGTCTCTTACAGACAGATTTGTGAAAGCCTTGTGATGTAAATGAATGCAACAAAAAAAAAGACTGCACACCTGCCAATCAATATGTTTTCCTCACCAAGTGAACTTTACGGGAAAATATGCATTTAGTTAGAGCATTATTACAATAATGTAATTAATACTAGTATCATCAACCAGCTGTTGTGCACTGGGTGGTCCTGCATCATTGTTGATGACTTGCTCATGTCTGAAGCTGTTACACTGGTTTATATTAGTGAATTTAAATAAGAAACTAAATTACATTAATAGGCCTAACACTAGACTGTATACAACACTTTAGTGACTGCTTATAGCAAAAGTAAGAACCAGCATCATGGTTTCCTCGCAGTTAGTAAGCATAGAGCATTAGTCAGTCAGTATAGTCACTAATAACGCTGCTGTGTATTTACCTCTGAGTTGAAGGCGCTGTCACCCTCCGCTGCTCCACGCGCCACGAGCGCGCACAGCCCCATCGCGAGGAAGGTGCGTCTCCAGAGCAACCAGAAGCAGCTGTTCCGCGAGGAGGAGGCCATGGTCCGGGCGCGAGGGGAATCAGTAGTGGTTCAATCCCAGAGGATAAACTATGGTGTATTTGAAAGGTTGTTACAGTAGCCTACTGTTGGTTTAAGTGGCAAAAACCCTAATACAATGGTTGTAAACTATTCCCAAGTGAGAATTATACGACGGTCTTCAACTGTGCACTTGTATCCTGGTAAAGAGCCCCATTTCAGTCTTACAGCCAGAGCCGCACTACAAACTGACCCTCTATAAATGTCGGCGACTTGTCATATGTGAACCTCCATGCAGGTTTCTCCTTTAAGTTGTTTTAACAGCGTTAACAGTCCGTCTCACCTTTCTTTGACTACTGTGCTCTGTTATCTCTAGCGGGAGTTACCCACTAGAGCGCCCGACTCATTTAATTAACATCAAAGTCGCTGCCCTGTTAGTAACCTTGAAAGTGCACTTCAAAAGAGCAACAATGTCTCCAGCAGTGCCCACTATCAGCAAAGTGGGCATAACCCATAAATGCTTTTGAGTAAATAATGTACTGCTGACATGTTCAAATACAGTGGGTAAATGAACTCATGTCGTGTTAATGCCTATTCGGGTGCATTCAAATGTACCCTGAGAAAGTTTAGAAATCTGAAACAGCGACAAAATGAAAGTTCACCGCACTTGACTCCTTCAGCAGCAGCTCGAGCAGTGTCGTAGCTGTAAGCAGCAACGGCAGTTATAGCTCGCGACCTCTTGTAAAAAAAAAAGAGCCCTCTACGTCCAGTTGTTCCCTTTTGCCAGAGGAAACCGTCTCGGAAGCCGATACTTAGTTGTTATCAGTCTTATCCTGATTCCTGGCTGTGTTGTGTTCCTACCGGAGCAGCACGGACAGTGGTCCTCTGTTGGTGGGGTTTCAGTACCTAACGTGGAGATGAGAGCGTCAAGCTTGGCAGCACATCAGCGAGGTGTCCCTGTCATGGCTGCCAAAATAAAAGGTACGCAGTCTGAAAGTAGAAGAAACAGGGAATACTGTATAATAAAGAAAGTTATTTTCTCCATGCAGAATGTGACGTTTTTCCTTCTCAATTATATTGGCCTTTTAACAGTTAAACAAATGTAAATGTTTGAGGGAGCTCACGTAACAAGAAGCATAATGAGTCAGGAATAATGTTTGTTTTTATTAACTATTAAAGTTTCCTGCCAGGTCTGATATTTTAGTTGTCTCTTATTTTGAAGGCACATCATTTCCGGTTTTGTCCTATTTTCCAGTGGCTGACTTGATGGAGCTGACCACTACAATGCTTCACAACCGGACGGATGGAGGTGGAAGTGGGGAGGGAGCGGAGGAAGAGACCGAGACGGACGCCAGCAACCATAAGCCTCCCCCCAATGTGTGTAGAGCTCACACACGCACACATACTGAATGTAACAGGTACATGTACTGATAAGCTATGAGATTTGAAGTCACCATTAAGAGATAAACATAATAAAAGGGTTATTAACCTTATTCATTAACTGATATGACCATGGTGTTACTGTTTGTTTCACTCAATTTTGAAACGATTTTGCCATACAATAAGTTTTGACAGGATCATTTGTCAAAGTGACTTTTTTTCATCCGTGAAAACAGATGATTTAAAGTTATTCATAATTACTTTACATACTTTACATATATGTTTAAGAACACATGGATACATTGCTTAGTAGTGCAGTGCAGCCTCTTGTGGCCAAAATGAGTATGAAAAGTAAATAAAGACATAAGCTTAATAGTAAGATGCATAAAGACGTAGATGCTCAACAAAGTTGTTTTGTTAAGTCTCACATGTAATTAAAAAAGAACAACTTGAATCGGTAACTGTTTGCATTTGTCAATGCTGTCTTGCCTTTTGCAATTCACTATGCACTTACCCCTGCTTGGTATTGCAGGGAAATATGTCTAAAAGGCTAATTGAATTTTGGCCTGAGGTCAATACGGGAGGTGTCACAGTTTACTGAATACACACAAAGGTTGTTGGTAAGCCTCTTTTTTTGAGCTTCAGTTCATTTAATACATTGAAATGTTACTCAGCAATTGTTATCCGTTTTACTTTTGACAAATGGAAACAACACGTGACATTTTCAAGCAATCCAACTTGTTTGGAGAAAAAATAGTGGTACTAATTTGACTTCTTGGAAATCCCCATTGTATAATTTGTGTGACTTTTGCTGACAACTAAAAAGGCAAATGTACTTACAAATAAAGGGGATGTTTTATCACTTAGGGTTTTCCAGTTACTCATAAGGATCAGCACCTGCTTTATGTGAGTCACTCTGCTTCTATGGTCTCTTTGTATGATGTTTGTCTCAGGTAGGTTCGAACCCCAGAGGCTAACATTAGTCAACACCTGCCCACACACCAGTGATCTCAACAGTCTTGGCATCAACCTACCCAAAATAGAAAAACAATCCCTCGCTAACAGAGCCCACCCGGATAGATTTTTGAAAGCGTTATTGTTTTCCTTTGTTGGTAAACACTGACTACATTAATCTAACAAATATGAACCGGAATATCCTTTAATAGGCATTCCTCAGCTACTGTAAACTAATTCAGTAATGCAGAAACAACTAAATGACTATACCTATATCCAACAATACTAGTCAACCCTATCTTCTGCATTTTGCCACAAATTCTCATCCAGATGTCTACTTGCCTTGTTTCCTTTCCCTTGTCCACCTGTCATTATGAGGATAACCACTTCATCCAATCATGTCCTTGCCTCTTCAGCTAGCAAGCTCATTAATGGCATGACTATATAGCAAGTTAGCACCTGCTAGCTAGAGCAACAATAAAGCCACATTGTTTTATAAATAAATTAACTAGCTTGCCAAAAATAAAAACGTATTTTTGAATTAGGAATGACACCCATATCTCTTTTACAGCCTTTACTATGCTGATGTACTGTTATGCGTCAAATATATTTAATTAACGCAGAAAAAGGTAACTTTTCCCTCTCGTGTTTCATAGTGGTATTATGTTGACATACTGTTAGATCGCTTTATGTTTTCCTCAGCTACCAACAACAAAGGCTACAATTTGTTTCTTTTTTAACTGTGCAACTTCTACTTCTTGTAAACATTTCCAAAGGCTTCTTCTAGCAGCCTTACTAACGGTGGCTGTCCAAAGCAAGAACATTAGGGCTGGACACGTAGTGGTCTGACAAAGGCAGAGTTAATACCCTGTACAACAATAATGTAAGGATGCATCGCTTGCTTTCCACTTCAAACAGCTTGTCTCACTAGATTTGTCTTTAAACGCTCTACTCCCCTCTGTTGGTGGTAGTTGTGACGTGCAGCCATAAACCAAGTGACGTGTTGCATATTGACCAATGTTGTACTGTTTAGGATCAACCAGCTTCTAATCAAAACTGTGAGTTAGGGCCTAATGTGTGTACAGAATGCAAGACAAGTGTTCAATGCTAAGTATTATCTTCCCTCAATTATTTAATGTAAGCCCATATGTGGAGGTAACAGAAGTAAGTGACACAATAGGTGTTTTTTGCATTGGTTTGTGGCTGCTTCCTCTTTAATATAGAATATAATTTACATGTTGTTATGTTTTTTTTGTTGCTTTACTTCCCATAAAGCCGCAACATTTAGCTTTCCTCACTTGCTTTTGTCCTGTAGTCACATCAGCTGTACTCTGAATATCCTTACGGCAAAATCATTTCTACACTGATCCAGCAACATGAAAAGGTAGGCTTTGTTTTGATACTCTTACTTCAGAACCACAACATTTAGCTTTTTGTGCTGATAAAAGTCTTAATGATTTTTGGAACTTCCCTCTTTGCCTTCGTAAGGCTCAAGTAAAGGAAATCACAGAGGTCAATATTTAGTCAGAATCAGAATACCTTTATCCGTCCTACAGAGGGGACATTTTAATTGTTATAGCAAAAGTGAAAATAGAGACAAAAAAATATCAACATCAATCAAGATCAAATAAAAAGGCAATTTTAAAAGTTACTAAAATGGTCAAGTTACATTCAAAGTACATTCTACTAACTTACAAATTGCACATACGTGTTATTGCACTTTGGTATAATTACTATACAGTGGTGTCTTAGTCTTAAGTTGTGTGAGTGTGGGGGACTATTCTACTGAATGACTATTCATTTGTCGTTCATTTATGACGTGTGTTTTTGAAAAGCCCAGACAGGTTGTTGTTCTAAATGAATCCTCTTCCTTTCACAGAATGAAGAGTTGGTTCCTCTGTTGGCTGGTCTTGTCTTTGCTATCTCAAAACATCCAAATGCGTTTTACAGATAATGGTTCAGATGAGGGTTCCAATAAAAGTTCCAATAAAGGTTCAGTTAAGGGTTCCAATAAAGTTTCAGTTGAGGGTTCCAATAAAGGTTCCAATCCAGGTTCATGTCGGCGTCATGAAAACAACACTTCCCAAAGAAACATACAAAGTAAGATACTCAAATATTTATTTTATTTTAAATACACTTCTTGAGAATATATTATATTTCAATAAATCATGTTTTACTCAACAGGATATCCAGAAACCGTGAAAGGCATTATGGAACACAGACACCACGGCAACCCTATCGAGTAAACATCTCAATCTATTTATAAGAAAACGTTTTATATTTCTTGAGGGGTTATGTTTGTGTTTGCATCTAAGTAGAGTGATATGTACACAACTAATAGTTCACCAGATTTGATTTAAGGAAAACAGTTGTAAATTCAGAATGCTATTTAAAATAGTTTGTCCTTTAATTTCAACAAGAGCCATTGAGACCCTTGAACGGCTTCTGGAGGAAACAGAGGTGAATGAGTCTATATCAATGTCTTTCAACAATTCGGTGGCCTTCCTGTACAAACCAAAGGTCCCCTTCAAAGGCCTTGAAATTCATGCTAGTGATAAAAAGGTAAGTAATAGTATTAGGGTATGGCATAGCAATGTCTGAAATGAATGGAGAAATGTTGAAGGCACATCCATGTTCCCTTGATCCAACTGTTATCACTTTTGTGATCCCTGACTTTTCTACCAGCACCTTTACTCCCATCATAAGTCATGATTAGCAAATGTTAGCATGGTTAGATGAAAACTAAACACAAACATATAATCATTTTAAAACCAACTTCAAAGATCACATTATGCCAACATTAGCATTTTGCTCAATGCTCAAATGAGCTGCTAGCATGGTTGAATGGGCCCTTTTTCTTCTTGAATACTTATTTAATTTGACTAAGGACCTACTCTAAGTCTTAATATTCCTGGACACATCTAATTATAAAACCCTCAATTCACGACAGCTGCTCCTGATAGTTGGCCAGTCGACCATTCTGTGAAACTACTCTTCGATACAAATGTCTGAGAGTTCTGTTATTATGTTACAGGTATTTAAAATGTAAGGTCTCCGTTCTTCACTCTGTGCCTCTGATATAGGTAAGGTCAAGCAATTCTGTCAGCGATAGTGACAAAGTGAGCGTTCAACTGCCGAGAGAGCTGGATGCTGGATCAGAAAACACCATTGTGTTCTGCATGCTTTCATGGCCTGATGCAAACTGGGTGAGAGACATTACTTTTATGTCAAATCTTGTAATAAACAATCGGAATATCTATGGTCCAATTTTATATTAGTCACTTTGTATTGTATTTAAATGTTGTGCAGTTTAGCATGTTTAAGCCCCTTTAAGGTTTAAAAAAAATACTGCTAAGTAGAACGACACTTTAAATCACATTTTAAACTCCCAGTTCAAACCATAAACCTAAATAATTCATGTTTTTCTTTTTGCAAGTTTTTTTGTCAGTAACATTTTAGTGGTGTCATGTTACATTTCTTGGAAATAAATAACATTGATTGTGTTGCCAGTAAGAGCTTCCCTAAACCTGCTGCATGATTTAGGAAGTGGATTGGGTGTGGTTCACAGGAGTGAGTAAGGTTTGAGCGCAGTAGATTAAAAGAGTAACACTATGAGATTTTGAAAATCTGCATGTGTTGCTGGCATGTGGTCATTTTCCAAACTAAGGCCTAGGCTCCACGGGAACGAAAACGGGTTGAATCCGCATATTTATCATGCGTATAGCCCTTTAAGCTAGACGACGCCGTAACGGAAACGTAGAAACAGACCCTGCAAACGACAATGGGTCCAAAGGTGGATAGATCTGGGAACGGAGCGCTCTGGGGGGTCCAACGGGGCCGTGTGGCAGCCTATACGGTCATCCGTTTGTGATAATGACGACTCAATAGCCCCGCCTCTCCCCACCTCTCCCCGCCTCTCCCCACCTCTGCTGCTCACCCCCGCAAAAGTACACTGCACACTGAATTCAGATTATTTATCGTTATCTCGATATGGACATAAACGCGAGTGAAGTGTAATCTGACAGGACGGAGACACGCAGCTCCTCCCGCTGCATCACAGCGGGAGGAGCACACACTTCAAGTCAGATCATCGGGTTGCCCTAATATTCATGTATTTGTATCAAACAGTTATCAGCTAGTAGAGATAGTGTACTACAGACCACATTCACCCTTTGATCTTAACCTTTTTTGTATTCCTGCTCCTATGTTATTACATTTAGATTATATAGCTTACACAAACAACAAGAGCAGCTACTTTTGTATATAAAAAGGAAAACTATTGTAATTATTTTTCCCATAAACTCTAGATGTGTTTATTCTTCTTCTTTTTTTTTCTAACCCCCAAAAAGTCTCGCACAGTCACCTTTTTTGTTACAAATGCTCAACAACAGAAATGCTTCACAAAGAGGAAGTGATGTTCGTTTCTGACAACATACAATATCCTCAAATGTTATGGTACAACTGAAACAGAGTTGTTGCTCTTTTGCTTTTCACCAATGCCACCTGCTGTAACATGCAAAGCATTATGGCTGAAAGCAGAATTGAATGGGTCCTATCCCCCCCTACGGGTGTCGCGATAATTGTGGGACGTAGGTTGGCGCAGTAGTGTTTTTGCCCTGGCCGTTGGAAACTGGACCAATTGAGTAGACATTACTTGTGGAATTTTTTGTCTATCTAAATTACTTTACCTGCCTGTCAAAAATAACAGTGAGGGATGGTTTGTTCAAGTTTAAAAGGGGGGGCTATTGAGCCACCCAAACACAATAACCATATCAGTTACCTACGTTTAACATTGTTAATCCGTGTGCCAAGTTGTGTGCGTCTAAATACCCAGCCCTAAAGAACGATGTTCTGTTTCATGGCGAATATTTATCACCTTGTGAAAAGAGTTCCACTGAAGCGTACAAGCTTTGCAGTCTAGCAATGGGAAGGTCATGAAATTAAGCTGACCAAATATGAAGGTGATCCATTAACCTGCTGATAGCTGTAAGCCAAAGTAGAGCAACAATAACTCCCTGTTGAGACTAGGTTGTACTATGACTATCATTAAAAATGTGCTTGGAGATGTCTTCAGGCCGGGACCTTCTTTGCTCATGGTGAAGGATGCAGATGCAAAAGTTTATCTATAGAGCTTCCCCCATGTCTTGAGGCGTTTTTCGCAACATTTCAGAGAGTTTAGAAAAGTATGGGAGGACGAGAAAGTAAAAGTACAAATTTCCTCTTAGCAGTAGGGAGCGGTATGTTGATTAAAAATCGCAATAAAATGTAGAATGGCCGACTTCCTGTTGGTTTTACGGTCTTTCTCCAATGTCAGTTTTTGTCTTTTCCGTGAGTTACGTATACCCAGCAAATGTCATACATGTAGGACATTTCGCATTCTAGGTTGGGTCATTTTGCCATGCCAATGATTTATGTTCCTTTTCTCTAGGTTTTCATTTTTTGGCAAAAACAAAATTGTGTTTGTGTAATTGTGTAATGTTTCAGCCCTCAAATCTGTGATTCCTTTGCCAGAAGAAATACTGTATACTAATTACCCTTTTATGAGTTCAATGGGTTCTTTGAAATCGGTGCTCGCAACCTAATAGTTAGTTAAATATAGTTGTATGAAGAAGAGTGGGCACACCCAAACTGATATTATGAAGCAGTGTGACTTTTACTTTAAACACAGTAAAGAAACTTCAGGAAAGTGATGTCACTTTACTTGTCTAAACTGTTAAACTAATACCTTATTTTATGCTGTGTAGACCATACGTGAAGCCTCGGCTGAATTACATGAGAGCAGACTGGTTGGCCTGAGTGTGCGGGGAAAGAATATCTCAGGACTTCAGGAGCGTGTCAACATCACGTTGGCTGTTACTGTGAATGTAACTACAACTTCTCTCCTCAAATATTTTACTTAAGTTGGTTAAGTAGATGGAACACACACACGAACAAACAATAATGTAAACGTTTTCTTGTGTTGTGTCACAGGATACGCAAAAGCCCAGCTGTGTGTTCTTAAATGTTTTCACAAAAGGTGAGTGTGAAAAACAAAGACAAGTGTTTTATTTAATTTTTATAATGAATATGAAAAGTTTACACATGACCAACAAAGTTAGTTTTAATGCCCATGTGTCAGGATCTCTCATATAATGGATCTGTCTGTCTACGTTTGTTTGACCTGGCAGACTTTAGCACTGATGGCTGTCTGACTCTGTGGGAACCTGGTCAGAGAAACATCATCTGCTCCTGTGACCACCTCACATACTTTGGCGTGCTCATGGTAGGCTTGTCCTTGTCATCATGCAAAGAAAGCAGTGTACTGTATGTAAATATAGTGGATAGTCGACATACATGCTATTTTGGTTTAGGGTAGGGTCTAGTTTAATCAGTAACAATGTTTGTAATGTTGTCCTTTCTCCTCAGGTATCTTCTGCCTCCCTCTCACAAAACGACCTGCAGATTCTGACATACATCACTCTGATTGGTTGTAGTCTTTCTCTGTTTGCCCTGATCATCACTGTTCTGCTCTTCATCGGAAAAAGGTACAAAAAAGAAATGTCTTCCCATGTTGATGATATTTGTCTTTCATCCCTCTTTACCTTTCAATCCACCATCTAACATAACGCTCAGATCCAGCAGCATGCTTCTGTCTTTGCTTCCATCATTTATTCTGCTCCTGAGCTCCCTTTTTCCTCCCTTGTATGACAACTTCTAGCTGTTGTTTCTTAAAGGTCCCATCATATGCTTTTCTGGTTATTACCCGTCCCCTTGTGTGTTATGTAGCTTTTTCTGCATGTAAACGGTCTGCAGAGTCACAAACCCTGTAGCGAGTAAAACTCTAACACAGAAAAGACGTGTCTATGCTGCCCCAGAACGCCTCGTTGGACATTTGTCTTTTTCCATTTCTTTCTTGCGGGGCAGGTTGACGTCACTAAGTCCAAATGGACCAATTGGTCCGCGGAGCTCCGCACACACACACACTCACTCAGCCTTATCTTTTCTCAGCCGCGGTGCTCAGACCCCACGCAGCAACCAGGAAACGACACCAGTAATCCACCTCACACTGTCGGCTCCTCGAGCCCCAAAGGGCGGAGCAGCGAGCCCCGCAACGTCCCGCCAACACGGCACCCAGACCCCACACAGCATTCTCATCTGTTTGTCATTACTGGTGTCATTTCCTGGTTGCTAACAAACGCCATTGTAACACATAATCAATGATGTTCCGCTGTAACGGTGGTTGACTGATCAGAACAGAGAGGGCGAGCTGACCAATCAGCTGGAGCATTGAACAATGTAAATCTATTCTAGTAGACCTCAACAATGGAATTATGATTAGTAGAAATGGCCAAGACATGGGCCCTTTAACTTGTATATTTGAGCCTTATTTGTTACTTACTTTAAAATGCAATGTTCTTTTCTCACTCCTTTATTATCATATTTTGTCCCTTTTCTTCCCATATATGTCATGAAATCCTTTAACAAAATAAAAATGTAACACTTACCACGGATCAATTCTCCTCCAGAAAAGTCCGAGCAGATATCTCTATGAAGGTCCACATCAACCTGGCCATTGCCCTGATCCTCCTCAACCTGCACTTCCTCCCCAGCCAGACGGTGGCAGCATCGTCCTTCCCCATGCTCTGCTTCTACATGGCCGTCTCTCTTCACTACTCCCTGCTGGCCACTTTCAGCTGGATGGCCCTGGAGGGCTTACACCTCTACCTTCTCTTAGTCAGAGTCTTCAACATTTATATCCGGAAATACTTGCTCAAGCTCAGCTTGGTGGGATGGGGTGAGTAGAGTTGCAAAGGCCAGGTATCAACAGATGGCAACATCTGATTCTGCTTTTATTTTGTTTCCTGTTTTATTTTGAAACGTATTTTGTCATTGTGTCTTGTTTTTACTTCCTGTCTCTGTGTTTACCCGCCTATTTGATTGTCCAATTATTCTCACCTGCTATCCCTTGTGTTTGCATGCCCTCCCCAGCTGTGTCTTGTCTTTGTGATTAGTCTTGTGAGTATATATGCCTGTCTTCCCTTGTGTTCTCCGACAGTTTGTCATCAATGTTTCCCAGGTTCGGTTCAGTCTATCACAGTTCCTGGTTTCCTGTCTGTATTCTGTATTTTCCTCCCTCCTGTGTCTTGCTGGTTTGTTACTCATTTTTGTTTTGCTAAGTTTCCTTTGGTTTTACCTTGCCTGCTCTTTGATTTTTATGTAACTGTTTTGTGCCAGCATATTTAATATAGTTTGCTTATTTTGTATACATCTGATCTATACCTGCCTCCCATCCCCCGATTTTGCATTTAGCTTCTGATATCCTCACCCTTGTCACAATTTCATTCTTCACAATTACCCTGTGGATAAATAAAGTATTCGTATTTGATGATTCTGATCAAATTGTTATATGCACCAGAGTTATACATCATACTTTGTTTAAATAATTATTTAAATAATATTATTTCAAGTCTAATACCTTAAAAAACGTTCCAATGTCTTGTCTAATGCTTGTGTTTCAGGTCTCCCTGCAGTCATTGTGGCCCTGGTGGCCATCATCGACAAAACCTCGTATGGACGCGTCCCTCTGGACTCTTCTAACGCCAACAGCACACAAATGTAAGGGAGAAGCACATTTGCAAGCATGTACAATTTCAACTAATAGGTAACTAATTGTATTAAGTGTTTTGAATGTGCGTTTAGCATTTCTGTCTATTAGAATGTAATGGGGAAAGTTTGCAAAAACACCATTTACAGTGACAGACAGTTATAATGAATGTAAGGAACTAATAGCTTGGATACTGATATGTTCTATTTCCTTAACAGTGGATTCAAGATGTTAAGGCTTGATGGTACAAGTGATTGGCAAGATAAATACAGTGTAGTTGTTGCTTTTACATTCCAGCCTCCTCTCACATAAAATCTACTTAGGATGGCGCGTGCACTATATGAGGCTCTGAGTCTCTCCAGTTTCTGAGAATTAGTAGTTACCTCTTACTAGTTTCAAGTTTTTTCACACAGCTCAGCTGTGTGTATACGTTGTATATCTGACAATAACTCTTGGACCTTAGTTCTCTGTGTAAATTCAATTTTTTAAACAACGTTCAGCTATCACCGGGGTAAGCCAGGGCACCAAAGCCCAGGGAACCAGTCTCGCTGACAGGAAGAAAATGGTGGCGACAAGACTGGAAGAAAGGCAAAGCAGGCCAGGCTATAGGTTAAAGCTAAACCCCCACAAACGACCTCTGCCTAGCATTTAACTTGCCAACATTCAGTCCTTGGCAAATAAACTGGACAAACTGGCTCAACCATCAGTATTTTATCTTTTTTAAATTATATTATATTTACCACTGTAAAGTGTCTTTCAGCACCTGATAACGCGCTTAACAAATAAAATGTATTATTACTAAGATGTTATTTATTGTTTTTAGCCCCACATTCAACATATTCATCCCCTACAGTTTATATAGTGTATCAAACGTGGGAATCTTGGCATCAGCACTTCCCTCTGCAACTAGACAGTGGACATCCTGACCAACAGACTCCAGTCTTTGAAGTTAAACAACCTCACTTCTTCCATTCTGACCCTGAACACCGGCGTTCCACAGGGTTGTGTGCTCGGCTCATTCCTCTTTTCCCTTTTATCCCATGACTGCATTCCTGTGCATAGTTCCAACGCCATTATTAAGTTAACAGATGACACCAATATGGTTGGCCTTATCAGCGACATCTATAAGTTAGCCTACAAGGAGGAATTATTATTATAGTCCAGAATTAATATTCACCTGAATATATGCTTTTTTTTAATCGAAGAAGTTTCGATTTATTAGAGAAAACCTTCATCTATACTCTTTCTTTCTCTTTGCAGATGCTATATACGGAATACCACACTGAAGCTGGTGACTACATTGGGAGTGTTTGGCTTGGTTTTCCTCTTTAACGCGATCATGTTGGGGGTGACAGTAAGACGCGTTGTGAGTCTCCACCAGAGCAAAAAGGTAGGACTCAACCTGCACTCTTTGCATTCTACTCTACTTGTCTGTAAATATGCTCTTAAAGGAGGATTCCAGTTAATTCCATAAAGCTTTAGCTGTCGATGTATCCCATCCAAACCAACAACCATTACAGCAGTGCAGTGTTGATGTCCAATCAACGCGCCCAACCGCCCTCTCAGGTCAGCCAATCAACTGCTCCTGAATGTGCCCAGAAACAAGTCAAAGCTCAGAGGGGGCCGTTGCTTCTCTGTAGCGGCTCCCACACTGTGGAACGATCTGCCCCTGCACATCAGACAGGTCTCCAAACTGTCTGCTTTTAAATCACTTCTTAAAACCCACCTCTTCTCCTTAGCGTATTGACATCTTTTAGAGTGTTGCTTTTATTGCTTTTAAATTGTCTATTGTTTTTACTTGTACTTGTTTTATGGTGTGTGTGAGCTGTGCTGTGTGATTTATTTTATGTTTTGTTTATTTGACTGTACAGCACTTTGGTCTGGAGGTTTAAAGTGCTTTATAAATAAAGCTGTATTGTATGTATTTCTGGAGGCTGACCCAGAAGTTGGCATGTAAGGGCTCCCACGCCAAAAATACATTTGAATTTTTCCACAGTCGCATGGCTTCCTGTTACCTTCGCTAAGCTAAGAGCAGCTGCTGTTCAACGTGACCACATTTAGTAGTCATTTTAGTCACTTGTTAGCAACCTTAATTTGTATGTAACATAGAAGCATCAGACATTCACCAGTGGGGTATTTACTGACAATTTTAACATCCTAGGACAAAATGAAAAAGTCCCTCCAGCTTGTGTTAACCAGACAAAATGCTGGTAAAATGCTAACTTGTTTTTTAGGTGGAAGACTCATTCCTGCACAATTCTATTGAATCGATGTTCTTACAAACATTGTGTGAACATTTAAAGCCTGACATCATTGAGTCCTCTGTGTCAAAGAGCTACATTGATGTCCAAAAACTATTAAAAACACTCAATGAGCCCCACTCTTGCAGTGGATGACATGTTCCTTTATTACAATTAACACACACACTGTATTTATTTCTGATCATTTGCATGCAACCTAAACATTGTTTTCTCTTTTATACACACCTTCTAGAAGAAAACATGTCATGACTCCTGGGAGCACAGTTTTAAACAAATTAAAGAAAGTAGTATTTTCTTGTGTATTGTACTTAAAAACAGTTATGATTTTCCCTCTACTGAACAATATGAACTTCATGGTACGTACTCTCCGATGTTCTATGACCTGCTGATGTGTCATTTTAAACTTTGTTTTGTGAGTCAGTTTGAGCAGAGTGACAGTAACAGAGTCAAGAAGGACATCTGTACGCTGCTGGGAGTCACCGCTCTGCTGGGCATTACCTGGGGCCTGGTCTTCTTCTCCTTTGGCTACCTGACCACGCCTGGCCTCTACCTCTTCTGCATCCTCAACTCACTGCAAGGTCTGCACCACCTGATCATGTTCAGCTCTATGTGATGACGTTAATATCGGTTGTATATTTCATTGACACTTGTATGCAAAGTTGGTCCTCTTGGGTTTACATTTAGGATGGGGCACAACAGTATGACACTTTCATAAATACAGAAAGCTGATACAAAAGAAAAGTGGTTAAGAGCAGGGACTTTAATACTTGATCCAAGCCAGACCATTCAGGGGCAATTTGGGGCTCTCCTACTGTGAATGTCTAATGGAAACACGACCTCCTTTGCTCTCTCTAACACTTTTCGTGTCACTCCTTCAACGCAGGTTTCTTCATCTTCCTGTGGTTCGTGATGTCTTTGAGAAAGAAAGGAGAGCCATCTACTAAGAGTAGTGTAACACGCAGCACCAACACTTAAGCACAACACCAGAGACTTTTTTCTGATTGTGTGCGTACATGTATGTATGTGTGTTGTGCGGATTTATAGAGCAATGCTGTAAAGTTTGATACTATTCTTTTTTTCTTTAAATCATTAATTTTATTTACATGCAAGTAGAAAGGGGTTAACTTGGACAGATAACTGGTTAAGTGCCCTTTTTAAAGTGTTGTCATTGTCATACCCTGGTGTTTTAATAAATGAATGTATTGGTGTTTAATTTCATCGTCCATACCTGGCAAAAGCAATTATTTATACTTCAATTCTGTGCAAACATAATTAAACAGGAAAAAACATGCAAACTACTCACAGATAAACTAATCCAGATTTGAACCACAACATGTCTTAGTGTACGAAAGCAGAATAGAAGTCTAGACTATTACGTACATGTCCGGTTTGAGGTTTTGCTACTGTACTGTGCATCAACTACACTTTATTGCTTAGGGTAACTTAAGTTGTAGATATTCATTGTAACATATTTTGACATTACCAATTGCCACCCTTAAAGCACACTTGCATAGGATGGTGAAGCCATTTTACTTCTTCCTTTGTTATTTAATTTTTTTTAAATGTAATGACCGTAGTACAAGCAAAACAGGTGGGTTTTTAGTCTGCGATTGAGGGTTTGTGGAATTTCTCCTGTCCTGATGTAAATGGGGAGCTCGATCCACAATTTTGGTGCCAGGGTCGCAAACATGAATGTATTTGTTGAGCTGTACCTGGTTCTAACTGGCAGTGAAGGGGTGGCAAGCTGATTGGCCAATGCAGAAAGAGGTGCACTTGCTGGAATGTATAGCTTAAACATATTCTGGTTGCAGGTAGAACTGGAACACCAGTACCGCTGTCTTGAAGTGGATCCGGGCAGCTACTGGTAATCAGTGAAGGGAGGAGGAAAGGGATCTGGTGTAGGGTAGGTTGAAAACCAATTGATCCGCTCCAGGAGGGAGTTGCAGTAGTCAAGGCATTACATGACAAGAACTTGGACCAGGACCTGCGTTGCCTTCTGGGTCAGTAGAGGACTAGTCTCCTGATGTTGTACAGTTGGTCGTCCAGTTCAACACATTCTCACTCCCAACTCGTCCTATAGTAACATTATGTCAGGATCTCTTGGCGTCACTATCAAACGCAGTGGGGCCCTTTTAGCGTCAATTTTCAACTATCAGGGAGTCCCATTGACTTGCATAGAGCTCCCTGAACGTTGGTAATAGACGAGTTGGGATCGCAGAGAAATGCTCTCCGTAGACCCATTCTCACAGCGTTTATCAAACTTTTTCTAACTCAATATCAAGCCACACTTATTGTTTTTACTTCTTTATTTTAATTCTATAATGTCAGACTTTTGTTGCCGTTGTTAGGGAGAGAGTAGGGGCTCAGAATACTGAAATCTGTATTGTTTCATCGTTTTTTCCTTCTAATTTTGTATTCCTTCCCAAGACTCCTCTCCACTGTCCTGTGCAGGGTGCGTACGGGTGCTGGAAATCCTTGAAAATGCTTGAAATTGTACGAGGTGTTTTCAAGGTTTGAAAAATGCTTGAATTTTGGGAATGGTGCTTAAATTTGGGATAAAGTGCTTGAAATTGTAAATGCTTTACTTCGCTTTTTAGATTAAAAGAAAATAAAGAAGTCGGAGCGCGCTTAATTGCTTCGCTTTTACATAAAACAGCTCCGCTCCGGCCTTCCCGCGCAATGCGCGTGACCGGCAAGTGTTTTTGTTACGTGTGTGACCTGGGCATTCTGAGGAGTGATAGATGACAGTATGCCAGGAGGTTGCCGTTTCAACGAGCGTTGGCTAGCAGAAGACAAATACAAGCCATGGCTAAGACGAGGGTCAAGCGAAGCCCAAGAGTAGCCTCCTGCAAAGTGTGCAACAATAACGATGCGAGAGTCTGCGCTGACGAGCCACACACCACACGAAAGGTACGCCGTAGTAGAGCATTTTAGATTAGGCTATCCTTGCATGTAAAATACATGACACTTTTCTCTGTGCGCGGCAAAACAAGCTCGCCAAAATGGCTTCACCGGTCTGGCAGTATTTTAAGTCTCCGAAAATGACAATAAAATAGCGGGATGCAACGTGTGTGTGAAGCAGAAATCCTGCAGCTCCACCCGCTGTGACGGACCGGTGAGCGGAGCAGAACACACACTAAGAGTTAGACCTAACACACTTAGCTATTTGATCTACCTCTGGAACAAGCTAAACTAGTTATAAATATATGTATTCTTCACTGTTGGGTTGCTCATTACTGGATCAGTGAGCTGCAGGAGATACTGACGGGCTGTCAGGAGAGGGGGAGAGAGGAAAAGAGAGCGATATCTGTATCGGCCGATACTGATTCCGGCGATCGGCTCCAAAATTGGCGATCGGAGCATCCCTAATAATTGTATATGATATGTTTTATAATGATTGATCATCACAGTGTTCTCAAAGCTGGTAAAGGTGCAGCTAGTTTGAATGACTTTGTATACTACAGGGTAGCTTGTGAATTTACTCCAGGTGGAACTAAAGTCTGATTTAACACTTGATTATATTTCACATCATTCATCCACATCTGTAAAGTAACTAAAGGTATTAAATACATGTAGTGTAAAAGTACCTAAAAAATAGTAATCAATAATATATTGAAAAGTTATTTGGCTGATTGTTTTATATTGGCTCAGCCAGGTTATATGGGATGCCCAGTCTACGTACAGATGGGTCACTCATTTTGAAATATTAAACTTAGTTTTCTTTTCTAACATTTTTAATTTGTCATCCTCATGTAGAATGCTATTATGAAACACACATTTGGTTGTTTATAGCATAAAGAACATCTGATTTAATGTGAGGTAGGGAAATAATCATTTGAGTATAAGTATGTGTATATAAATATGTAATTTACAACAGCTGTAAGATGCTTGAAAAGCTTGAAAATGCACCTTGAAAATGCTTGAAAAGTGCTTGAATTTGACTTTGGAAAAGGTGTAAGAACCCTGCCTGTGGTGTCCCGCAGGGCTCGGTCTTGGGGCCTCTGTTATTCTCCCTATATTTGCTACCCTTAGGACAGATCATAAATAGTTTTAACATTACATATCACTTATACGCGGACGATATCCAGCTCCACATTTCATTCAAACCTAGTGAGGCTTTTAGGATATCAAGACTCTTAGAATGTCTTAGCGCCATTAAGGACTGGATGCCAGATAACTTCTTACAACTCAATGCTGATAAGACGGAGATTCTGGTTGTTGCACCAGAAATGATTACGTCCTTGATTCTGAAAAGTATTGGACCATATTCCTCTGCTGCCAACTCCAAACTACGCAACTTAGGGGTAATATTTGACCAATCCGCATCGTTTGATACCCATGTTAAGCAACTGACGAGATCATGTTTCTTCCACCTACGAAATATTAGCAAACTGAGATCTGTAGTTTCAACACCCGACCTAGAAATGATTATCCATGCATTTATTTCATCTCGCATTGATTACTGCAACCCATTGTTCTCTCTCAGCTTGTCTGCCCTTGGTCGTCTGCAGTCAGTCCAGAATGCAGCTGCAAGACTTCTCTCCCGGTCAAACAAATGGTCCCACATTAGCCCGATACTCAGATCACTTCACTGGCTCCCTGTAGCTTATAGGATTAAGTTCAAAATCCTCACTCTCACCTACAGAGCTTTGCACGGTCAGACTCCTGCTTATGCGGCCGACTTAATTCACCCTTATACATCAGCCCGCCCCACTCAGGTCTCACAGGCAAAATGTACTGTCTGTCCCACGTGCCCACCTTAAGACCCGCGGTGATCGAGC
>CALSBW010001943.1:334592-357119 GCA_943590975.1 Lindbergichthys nudifrons
ACACCGTTTACATGCATAAAAACCTTCATAACACACAAGGGGACGGGGAATAACCGGAAAAGCATGACATGGGCCCTTTAAACATGAAAGAATACTTTAAGTCAAGGTCTTCTTTTGAATAAGAAAAAAACGTTGGGGGTATCAACAGATAAATATTAAGCCTGACAAAGTACTTAAAGGTAGGGTAGGTAAGTTTGAGAAACCGGCTCGAGATACACTTTTTGTTATATTCCATGGAATGCTCTTAACATCCCGATAGCAATGAATATCTGAAGTGCTTTGACAAAAAATCCATAAAAAAAATGTCATCTGTGGAAGCCGTAGTACTGCAAAAAGCACGACCATTCATTTTAGCCGGCCCGGCTAAAATAACTGGATGGCCTACCTGCCTGTCAGCCTTCCATCTGTGCACAAACTTATCTCGTGCCCTCATTGGTCATGTGCACGTACGTGTGTGTTGAAGGAGGTGCTCTGTAAGGAAGTGGCAGATTTTCTCCGGTCGTGTATTTTCAAATTCTAGCGATCTCGAGCCGGTTTCTCAAACTTACCTACCCTACCTTTAACGTCTAATATATTGCATAGTTTATTTTGGCACTTGACAATCACCTTCCCTGAATTTTACTCAGGTGTAACTAAAGTATGCTTTAAGGGTTGTATATATTTCACATCATTAATCAGAATCTGCAAAGTAACTAAATGTAGTGGAGTCAAAATACCAGGTTAACCTCTGAATTGTAGTGGAGTAGAAGTACAAATTAACAATAAATTGCATGTTGTACATGCTGCTGTAACAAAACATCCACGGCAGACTATCCAAAACTGGACCCGTTCGAGTCCAGTTTTGGATAGTCTGCCATGGATTCATTCCATTTCAAAGAGCTTGGCGTAACTTTGGCGCACTGCCACTCCAACATCCAATCACAGAGCTTGAGGACTAATCACGGGGTTTGTCAAGCAAAGCGGATGTTGTAGTCCCAAACAATAGCTGAGGATTATGGGTAGTGTAGTGTCTTCGGCCATCCTAAACTCCCCAAAAACTATTTGCTTCTCTGAATCAAAGGTTAAAAACACAAAAGCATTGTACACAATTTAAACCAATCAATGTTGTGTGATTGACAAGGATAAACTGATGTTTTTTAGTGGATGAGTAATGCAGATATCACTGTGTAATCATTTGACAGTGAGGGGAATACTTCCGGTTTTATTATGAAAACTTCGAGACCGGAAATACTGTTTTCAACCCGTGAGGGTTGACGCCAACTTTACATGGACGCTGCGGAAAGACGTAATATATACACGTTCTCCTGGCGAGACCTCAAATCATCTTCGTAATATCTATCAAACTATAGATCCTACACATCCACTGGACGTGGTTTCTAAAAGTACAATATACATTCAAACGTGACTATAGGTCGTAATAAGCTGCTGAACAATCAACCTATTTGGTCGTTTTTTGGAGGAGGACAGGCTGGTTATTGACTCTGCAGTTGTCTTGTTTAATTATAAGAATATCATAGTTGAATTTTAAAATCGAATTAGCTCTATCAAATTACTGACAAATTGTCCGTGTTAAAGGAATTCTGTTGTCCTTTCTCCTCAGGTATCTTCTGCCTCCCTCTCACAAACAGACCTGCAGATGCTGACATATATCACTCTGATTGGTTGTAGTCTTTCTCTGTTTGCCCTGATCATCACTGTTCTGCTCTTCATCGCAAATAGGTACAAAAAAAGGAAATATTTCTTGCCATGTGGATGACATTGATCTGTCATACCTCTTTAAGGCCTTGGCAATGTGGGCCTTATTTGTTACTTACTTTTAAAATGCAATGTTCTTTTCTCACTCCTTTATTATCATATTTTGTCCCTTTTCTTCCCATATATGTCATGAAATCCTTTAACAAAATAAAAATGTAACACTTACCACGGATCAATTCTCCTCCAGAAAAGTCTGAGCAGATATCTCTATGAAGGTCCACATCAACCTGGCCATTGCCCTGATCCTCCTCAACCTGCACTTCCTCCCCAGCCAGACGGTGGCAGCATCGTCCTTCCCCATGCTCTGCTTCTACATGGCCGTCTCTCTTCACTACTCCCTGCTGGCCACTTTCAGCTGGATGGCCCTGGAGGGCTTACACCTCTACCTTCTCTTAGTCAGAGTCTTCAACATTTATATCCGGAAATACTTGCTCAAGCTCAGCTTGGTGGGATGGGGTGAGTAGAGTCACAAAGGCCAGGTATCAACAGGTGGCAACATCTGTCAACAAACATTTGAATGATTTAATCCTTAACTAGCCATAGTACTGTCTATAAATACTAGTATGAAGTGAAAGTACAAAAGTATAAGCAATCAAACTGCACTCAAAATCTCAAAATGTCCTATTTTAAGAATGTTGGCCTACATTATTGCTGGCAGCTTGTGAATTTCCCCATAAAATCAATACATTTTTATTAGACATTTGACTTTAACTTCTAAGGTTTATATAACTTTTTTTTTTTTCATTGCACACTTTTGCTTTATCTTCTGAGGTTTTGTTATTGCTGGCAGCTTGTGAATTTCCCCACAGGATCAATAATTTGTTATTAGACATTATACTTTAACTTCTAATGTGTATATACATATTTGTATGTTATTTATATAATGTAAAAATATTAATTTTTTTTTTTTTTCATTGCACATTTTTACTTTTTACTCTTAGGTTTATAAAACGTTTTTTATTGTATTTGTATTATTTATCTTTATTTCATTTGATGATTCTGTATAAATTATTTTCGGCAAGGCAATGCAAGTTATTTATATAGCACATTTCTTCAGCCTGGATTTAAAAGTAGTAAGAGTTGCAGCGGACCTGCAGGTTTCTGGGAGTTTGTTCCAGATATTTGGAGCATAATAACTGAACGCTGCTGCTCCATGTTTAGTTCTGACTCTGGGACAGAAAGCTGACCAGTCCCTGAAGACCTGAGAGATCTGGATGGTTCATAATTTAGCAGGAGATCAGAAATGTATTTTGGGCCTAAACCATTCAAAGCTTTATAAACCAGCAGCAGTATTTTGAAATCTATTCTTTGACACACAGGAAGCCAGTGTAAAGACTTCAGAACAGGAGTGATGTGATCCACTTTCTTAGTGTCAGTGAGGACTCGAGCAGCAGCGTTCTGAATTAGCTGCAGCTTTCTAATGGATTTTTTAGTGAGACCTGTGAAGACACCATTGCAGTAGTCCAGTCTACTGAAGATAAAAGCATGGACACGTTTTACCAGATCCTGCTGTGACATTAGTCTTTTAATTCTAGATATATTCTTAAGGTGATAGTAGGCTGACTTAGTAAAACATTGTTATGTCTACACACCTAGATTTCTGGCTTTTACTATTGTTTTGAATATTGCAGACTGAAGCTCAGCGCTGACTTTTATTAGTTCCTTCTTGGTTCCAAAAACAATTACCTCTGCTTTACCTTTGGTTAATTGAATATTAGTGTGTATATACTGTATAGTTATACATCATACTTTGTTGATTATATTTTGTATATGACTATGAGTATTCAAATGAACTAAATAATAAAACACTGCAATATGTGAAAAGTATAATACTTGCCTCTGAAATTTTCAAAATAGAAAGACCTAAGGAAATGATAAACAAAAATGTATTTAAAGTAAATACAGTACTTAATTAAATATACTTAGTTACTTTCCAATGTCTTGTCTAATGCTTGTGTTTCAGGTCTCCCTGCAGTCATTGTGGCCCTGGTGGTCATCATCGACAGAAGCTCGTATGGACGCGTCCCTCTGGACTCTTCTAACCCCAATAGCACACAAATGTAAGGGAGAAGCACATTTGCAAGCATGTACAATTTAAATAGATAGGTAACTAATTATATTAAGTGTTTTGCATGTGCGTTAGCATATCTGTGTATTCGAATATAACTTGAAAGGTTGCAAAACCCCCATCACATGTCAGAAGCTATTACAAATGATAGGAAAGAATAGCTTGGATACTGATATGTTCTATTTCCTGAACAGAGGATTCAAGATTTGAAGGCTTCACTTTCCTATGCAAGATAACTACAGTGAAGTTGTTGCTAGCTAAAGATCGAGGTTCTTTCAACATACTATATATATATATTTAAGACAACAAAAATAAAACAAAGGAGTAATCACGTAGTATAAGTGATACAATGGTAAAATGCAGGAATAAATAAACGTAGTTTGGAAAAATAATAAGATGAAACATAATCTAAAATTGAATTCAATACAGTAGAATAAAATAATGCTTATTCTTATTGTATACAAATTAGTAGACTGTAAGCAGATGTACGCTAAGACCCTGACCCTATGGGTACTTTAAAATACACAGCACTGAATCTTGAATCACCTAAATTGGCCTAGAATTGGAACATAATTCATTATAGATTGTTCAGTGTACAGGATAAAACCCTCTGCTCTTTCTGTCTCTTTGCAGATGCTATATAGGGAATACCACACTGAAGATGGTGACCACAGTGGGAGTGTTTGGCTTGGTTTTCCTCTTCAACGTGACCATGTTGGGGGTGACAGTCAGACAGGTGGTGAGTCTGCGCCAGAGCAAAAAGGTAGGACTCAACCTGCACTGTTTGCATTCTGCTTTACTTGTCTTTCTTTTCTTCTGGACTGGCAACCAATCATAAGACAGCTCTATGTAACAGTGCAAGCTAGCAGGGTGTGATACCATAGAAACAAACTTAATTAGCTGTTTTCACCGCAAGGCTCTGCGCCCAACATGGCGGTGAGCAAAGAGCAAATCGTGCCACTATTATGGCAAGCAGATTTAGCTTTTATTCATTTCTGGAGGGAAAAAAAATCAATTCTTACTAGTAAGAATGCAAATTCTTGATATCAAAAATGCAATTCTTACTAGTAATAATGTTTCTTTCTGATATCAAAAATGGAATTTTAACTATTTAGAATGCAAATTCTTGATATCAGAAATTCAATTGTAACTAGTTGTAATGTGTATTTCTGATATCAGAAAAACAGCCTGTCCTCCTCCAAAAAACGACCAAATAGGTCAGCAGCTTATTACGACCTATAGTGTAAGAAACAACATGCTCCCGTTGATTGCAAACGCTCCGGAGGGTCGTATATTCACAAATAACCCTCTCTGGAAAATCATAAATTGTAGAATAGTTTGGCCATTAAAATGCTTTTTGATTTGATTTCTAGCGAGAAGTGTATATTGTACTTTTAGAATCCACGTCCAGAGGATGTGTGGGATCTATAGTTTGATAGATATTACGAAGATGATTTGAGGTCTCGTCAGGAGAACGTTAATATACTACGTCTTTTCCCACAGCGTCCATGTAAAGTTGGCGTCAACCCTCACGGGGTGAAAACAAATAGTTTTTTGGGAGTTTAGGATGGCCGAAGACACTACACTACCCATAATCCTCAGCTATCGTTTGGGACTACAACATCCGCTTTGCTTGACAAACCCCGTGATTAGTCCCCTATAATATACAACCCTTAAATCAGACTTTAGTTACACCTGAGTAAAATTCAGGGAAGGTGATTGTCAAGTGCCAAAATAAACTATGCAATATATTAGACGTTAAGTACTTTGTCAGGCTTAATATTTATCTGTAGATAACCCCAAAGTGTTGTTCTTATTCAAAAGAAGACCTTAACTTAAAGTATTCTTTAATGTTTAAATAAAGCCTTATTAGTTTGTCTGTTTTGCACATCCTCCTATTAATATCTTTGGACGTCCAGCACTAAACTGTTTTATTGTAGAGATCACTACAGTATCTTCTTGATATTTTCTATTCTATATTTCTATCATTGACCTTCTACTTTCCCCCTATGAAAGTATGTAGGCTACTCTTAACATTTAAATGTTTTCATCAAATATAACATATTCAATAAAAAAAATCAATAACGTGCTTTAACCACTAGGCGGTGCGGGTTAAAAAACTGTCAAGTTTACAGTGTTAACACAATAAATTATACTTTATGAAGATGTTAAAAATAACACACAGCATACAATGCCATGTATTATTAGTGTAGGACACTTATGTATGTATAACATCTGAAGATGTAGTTTTATTCATGTTTTCACATAATTGTACAGGATATTGCTATATTATTTCACATATTGTTGTTCTACACATTAATATCTGACCAATCAATGTTCTGTAATTAACAAGGATAAACGGATGTGTTTTAGTGGATGAGTATGGCAGATATCCCTGTGAGATCATTTGACAGTGAAGGGAATACGGTTTTATTATGAAAACTTCGAGACCGGAAATACTGTTTTCACCCCGTGAGGGTTGACGCTAACTTTATATGGACGCTGCCGTCAATAGAAAATGAATAGGGGGAAAGACGTAGTATATACACGTTCTCCTGACGAGACTTCAAATCATCTTCGTAATATCTATCAAACTATAGATCCTACACATCCACTGGACGTGGATTCTAAAAGTACAATATACACTTCTCGCTAGAAATCAAATCAAAAAGCATTTTAATGGCCAAACTATCCTATCATTTATGATTATGAGAGGGTTATTTGTGAATACACGACCCTCCGGAGCGTTTGCAATTGCCGCAAATTGTTGCTTCTTACACGACCACTAGAGATGCTAAACTTTAAAACGTGACTATAGGTCGTAATAAGTGCTGAACAATCGACGTATTTGGTCGTATGAGTTGGAGGACTTGTTGCAGCTTAACTAGTGAGAATTGCATCGTTTTTCTCATTCATTTCAATGGGAGTTGGAATTTGAACTAGTTCAAATGCCAATTTCTGATATCAGTAATTCAATTGTTGATATCAGAAATACAATTTGGACTAGTTCAAAATCCTTTTTTGATATCAGGAATTCAATTGTTACTAGTTATAATTCAATTTTTATTTATAACTAGTTACAATTGAATTCCTGATATCAAAAAAATGATTTTGAACTAGTTCAAATTGTATTTCTGATATCAACAATTGGCATTTCAACTAGTTGAATTTGAATGACTGATATCAGAAATTGGCCTTTGAACTAGTTCAAATTCCAACTCCCATTGAAATGAATGAGAAAAACGATGCAAATCTCACAGTTAAAATCGCATTTCTGATATCAAGAATTCGCATTCTAACTAGTTAAAATTCAATTTTTGATATCGGAAATAAACATTATCACTAATAAGAATTGCATTTTTGATATCAAGAATTTGCATTCTAACTAGTAAGAATTGATTTGTTGATATCCTCCAGAAATGAATAAAAACTAAATTGGCTTGCCATACACTTTAGGCTATTAACATTAGGTTATAAATGTAAAAAACAAGGTTGCATGGCTTCGTAGTCTGATTTAGTCAAATCAAAGTTTCAGAAGATCACCAGTGGGGTATTTACTGACGTATTTAATGTGCTAGGATAAACACAAATTTGTCTTAAGCTTGTGACAATCACAAAGGTTATTTCAGGCATCTTACAGAAAGTACATAAAAAAAACCAGGGAACAAGAAGGGGGTAAAATGCTGAATCAATTCCAGGTTTTAGAACACACTTTTATATGACCTGCTGATGTGTCATTGTATACTTTGTTTTGTGAGTCAGTTTGGGCAGAGTGACAGTAACAGAGCCAAGAAGGACATCTGTACGCTGCTGGGAGTCACCACTCTGCTGGGCATTACCTGGGGCCTGGTCTTCTTCTCCTTTGGCTACCTGACCACGCCTGGCCTCTACCTCTTCTGCATCCTCAACTCACTGCAAGGTCTGCACCACCTGATCATGTTCAGCTCTATGTGATGACGTTAATATCGGTTGTATATTTCATTGACACTTGTATGCAAAGTTGGTCCTCTTGGGTTTACACAACAGTATGACACTTTCATAAATACAGAAAGCTGATACAAAAGAAAAGTGGTTAAGAGCAGGGACTTTAATACTTGATCCAAGCCAGACCATTCAGGGGCAATTTGGGGCTCTCACTCCCTAAGCGCCCAGGAGCGACGCTTGGTCAGGGTCCCGAGGCGTCCAGTTGTGACGCTCCTAGGCTCCTTCAGCTTCATAAACAGACGCAAAGAGCTTTCAACTGATTGCAATGTATTCCCATCGGCGGCGGTATTTGACGCTTAGGGAAGCACGGCATTCGTTTGTGTCGGAGGCTTTTAAAGGCAATGTGAGCGTCCATTCCCATTGGATAACGGAGAATTGTACACCCGGAAGTAAGTATTCCCCTTACTGTCGATTGATCTGACAGAGATATCTCCACTACTCATCAACTCAAAAACACCAGATTATCCTTGTTAATTAAACGACATTGATAGGTTTTAGTGTGTGTACAATGCTTTTGTCACGTTTCCCCTTCAATTCTGAGAAACAAGTCGTTTTCGATGAGTTTTGGATGGGCGAAGACATTACATTACCCACAATCCTCTGTAGCAACCATAGACTGTATAAAAAAATTAAATAATACATTATTCCGATATCTAATATCTAATAATAAAATTGTAAAATGCAATAACGTGCTTTAACCAGTAGGTGTCCCTTTCTATCAGCTGTGCACGGTTATGGTGTAAATACAGCCTATCTACCAATTGGATCAAATATAAAAGTCAGCCGAATTAGTGTTGATACTGCAAGGAGACGTATTGTGTGAAAATAAATGTAAGATGTTGTTTAATTGCTGATATATTTAAGATCCACGTCAAGTTTTCTGTTTTGGCGGCAGTTCCTGTTTGTCTAGAAGTCTTGTCATCAGGGCTCTCTAAATAGAGTTAACTACGGCAGATATGTAATATTTAATGCAGCCGAAACGTGTATTACAATGCCGTTATGTGATGACTTTCAAAGAGAAAAGCAAGAACACTCGGAATAATGTATGATTTAATTTGTGTATACAGTCTATGGTTGCTACAGAGGATTGTGGGTAATGTAATGTCTTCGGCCATCCAAAACTCATAGAAAACGACTTGTTTCTCAGAATTGAAGGGGAAACGTGACAAAAGCATTGTACACACACTAAAACCTATCAATGTCGTTTAATTAACAAGGATAATCTGGTGTTTTTGAGTTGATGAGTAGTGGAGATATCACGGTCAAATCAATCGACAGTAGGCCTAAGGGGAATACTTACTTCCGGGTGTACAATTCTCCGTTATCCAATGGGAATGGACGCTCACATTATCTTTGACAGCCTCCGACACAAACGAATGCCGTGCTTCCATGAGCGTCAAATACCGCCGCCGATGGGAATACATTGCAATCAGTTGAAAGCTCTTTGCATCCGTTTATGAAGCTGAAGGAGCCTCGGCGCGTCACAACTGGACGCCACGGGACCCTGACCAAGCGTCGCTCCTGGACGCTTAGGGAGTGAGAGTGTGTTGCCTGATCATGTTCAGCACATGTTAATATTGGTTGTATATTTCAATGACACTACTCGTTGTTTCTGCAAAGTTGATCCTCTTGGTTTGACTATTAGGATGGGGAACTAAAGCTGAACATAGTTGATACACATGTTAACTCCCAATCTAACGTGGTTAAGAGCAGGGACCGTAATGTTTGATCCATGCCAGACCATACAGGGCAATTTGGGAATGGAAACACGTGTGCAGCTGCATGGAGAACTTCACGATAAACTGTCTATCTTTAGATTACTCAAATTTCAGCAACAAAATATTGTGCATATGAGACAATGTATTGATATTTTATGTGTAATGGATATTGGTCTGACATGTAGAATATTTGTATATTAACAAACAGTTACATGACAAAGTTATGAAGTGTACCAGGGTATTTGCATGTTTTGCATGATCCTCTCACTTTTTCGTCACTTATTTGACTCAGGTTTATTCATCTTCCTGTGGTTCGTGATGTCTCTGAGAAGGAATGGACAGCAATCTACTACTAGTGTAACACCCAGCACCAATACCTAAGCCTCATCCAACACATCAAGACTTTTATTTATTTTTTATGTCTCCTCCATACCTAGCAAAAGCATTTTTCATACTTCCATTCTGTCGCAAATATTTGATCATGACAAAAACTTGCAAGCTACTCACAGATAAGCACAATCTAAATTTGAACCATGACATTTCCCGCTGTCATGTTTATGCCCTTTGCATTTTGATTTCCTCCTCTGAACAACATTCAGAATAGCAGTTGTCTTTTTCCCAGGTTGTCACTTTGTAACGCCGCTCAGCGTTTAATACCCACACCCATAGCTGCTTTCCCCCCCCCCACCCATGCATGACTGTAGTGGTATGAAGGGGTTGCCACCCATGTTTGAGCGCACAGATTTTGCCAAGCAGCTTTTAGTACAGTTTTATTTAGTTGGTGAATGCTCTTGCAGGTAGTAAAAGCAGTGCATGGCACCCTTAAGTGTTTGTATCAGCACCATGCTTACAAAATGTGAATTCATGTGAACCAATCCACAACAATAATAGGACAGACAACAGCTCACTTTAACTCTGTCCGCGTAGAGAAGTGACTAATCTTACTATATATTATGCACGTAGGAAAACTTATAACATACTTAACCAACGTCACATATTTCACCCATTTACATTACATAAATTACTGCTAATTTAACCCAAACAATTAACCTTTTTCTTTTAACATCACCAAGTAGTGTTGTTGCCTAATCCAAAGTAACACCAAGGGTACACAAAGAGACTGCAAAGCATTCATGTGATGAGACCACGTTGGTTATTTCTCCATTCCACTAACCCTAACCCTAAATGTACAATACGAAATAGGAGTTCTCCAGAGGTTTAAGAAACAATTGCAAATCGTTTTTATGCCTCCAGACACACATCCACTTTTTCCACGTTGTGTCCAAAAATATGTATACACAGATCTGAGTCTGATCTGGCTTTGATTGGGTGCAGTGAGACAGCAGAGATTCTCTAAGAGTGTATGTCTGGTGGCCTTATCCTACAGATACAATATATTGTATTTAAAATAGGCTACTGATGTTCATCATGTGTATATATGTATATATTAAACATGTGTCATGCTCTTCACAGTGTCAGCATGTATGTATATATCTGGTCATATTGTGGTTATGCTATGCAGTTTTTTTTAACATTCACTACTTCCCTAAAGGCTGAGACACACGTGTACACCTGGAAGCCTTCAGTGGTTTTCCATGAGGTTATTCTACATGAAATAACACGACTGTTGAAACACCTGGTGTACTGTAGCAGTGGAATTTAGACTGTGACATCATACATGAAACAAACTCCCCTTCAGTAACGTAATTGCACTATTTGCATAAAACAAATACATCCAGTAGCCGAACACAAGTACTATTGTTGGGACATTAAGCTAATCATTAGAATACCTCTCCGGGATGGTTCACAAGCGAGTCTGCTTCATACCGGTCAACTCAGAGGAAACGAGAACTTGTCCCATGTCCACAGAGTAATGCTGTAAGTACATATTTCATTATCTTTTCTTCATCGGGCACGGGTATTAAGATATTTTGTAGTTGTTTGTCAAAGTTGAAAGATGAAATACAGAAACAGTTTATATAAATGTTGGTAAAACTATTGTAACTAGAAAAATAGGACATTCAAAATATAGGTTTAGGACTTCAAATGTCCCTGATGATGGAACTTCTAGATGTTACTCTATTAAGCCCTTGATATTAGGTGACACTATAAAAAGCTATTCTGCTGTTATTATTTGTACTTGTTTACATTAAATGTTGTGTTTAATGTTCTGGTGTTACCATTATGAGAATTGACACAATATCTTTTAGGAGAAATATGAGGGAAAAAATTCATTTAGAAAAACGGAATTCACTTTTTGCTTTAATTAGTCCAAAAACTACATAACAGTTAAAACCAAGTACAATTCTTTGATTTAGTGGTGATCTGTTTGTTTTTCCCTCCGTTCTGAAGCCATAGACAGAACAGTGAAAGGACACCAAGGGTTGTGGATTGACTGATTTACACTGAATATATTGGCATTCAAATGTCAATTATTTGTATTTGTTGTTTTTTTGTCACAGAGAAAGTAAGATGGTTCCCTTACTGCTGTTACTGCTGCTGCCTCAATCTCTTGCTGACCAAGGTATGAAAGACAGTTTCATTATTCTAGGTTTTATTCACCAAAGAACATTTTGAAATTAGTTTAAAAAAAATGAGTGTTCAGCTATTTTTGTGTTTGTTTTCTATTTATTAAATAGAAAATATTATGGTCATAACAGCCTTCAAATAGCACACAGCTATGGCCGTATGCAGAATTTTATAAATACTAGAGGCCAAAATCAGGCTGCTAGGGGGGTTCAGAGGCATACCCCCCAAAAAAGGATGGATTTCCCTGCTCTAGAGATGTCCTTTTTATGACATTTGGAAGGGAACAATTGGATAGCATATACAGCTCTGGAATAAATTAAGAGACCACCCCTTATTTTTTCTTCAATCTCTACATGTATGGCATTCAATTCCAGTGTCTGTTGAATTCCAACACAGATAAATGTTGTCAGTAGTTCATAGAATAAAATAATAAAATGTAAGTTTTACTCAAACACATACCTATAAATAGTAAAACCAGAGGAACTGATAATGCTGCAGTGGTCTCAGATTCAAAACCATGTCAGTGGACTGCAGCAAAAATGATGTTTGCA
The DNA here is from genome assembly GCA_943590975.1 of Lindbergichthys nudifrons. Taxonomy (NCBI): domain Eukaryota; kingdom Metazoa; phylum Chordata; class Actinopteri; order Perciformes; family Nototheniidae; genus Lindbergichthys; species Lindbergichthys nudifrons. The sequence continues at coordinate 347,198 of CALSBW010001943.1, forward strand.
ATGCATGAGAATCAGGTTTAAAGGTGCAATGAACGTTCCACATTATAATCTAGACATGCAAAGAGGCTAACATTTCAGAAAATGAATATTGTTTGAATGTAGTTCATTGGACCATGCACACAGTGGGTTATGTAGCACAGCAGAATACAACAGAACTGAGCTCAAAGCCACATGATTGTCCTTCTAGTAGAGGACTCAAATTAAATGTACCTCTTCATCTTTTCAATGTACCCTTATCACTAGTCACTCTACTGTGTAAAAAACATGACATTGTGCTTCATAAATTAATTTGAAGCATAGATACATTAGATCGATACAACTTTTTAGGGATTACATTTGAAAATAAGAAACTAAACTCCCTGTGCTCCAAAGGGTAAGAACAACTAAAGATAGGATTTCAGGGGTTTGCAGCGTTGTGATGACAACAGTATTACAATAATATGCAACGGTGTAAAGTAAATACATTTATTTACTCAAGTAACATGTTGATGTACTTTACATGAGTACTTCCATTTTCTGCAACTTTGTACTTCTGCCCCACTGCAATTTAGAGGTACATATTTGTCTTCATTACATGTATTTATTAAATTCACAATTTACACAGCAGTAAATACAATCATTACATTTAGTTCCACCTTTCCCAGCTATGACAAACACATTCATTTAACAATAATTATAATCAATACATATGAAATATATTATTCTGGTATGGGCCAATCTGCATACTAAGTACTTTTACTTTTGGTACTTTAAGTTTATTTTTGATGGTTATACTGTTGTACTTGAGTAACATTTTGAACGTAGAACTTTTACTCGTAACAGAGTATTCCTATTCTCTTGTATTTCTACTTTTACTTAAGTAGGAGAATACATCTTCCACCTCTGGTAAAAAGTAAGGAGAACACTTGCCAAGCCAAATTCAAACCATCCATTTGTTTGGATTGATGTTGCCATAAGCGTAAAAAAGGATCTCTCTGGAGCTTTTTTTTATTTTACCCCAAAACACAATATAAATATAAAATGACAATTTTAATATTTGGTTGCCTATGTTTTATTTTTCATACAGTAAAATAACTACTTGCGTATTAAAAAATAAAAAAAGGTATATCTTAGGTGTTGTCATAAGGAACAGGAAGATAAAGTGAGTTTCTTGTGTTTTCAGTTTGTCTCAACATTTCAAACGGAGTCATGCACGTTACGTTGACGGATGCTCGTGTTGAGGATGGGCAGACATCAGTGAGCTGCACATACAATAATACTTCCTGCATCTTCCTCTGCGAGTCCCAGAAGAATATGTGTTTGAATGGATCATCTCTTTGTTTGGAAGCGACAGTGACAAACGAGACAGATCCTCCCAGAATACAGTTTGACCTAACACCAAGTAAGTGCAGTCTCAAGCAGACCGCTCACTCAGAACGAAGCACACATACTGTGTGTAGTGTTTCTTGATCTTACATGAAGACCATTTCTCTTTTGTTACCGTTTTTTTTAATGTTATGTTTAAATATATGCAAATGAGACATTGTCTTAATACATATTTGACTATTTGCAATTCTTACAATTAGAATTTTGGAACCTTAATCCAAACATTGGATAAAGCCAGGTTCCAAATAATATATTTGTATTTGTTGACATATTAGAAGGAAAGGTTTTTTACAGTAAAATACATTAAATTGAAAAGCCTGCATGTTATTTAGATTGTAGCAGAGATGTCTCCCTCAAATTAGGAAAAAAACACTAGGTGAACACTGCCTTTAAAGATTATGTTATATGCCAGTTGATTACTTAAAGGGGCCCTATTATGCTTTTGAGTGTTTTCCTTTTCCTGTATTCTATAGGTTTTAGTGCATGTAAAGGCTCTGCAAAGGCTAAAATCCCCGTGGTCCCTCTAGAGGGAGTGTCTTCACTCTCCCCCTCCTGCCTGAAACGCCTCCATTGGACTCCTTTGTTTACTTCCGTAACATAATGACATCACTATTAAACAGTTGTGCTTCTATTGCTATTGCTATCACGTACAATAACACATTCTACGTGATAGGCTCTGGTTTCAGACAGAGGGCGAAAAGAGGTGCTGCAGCACAGGCAGTATGAGAAAAATAAAGAGCTTTTTGAATATTAAAGCTTGTAAACACGGCACAGTAGAGGCACTAAATCCACATATGAACCTGAACCTGAACATTTGCATAATAGGGCCCCTTTAAAATGCAGGTGGAATGTGTTGTTCCCAGCCTCCTGCTTCAAAGAAATAGAGGGCAGCATTGGACCTTTACTACTGGATCCATACAATATGAATGTGTAGTTATCAGTTATTAACAACAGTCGTACTACTACTTAACAGCAGGGTAAGAATATGTACAATCCTATTGTACAAACACATTTAATATCCACACAATGTTATGTTTAAATATGCAATAAGGCATTATCCAACTCTTATTTTTGCTGAAATAAGGAGGAATCTTCAGATGTGACAGACAAAGTTAGTTATAATATATAATAAACACATTTGGAATGGATTCCATTTGTAGGAAAGAAGACATGGTATGAATAGAAACATCTCAAAGACTCAAAATTGAGCGATGTATGAAAAAACAGTGTTTTAACCTGTAGTGTCTCTTGCTTTGACTCTGACTCACCTCTCCCTTCACAGATATGATGTGCAATCTGTACCCATGCATAAACTGTAACGTCTTGCCATTGATGAATGAGCTAAGTGGAGCAAGGTCTGACCAGAAGGATATGATGACACTCTTCTACGTGAGGGATTCATGCCCAGTGCTCTTCGGTTCCAACAGTGAAGTCAAGAAAGCCTATATAAGGTGAGACCCTGTGTGTGCTGCTCTGGACACAAACGCATTCATTATCTCTGGCAGGACTAAACCTGGGGGTGGGGGGGGGGGGGGGGGGGGTCATGTTTTTGGTTGTGCTTGCATCTATCTCAGCCTAATGTCTTTCGTGTGTACACTTTTCTGTTATACTGTGTGTAGCCATGGCTCTAGGTATGATGACAATGTCTGTCTTTCAACATAATTGATCCGGATATATTTCCTAGAGGATAAAAAGAGGACAGAAAAAATAACATTTTGCCACACGGTCCTATACAGTACCTGCAGTCACAAACATGACAAGTTATAGTAATGACTAGTAAAAGCGCTATATTGGCATCTTCCTCTCATGTTAGCTCAACACAAGGATGCAAAGAGAGGGGCGAGGATGGATACATTGGGTTCATCAAAGGGATATCCCCATGAATTGTATTAATAATATCACCTCAGCTGTTGTATATTTAAAGAAGTAGTAGTTTATAAGATAACCTCCTGATGTTGGTTGCTGATAAGAGATACATTGATAACGTAATAACTAATACAAAAATGATACATAAAGACGAAACACTTTATTTTGTATTACTGAGAGAATAGAGTAAGGGCAAAAAAGCAAATTAATGTTCAAAATTAAATTAGTAGTAATTTCCTTTGGTAATGTCAGGATGATATTATAGGACTAATAACAATACTGATAACGTTACAGTTGTATATCTTTTTTATAATTGAAATGTAAAATAATGAAAGCCTTTTGGTTTATAAAGAAAAAAGAAATGAAGTTACCAAAGTGCTTTCTTTATAATGTACTGACTCAGGACCGAGACACATCATCTTCTTTCATTAGGAATTTATATTATGAACTACTCGGCTGCAGTTGGTGATGTCATTCCTGTGTCTCCAGGAATGTGATTGCCTAATCTACAGGAAAGCAATGATGTAATCATGTGATTATTAATAATAACAGTGATGCTGTTTCCAAAACACCTAATCTTAATGTCCCAATGGATCAGCTGACCATTCAATACATATGATTGGTTACAGGGCTGTTGTCCCTCCTGGTCTCCTCTAAGATTGTTTCCCCTGTGAACAAGACTCGTACAATTGGTTGATGTGTTCTTGCAGAGCGGAATGCAAGATAATCCGTAACCTCATCCAGACGACCCAGCTGGAGCCAGGAGACTCCATGATCCATGACATGAAGGCCTTGTCTCTGAATGTGGTGAACATCAGTGAGGCCAACATCAGTGAGGCCAACCTCACCTTCAAGATAGACGCTCCGCAGGTACACACGCTGTGATACGATGCTGCTGAGGAGTTCAGAGGAAATGGGTTTTTTTACTTTTTTTTACTAACCCAGTTTGTCCTTGAATGTTCTTTGCTTAAAATACAAAAACTAATTTATTTACAGGCAGTATAAGTAAAACAAAACAAAGGAAAAAACACGTCTTATTGTATGCCTTAAATTCTGATATTTTCTTTATAATTAACAATAAATAAAATAGCAGCCCGAACAATTATTAAACAAATTAATAGGGAAAAGATAGCATTAATAATAATCATGATAATAATGAAAACAACTAAAACAATAATTAAATGAAAATAGTTCGAAATATATATAATAATAATAATAATAATAATAGTAATAATAATTATTATTATTATTATTAAACCCCCCCCAGGTTTAGTCCTGCCAGAGATAAAGAATGAGATTATTATTATTATAATAATATTATTATTATTATTATTATTATTATTATTATTCCTATTATTAGAGAGTATAATAACAAGGGAAACACCACCATATTTAGATTTAGATTTTAAGGTCTCCTATCATGCAAAATGCACTTTTTGATGTCTTTTATACATAAATATGTGTCCCCGGTGTGTCAGGGTTAGGGTTAGAAAAACCAAACCCCCTCTCTTTTCCTCCGTACCCAAATCTCTAAAAACGGGGGTACAACGGAGCTGATCCAGATTTGCTGCCGATATGATGTAATATCGGAAATGTGGGCTGGCTTTACACCCACGGCCCTATCAGAAACGTCAGTATCAGAAACAATACGCGACGTGTTTTGGAAGTAATATGGTCTTTGTTTACATTAGCAAGCATCGCTAACACTCAGAGCTAAGCTGTACTGGAGAGAGTATAATAGCATGAAATCAAAAAAGGAACTCACCTTGTGGTAAACCCACAAGAGAAAAAGCATTTGAGCTCCATACTGTTTCAGAAATAATCCTTGATGTGGTTTGGAACATGATATGGCCTTTAATCACGGCAGCATTTAGCTGTATCTTGTAGAATTCTGAGCAGGCACAAGCTCCCCCTCCTCTTTTTCTTTTTTTTCAAGCTAAGGACCCAGAATCAGCGTTTCTCTAACAGGGCTAAATAGAGGGATATGAGGGATGTCTAAAATGCATAATCTGTTTTGAGCAAAACAGGACATGTTTTTTACATATTTTTATATCTCTGAGACCCTAAATATATACCTAAAAATAGCATGATAGGAGATCTTTAAGCTGATTCCAAGAAGGTGATACTGTATAAAGTGGGCTACCTCCAAATAATGCCATCATAAATGGGGATGACTAAGAGTCCTTGATTTTAACATGTTAATGTCTTTGTAACGCTGATGTGGCCTTAGACTGCGTTCAGTTTACAAGCCTTGTTGACCCATCTTCAGATCTACAATGACGGGGATTTTTCTGTCCGTTTTTAGTGTTAACCTCATCTTCTTTTAACCCCTCTTAGCTGCTGCCGGAGAACACGTCGTTTATCCCTGACATTTGGCTGCCTGTAAATGCCCTGCGCGCCATCCCAGAGGACGAGAGGGTTATTGGGCTTGTCAGCTACATGCAAGGCAGCCAGTTCCAAGTATAACCTTTATCCTATTTATTTTTTTGCATTGTCCATGTAGTCCTAAAACACTAATGCATGAATCATGGTCATCTTTGTTCATTATCGGTTTGAATATATGAACTGTATACATTTATAAAGAGAAACTGTTTCCCAGTTCAAACAGGAAGAGATCTCATCAATGGTTCTCAGGATAGAGCTCCAGGAAAAACATCACCTTCAGAATCTGAAGACACCAATCACCATGACTTTCGGTATTTCTCCAAACGCAACATTGGATGTAAGTCTGTCTTTGCACGAGTTCTTGTCTTCACTCTCTTTGATTGTCACGCGCCAGGATAAATGCTTAGCCACGCCTAAAAGGTTGCACGCAATCAGTGGTGGGAAGTAACTAAGTACATCTACTCAAGTACTGTGCTTAAGTACCATTTTGATGAACTTGTACTTTACTTGAGTATTTCCATTGTATGTACTTCTCCCCCACTACAATTCAGAGGTAAATGGTGTACTTTACCTCCACAACATTTATGTAATACCTTTAGTTACTTTACAGATTTGGATGAATGATGTGAAATATAATCAGCTCTTAAATCAGACTTTAGTTCCACCTGGAGTAAATTCACAAGCTACCCTGCAGTATACAAAGTCATTCAAACTAGCTGCACCTTTACCAGCTTTGATAACTCTTTAATGATCAATAATTAACATATAATATATATTATTCTGAAATGAACCAATCTGCACAATGACTACTTTTACTTGTGGTACTTTAAGTATATTCTGATGCTAATACTTTTCCAAGACATCAAAGACATTTAGAACTTGCTTAAGAGAAATGAACTCTCCCAACCATCAGGGGGTGCTAGTGTGTATTCTTCTTTATAAAAAGGAAACCAAAAGACCTAGGATACAACAGTGACTATCAACTGGCGGCCCGCGGGCCAAATCTGGCACGACAGACATTCTCATCCGGCACGTGCTGTGGCGCTGGCGGAGTGGTTAGTGCGTTCGCCCCCCACTCAATTTTTTTTTACAACGTCTCGTGAGTAATGTGCAGTACCAGAGTCCAACAGAGAGGCAGCAGCTGCGGGACAGTAGCCTGCGTACTGCGTAGCCTTCCCTGCCCTGAAGAAGAAGTGATCCTTCGTTAGCGTGAAGAGTCTGCTTTATGTGCTCCGCAGTAGCCCCCGCTACGGGGCTCCGGCGACTTGACAGTACATGAGCGTGCTCCACTAGCACCACCTTCAAAATTCAGGGCTATATATACAAATCGCTGGCCACCGAAAGTGTCTCTAGGAATAATTTTGGCCCTTGGACAAATGTAGTTGGTGATCCCTGATATACAACAACCCTACATTACTCAATTAAATAAATTACTAATTGTTCAGTCCAATGATCATGATTATGCACACGTTTTATTTAAAGGTCCCATGTCATGGCCATTTCTACTGATCATATTTCCATTGTTGAGGTCTACTAGAATAGATTTACATTGTGCAATTTTCCAAACTCACATTGGTTTCTCATACAGCATCTCTGTATAGTGTGTGTATTCACTCTCTGTCCTACACGCCTTGTTTGAGCTCCTTTTGCCATCAAAAAGAGCTTCTGGTGTATAACTTATCAGAAGAATGACATATCCACATTATATTTTGCATTTCTGTGAGGTGTTGTGGACTGAACATGCTGGCGTAATTAGGCATGTTGAAGTTCTTTGGAATTATAGAAAATCACTTTGTTACTTTTGTCGCGCATCACATTCAACCAGTCTCTTCCCTACATTTGGGCTTTATAAGTATATAATAGTATATATTATTTTGTGGCATAATTTTGAACTGTTCTCATTCATTTTCAGAACAGTGCCACACTTAACAATTTAGCTTTAAAGGGGAATTCAAATAATTGATAAAACTGTTTTTGATCGTTGTTTTTTGTTAAGCCCACCTTTAATCTATTGTTGGAGCCTGGGCGGCATGTACCATTATTAACTCTAATGCAAATCTGTATTTTCTTATTCCTACAGAATGACACATACTTACAGTGTCACTATTTTGATGAAAATGGTAGGTTGTATATTAGTTTTTGCTTATAAATATGTTGTATTTCACTGTTTGGATGATGTTTGGATAACACTGCATGTTGTCTTATTTATAATGTTCACATTTCCAGATTTCCTCTGGAAAACAGACGGATGTGAAACCAATAATAGCCAAACTTACATTATTTGCAACTGTAACCATGCAACACCCTTTGCAGTCTTATTGGTAGGAAAACCATTTTTTCTTTGACTGATTTGTCAAGACACGCATTTATTTATCCTCTTTGATCTTCTTTATTCATAACTATTACAGTACTATATTAACCAGGTATGATAAATCAGTCTCTGAATTGGTACATTTTCAAATATAAGTGACAAATCATTTCCACCATTCTTTGTTTCTCTGCAGATGAGAGACCCAATTGCAACAATTCACTGGGAAATCCTGTCAATCATCAGTTACATCGGCTGCGGCCTGTCTGCATTCTTCACTGCTTTGTCCCTCGTGATATATGTCTTCAGTCGGTAGGTACATGTATTATATAAAACTCTATGTTGTCTATACACACAGAGGCAGATACACAGGGCATATGAACAAGATTTTGACTATTGTGTGTGTTGCATCACATCCACATTGTTGGAAATAAGTTATATATGCCAACAAAAGTTTATTTAAGAATTAGCGATAATAATAGATGGTTGATTGATAGAATTGCTATTATTGAACCAAAGTCATGTATCGTTACAATTCAACCGTCTGCAGCCCATTATCTTGTACCATTATCATTTTGCGGCTTTCTCGCTCAATACTAGTTTCATTTTTCAATGTTGTTGTCATTAGCTATTTCAATTTAAAAAGACACAGGAAAATAGGGTACGACATCAAGGATATCGCTTCCGCCAATTCGGGTGGATTGCCATAGAAACACAACGGAAACGTCAGCGCCAAGACGATTCTCAGTTTGTTAGATAGATAGATAGATAGATAGTACTTTATTGATCCCAAATTGGGAAATTGTTTTTGTTACAGCAGCATAATAAAAGGCATTTTACAATAAAACAAAACTACAAAATATACAAGAATAGAAATAAAAATAAAATAGAAAATATATATGTCGAAATAGAAAATATACATGCAGATATTATATATATATATATACAAATATATATATTCAAAATATATGGAATATGGAGTATAAATATTATGTGAATGCAGCTTTGGGACGCAATAATGTATGTCTTAGATCAGGGGTTCCCAACCCCCGGTCCGCGGACCGGTACTGCCGGGCCGCGAAATAGCTGTGAGTTTATCGTAATATTTGCAGAATTATAAATATATCAAAATATTTTATCATAATATTTTTTATTATTGGTTACAGGGCTGTTGTTCTAATTTTCGCACCTATGCCACCAGTCATATTATTTCATCCAGTAGCTAGTTAATCTTTCACCAGAAAACCGTTGAAAATGGCTTTTATGATGTTCCGAGGGATTCGGCGGCTCAGCCTAAGGTCTCAGCCTCTTGTGCGCACAAAATGGTGGTGCATACATTATTTGAGATATATTTCAAACTCGGACTTCATTTTAAGGACATGTCGGCCAGGGGTGTAGAGCTATTTGTTTAAGCACCGGATTGGCAAAACAGGAGAGTAAACCAGTCTGCCTTGATCTATGAATTAATGTCCGGGACTCTCACGGTATCTGCTGCCCGCAGCTGTTTTATAGAAGGAAACCCTCCTTCACTTCATGAAATGGCTGCAGCATCAGGAGGCAGCGGGACGTATACTCGGTAAAGAGCTGTGCCTTTTTACGCCTTCGCTGTGTTTAACTTAATCAGAACAGTTTAAGAGTGACTGCAGGCTGCTACGTGTTAACCACACACACATCTACACACATCGAACTGCCCGATTACTCCCCCTTTTATTAGTTTTATGAAGGAGATGTCCAGTCAGTCACCAAGGCGCATGATGTGTGTGTGTGTGTGCTCTGCTCAGCTCAGCTCTGTGTGTTCGGTGTGTTTGTGTCTGTCCGACACCGGCATATATGCGGCTGTTCCCAAAATAAATTAGTTTAATCTTAATCTCGATGTAGTGCTAAATGCTGTCGGGAGTGCACCGGAACGAACGACACTATCATAATATCTTCTGAAAACAAATGCCAGTGTCACACACACACACACACACACACACACACACACACACACACACACAC
>CALSBW010001943.1:357129-389785 GCA_943590975.1 Lindbergichthys nudifrons
CACACACACACACACACACACACACACACACACACACACACACACACCCTGGCGACCGGACATCTCCTTCATAATGCGTCTTCTCCTCGTTTTCCCAGCATTCACTGAATTGTCCGTAAATCATACAAACAAAACCAAAACGTTGATTTATCTGTTTTTCCGTTTTGGTTTAAAAACTGAATAACGTTGGTTTTTTGGTTTTCCGAAAAACCAAAAAACAACACCGGTTCTTTTTTAAACTTTGTTCATATGTTTTGGATGCATATTGTTCTAGTATTTGTTCAGGCTGTTACATACAATTAGCCTCTGTTGCTACCTGCTGGTGGTGAGTAAATATTAAAATCAGTTAAAATTGACAACCGGTCCACGATTTTTTTTTAATGTATCTTCCGGTCCTTGGCACAATAAAGGTTGGGAACCCCTGTCTTAGATCACACTAGGCAGATAGTAAAAGCTCTGTATAATAATAACAATACTAGTTCCATTTCAATGTTGTTGTCATTAGCTATTTCAATTTAAAAAGACACAGGAAAATAGGGTACGACATCAAGGATATCGCTTCCGCCAATTCGGGTGGATCACCATAGAAACACAACGGGAACGTCAGCGCCAAGACGATTCTCAGTTTGTTATGTGAATGCAGCTTTGGGACGCAATAATGTATGTCTTAGATCACACTAGGCAGATAGTAAAAGCTCTGACGGACATCTTAATCTTTAAGTGGCACATTTGTTTTTGGAGTAGTTTGGACTACATTTCTTTAAGGCCAGTCTAAGAACCAGTTTGACAGAAATAACTGTTGTATCTTCTTCTCCTATCACTTCCTCAGGAACCACAGAATGGATTACTCCATCTCCATCCATGTCTCTCTGAGCGGGGCCCTCTTTCTGCTCAACACAACCTTCCTGCTGACCGAGTGGGGGGCCAAAATAGAGCTAGACTGGGTGTGTGTGTTTGTGGCGGCTCTCATGCATTACTCCCTGCTCTGCTGTTTCACCTGGATGGCCATTGAGGCACTTCACCTTTATCTCCTGCTAATAAAGGTTTTCAACACCTACTTCAAACACTACATGGTCAAACTGTCTCTCGCTGGATGGGGTGAGTGCTGCAGGAGAAACTTCTGTGTTTACTACGTGCTGGTGTGGCATCAGTGTCAGATGACTAACATTAGTTAAACTCAGAACAGGAACAGGAAGCCCCAGACTAATGAAATAAACGTTTCTTGAGGAAACCCACCGAACCCAGAGTCGGCTACTGACGCAGAGGATAGCTTTCATAGGATAATGAAATAGAATATAGACTCTGTGATGCTTGCCTTATTTATGATAATAATACGTGGGTTGTGCGTTGGTGTTCGGATCAGGGGGTCACAGGTTCAAACCCCACTGCAGTCAGCATGTGGTTGTGTCCCTGGGCAAGACACTTCACCCCAAATTGCTCCTGTGGGGATTGCCCACAGTATTGAGTATGTAAGTCGCTTTGGATAAAAGTGTCTAACAAGTGACACGTAATGTTATGACATCTGAACATTGTTGGATTGTAAAAAAATAAAACTATTATTATTTTCTGTCATCGAACGCCATTTACCGCAAGTGTGTTTGTGTGTGTGTTTCAGGGATCCCTGGTATAATCGTGGCAGTCTCTTTGGGAATGAGAGATTTTAAACAGTTTTATGGACTCACTGAAATGACTTTGGCTGATACTAACCAAACTAACGCCATGTAAGAACATCATATCTGCTTTTAGTAAAAACGTGCTTTTTCAAACAATATAAATGAAAGGCTTATAAAAAGAAATTGTGATCCATCACAATCACAGAGCATGATAACATGTGTCATATTTATAATGTGTATGTTCATGGTGCATTTGTGTTACAAGGTGTTAACCATGTTCACACCAAATGCTTCACAACATCTCGTACATTAGACAAGAAATTATCAATTCTTATTAATATGACATGATATACAAAGTGTATAAAGTAGAATCGAAGTTTGAATTTGAATGAAAAAGGCCTTAAAATTCAAATGATTTGGATGGAGAGACGCATACAGACCTACCCTCACTTAGTGCACTGTGTGTTATGGTACACTTTACTTTATGTCTCCTGCGTTATCTGCTGTTAAACTATATTCTGAATGTAGTCTGTCTTTCCCACAGCTGCTGGATCACAGATGACTCGTACTTCTACTCCTTGAACCTGGTGTATTTCACTCTCATATTCATCTTCAACTCTGGCATATTATTGACAGTGGCCTCGAACATCTGCAAGATGAAACAAGTGTCTCAGGTCAATTCGAAGCTTGGACAAGGGAAGGGGAAGACGGTGAGAGATTCCCAGAGGGTCAGAGAGACCTGCAGGAGATGCCTCACTGTGATGGGTCTCACCTGCCTGATGGGGACCACCTGGGGCCTGGCCTTCCTGGGATCAGGATATGTCAACCTCCCCATCCTCTACCTGTTCTGCATCCTCAACTCCACTCAAGGTCTGCTGTCACTTCTGTCAGATTTTCACTAGCAAGGACTAATCCACAACAATATGTCAATTCAAGATATACTCATAGAAGGTATTGGATGTTAAGCACTTATAAATGTAAGGGGAAGTACCAAGAGGAGATGAAAGGATGTAGGGAAGAAGGGGTGTAGTGGTGAAGGGATGAATGGAAGGGATGAAAGGTCATAGAGATGGAGGGAGGGGTGAGACATGAAGGGTTGCAGGTGAATGGATGGGGAGGAAGGGAGGAAGGATCTCAGGTGTGTTTCTGCCTGAACTAAATATGAGCCCCCAGACAATGAAACAAAAAATATGCACCAGATGAAATAGAAAGAGAAGACGGGAAACAGGAAGAGAGGACGAAGGGTACTCGGTAAGAAGGCATGTGGTGGTAGATTGATGAATGGATGAGCAGAAGTAATGTTCAACGAGTGGGAGAAAGGAATGGATGAGAAATGAAGGGATGTCGGCAGGGGTGTATAGGTAGATGGATTAAGGTATGTAGCGAGGAAGGGATGGTCGAAGGGATAGAGGCAGGGAGGGATAAAGGGTCAAAGGCAAGAAGGGAGGGAGGGATGGAAGGTGGAAAGGATCTCAGGTGTGTTTCTGCCCCAACTAAATACAAACAACCAGAGTCCCCAGTATGAGACAAAAAGTAAGCCCCAGATTCAACGAATGGAAGAGAGGAAACAGAGGGAGAGAGTATGAAAGGAAATAGGTAAGGAGGGATGTAGTAGAAAGAGAAATAAGTTGAAGAGAGGGAGGGAAGGATGTGAAATGAAGGGATGTAGGGATAAAGGGATGGAGAGTGGACGGGATGTAGGGAGGGATGAAGGGATATAGGGAGGGATGAAGGGATGTAGGGAGGGATGAAGGGAGATAGGGAGGGATGAAGGGATGTAGGGAGGGATGAAGGGATATAGGGAGGGATGAAGGGATATAGGGAGGGATGAAGGGATGAAGGGATGTAGGGAGGGATGAAGGGATGTAGGGAGGGATGAAGGGATGAAGGGATGTAGGGAGGGATGAAGGGATGTAGGGAGGGATGAAGGGATGTAGGGAGGGATGAAGGGATAAAGGGAGGGATGAAGGGATAAAGGGATGGAGAGTGGACAGGATGTAGGATCCCATGTTTCTGCCCAAACTAAATACAAGCCCTTCGATGTTACCTATAATAAGACAAAAAGTACTCAGAGGAAAAAAAGATGAAGGGATGCAGGTGGCAGAGGGATGAATGGAAGGAGGGAGGGAAGGAAGATGAGTAGGAGGAAATCAAATCAAATCAAATCAGGTTTTATTTATAGAGCACATTTAAAAACGATGTTTGGTCGAGCCAAAGTGCTGTACATGTAATAAAAACACTTTACTACAGTACAATAACAACAAAAGACAATCATTTGCAACAGCAAATATAAACATAAAACACAAGGAAATGTCAGGGGTCGTGCTCCGCTCTAACTAGAAGGCCAGAGAGAAGAAGTGTGTTTTTAGTGTAGATTTAAAACCCCCTAGGGTCTGGGCCGACCTCACATGGAGGGGCAGAGTGTTCCAGAGCCTAGGGCCAGCTGCTGCGAAGGCTCGGTGCCCTCGGGTTTTAAGCCTGGTCTTGGGCACTACCAGCAGCAGCTGATCAGCAGACCTTAAAGCTCTGGCTGGGGTGTAGCGCTGGAGGAGTTCAGCTATATAGGCCGGAGCCAGCCCATTTAGTGCTTTAAAAACAAATAAAAGGATTTTAAAATCAATTCTGAACCGAACTGGAGGCCAGTGTAGTGAGGCCAGAATTGGGGTGATGTGGTAACGCTTTTTTTGGCCAGTCAGCAAACGTGCAGCTGCGTTTTGGACTAGCTGCAGGCGTTTAATTGAGGCCTGGTCCATACCCACATACAGAGCGTTGCAATAGTCCAGTCTCGAGGTTACAAAGGCGTTAATAACCCTTTCAAGGTCTTTAAAAGATAAATACGACTTGGTTTTGGCCAATAGTCTTATTTAAAAAAAGCAGGATTTGACTACGGTGCTGACCTGGAAGGGAGGGATTAGAGTTAATGGGATGTAGGGGGGAAAGGATGCAGCATCTGAAGGGATATATGGGGGGGGGGCTGAAGGGATGCATGGTGCGAGAGATAAAGGGATATAGTGGGGAAAGATGAGGCAGGAAAGGGAGGAAAGGGATAATTAGTAATAACAGAGAGGGGGGGGGGGGGGTTGTGAAATCAGAGGCAATTGAGGCAATGTGTTGACCATTTCGAACATAAGTTAATGAACTTCTTGTAGCTCCATTAATGCTTCTATCATTTCTCTGCCTCTTGTCAAGGTTTCTTTATCTTCCTGTGGATCTGCCTGTCAGCCAGGAAGCAGAGGAAGAGACACATGGAGGAGAGACTGACGTCCACTCCTGCCAAGTCTTCAGCAGTCAAATTTGATTAGATCCCCTTTCCTGCCATTGGTCTGGATGAAAAAGCCCTGATGTCATCATAGATAGCGTAGACACTCTGGTCATCTCCTTCGATGTAACCATCTCAGAAACAGAAACTCCTGCATGTCAACCTCTCGACATGTTAGGCTAAAAAATTCCCAAAGTGTTTGATGCAAACATGGTTCTCTGTAACTTTTACATTCATTTTTTTGTTAAGCTTTAGTAAGATTGAAGTAAAGCTGTTTCCTACTGTACAATATTGCGAATGTGTGTTTGATTAAATCAAACTAACAAATAAAAAATATTCCAAGAGTGAACTTTATGTGTGCTCCTATTGTAACTTTGTAAAATAGTGTCTGTTGGCAGTCTGGTTTCTCTTCCACAGGAAATGTGTAACTGTTATATAAACTTCCTCTTTTCAAAATTGTTCTTATCTTGGAGATTTAGTCAACAGGATATTGATATTCTTTATTTGTATCAACACATTGTTGATCTAATTATTTCTCTGATAATTCAGTTAAACAACAATGAGGCATCTTACCTCATCACCAGCATAAAATATGTATGATTTCTAGTGAATAACCTTTATAAGAGGTTGGATATGAATCACTTCTGCACATGTGCTGTCATCCTACAATCTAACATCATGTGATATATGTAGATGTGAAACTAGCTGCTCATCATCAAGTAAACCTCAGTGCTGGGCAGGGAACAGTCACTTCAGCGTGAGTGAGAGGAACAGAGACACCATGAGGATCACACTGTGTCTCCTCACACTGGTGTGGTTTCCTTTGATCCAAGCTAGGGGTGAGTTTTTCATACGTTTATTTTTATGGTTGTGTGCATACAAGACAATGACCATTTAAATGTTCGATTTAAGCTTGTGGAAACTCAACAAGAATCAAAACAGAGACAGTGAGTCATCTGCTTCGTGGTGATAGAGACTCTGACACAACCACCACACATGCAACAACGAAAGCCAGAGTTTCCCTGACGAAGTGCTGAGCAGAATCCGCGTCATGTTTTATCTGTTACAATTTTTAACAGCTATGTCTAAAATAACTGGTACTTTATTATTATTATTATTATTATTATTATTATAACCCCTATACATGACTTTGTACATTTTTTACTTTCAAAAAAGGAGTCTTAATTTATTTGTAATTAATACATTTTGAGACTTTCATAAACTTTGAAGTAATTCTGCCATAAGATTTATAGTATTTTGACCGACATCATTGTAACTGCATACCTCACCGGAGGGTTATGTTTTCTTGTACCTTAACTGCTTATTTTACAATAATCATAACACCTATCAAAGCATTTTATAATGACTTATAAGGATCATAACAAGATTATACCACTTCAAATGTATTACTCACTGACATGCATGGGTCCTAATGTTTTATAATTCCCTTTGTTGTAACAGATTATAATGTTTTTATAATGCATTATAATCACACACGGTTCCCATCATTTTTCCAGTTAACTGATGACGCCTGACTCTTGACATATTGTATGGCTGTTTCTTAATCCAATCCAATCCATTTTATTTCTAAAGCACATTTTAAAAACAGAGGGTTTGCCAAAGTGCTTCACAACGAACAAAACATTATAACAAAATATAATATTACAAGAATAGATAAAAGGCACACATAAGAATAAATACAAGGCACATAAAGGCTATGGACAGACAATAAAAGCATAGAATAGGTAGAGCTCAGACTGACTCGAAAGCGAGGGAAAAGAGGTGGGTCTTCAGGCTTTACTTAAAAGTTTGAAGAGCGGGTGACAATTTGACATGGGGGGGCAGGTCGTTCCAGAGCCTGGGGGCTACCGCTGAGAAGGCTCGGTCTCCCCTGGTCTTTTTCTTTGTTTTAGGGACTACCAGCAGCAGCTGATCAGCCGACCTCAAAGCCCTTGAGGGGGTGTACACCTGTAGGAGGTCGGAGATGTACTGAGGGGCCAGCCCATTAAGAGATTTAAAAACAAACAATAGAATCTTAAAATGAACTCTAAAATGGAGGGAAGCCAGAATAGGTGTGATGTGGTCATGCTTGCGTGTTCCTGTAAGCAGCCGAGCCGCAGCTACCAGCTGCAGGCGGGCCAGCGTGGTCTGGTTTAGGCCGGCAGAAAGTGCATTACAGTAATCTAAAGGAGTAGAAACAAAGGCATGAATTACACGCTCAAAGTCTAAAAAGGATCAAACCGGTTTAATTTTGGACAGGAGCCTCAAGTGATAAAAACTGGACTCAACCACAGAGTTTATCTGTGTATCTCATTTAAAAGCACTAATATTATAATCCATAACATTATAGTTGTATAAATACTGATGAACTGAACAATTACCCCAAATAGTGAACAAATAACTGCAGTAAGTTAGAGTAAAAAGAGTGAGTTCTTATGAATGTCCTGTGACCATTGCAACATAAATGGGTTTCCTGTGAGTTTTAGCACATTTTTAAACAGTTATCTGTATAATCTATTTTTCCTCTTTTTTTTCTTTCTTTTTTTTTTAGCAATAATACACTTAAGAAATACTTATTTTGACAATTCAGTTTTGTGTTCTCCCTTACACTTGGCCATTGTTCTGCTTACTCTGTGTTTGTTTTATCTGCACATTTCTCTAATGCAGTGTGAGGCAGTTTTAGCTTGTGTCACGTCTTCATTAGCCTTATCATGCCAGATATGAAAAAAGACATTGTCTTTATTAAATTATCTTACTAACTATTTTATTTCTTCACACATTTGAATAAAAACCTGAGGTGCCAGGTTATGCCAACTGTATTTAAAAAGTTGTTTCACACCCAACAAGTCCTCCAACTCATACGACCAAATAGGCCGATTGTTCAAGCGCTTAAGACGACCTATAATCAAGTTTTAAAGTTTTCGCCCTCTAGTGCTCCCGTTGATTGCAAACGCTACAGACGGTCGTTTATTCACTATTAACCCTCTCTGTAAAATCCTAAATTGTAGGACAGTTTGGCCATTAAAATGCTTTTTCATTAGTTTTCTAGCGAGAAGTGTATATTGTACTTTTAGAATCCACGTCCAGTCGATATGTAGGATCTATAGTTTGATAGATATAACGAAGATGATTTGAGGTCTCGCCAGGAGAACGTGTACATGTATATGCGGTAGCTTCCATGTAAAGTTACGGGTTGAAAACAGTATTTCCGGTCTCGAAGTTTTCATAATAAAACCAATGATCAAATGATTTAACAGTGATATCTGCAGTACTCATCCACTAAAAAACATCAGTTTATCCTTGTTAATTACACAACATTAATTGGTTTAAATTGTGTACAATGCTTTTGTGTTTTCCCCATAGGTTTTTCCCTTTAGATTCTGAGAGACACATTTCTTTTTTCAGAGGTTTTGATCGAACATCGAACTACACTCATAATCCTGGATGTTTTAGCCGCAATGCACGTTGGGATATGGTGTTTATGTGATATGAAATCGGAAAACATTAAAAAAAAAAATAATAATACTTTATTCCGAGTGTGCTTGCTTTTCTCTTTGAAAGTCATCACATAACGGCATTGTAATACACGGTTCGGCTGCATTACATATTACACATCTGCCGTAGTTCTCTATTTATAGAGCCCTGATCAGAAGACCTTTGGAAAACAGGAAGAACTGCCGCCGAAACTGAATATGTGACGTGGATCATAAATATATCAGCAATTAAACAACATCTTACATTTCTTTTCACACAATACGTCTCCTTGCAGTATCAATACTAATTCAGCTGACTTTTATATTTGATCCAATTGGTAGATAGGTTATATTTACACCATAACGGTGCACAGCTGATAGAAAGGTAGAATATATTAGTGATTTACTGAACTACCTTTCCAACTCCTCACCAGTTGACTGTTACAGGTCTATACAGGTTCATGGTTCAATGCATAAGCTTCAAATCGAGAGACTGAAACTGTAAAGTTAATAGTAATATTATGTTTGATATTATTATGTTTTATTAACTAGACCACTGGTTTTTTAACCCGCACCGCCTAGTGGTTAAAGTATGTTATTGAATTTTGTTGTTGAATATGTTATATTTGATGAAAACATTTAAATGTTAAGAGTAGCCTACATACTTTCATAGGGGGAAAGTAGAAGGCATGATAGAAATATAGAATAGAAAATATCAAGAAGATACTGTAGTGATCTCTACAATAAAACAGTTTAGTGCTGGACGTCCAAAGATATTAATAGGAGGATGTGCAAAACAGACAAACTAATAAGGCTTTATTTAAACATTAAAGAATACTTTAAGTTAAGGTCTTCTTTTGAATAAGAAAAAAAATGTTGGGGGTATCCACAGATAAATATTAAGTCTGACAAAGTACAATCACCTTCCCTGAATTTGACTCAGGTGTAACTAAAGTCTGATTTAAGGGTTGTTTATATTTCACATCATTAATCAGAATCTGCAAAGTAACTCAAATAAATGTAGTGGAGTAAAAATACCAGGTTAACCTCTGAATTGTAGAGTAGAACAAAGTAGTACATGCTGCTGTAACAAAAACATTTCCCAATAAGTAAAGTATATCTTATCTTATCTTATCTTATCTTAAGATGATCGATGGCTACTGCCATATTTGCTAAATCTGCCTCTAAACCTTGACAAGAGCATGTTTCAGGCTTATCAATGAACAACAGGAGGGGTCACAGACATAAGACCAGCTGTTAAATAAAGCTCTTCAGACCTTAGCTGTCATGTGGGTATATTAATGCTGCCCATTATGGACACAAGCCATTTTCACCCATTTATTAATTATAGGTTTTAAATGTGATAACACCACTGTGTTTCGTATCCCCTAAACCTCCAGGGTGTAAACAGTTTAATACTGGCAACTTCTAATTGTGGGAAATACGAAAACGTCTTTTAAAACTACAATTCCCAGTAGAGAAGTGCCATAGAACATGTTGTGAAACACACAATAGCCAGCATGTGTAGTTCTGGGGGGGGGGGAGCTGGGCTGGACCCGTCCAAGTCCAGTTTTGGATAGTCTGCCGTGGTTACATTCCATTTCAAAGAGCTGTTTGACGCTTGGCGTAACCTGGTCGCACTGCCACTCCAACATCCAATCACAGAGCTTGAGGACTAGTCACGGGGTTTGTAAAGCAAGGCGGATGTTGTAGTCCCAAACGATAGCTGGGGATTCTGGGTAGTGTAGTGTCTTCGGAAACTGTAGTGTCTAAACTCCGAAAAAACTATTTGTTTCTCTGAATCGAAGGTTAACAACACAAAAGCATTGTACACAATTTAAACCAATCAATATTGTGTAATTAACAAGGATAAACTGATGTTTTTTAGTGGATGAGCAATGCAGATATCACTGTGTAATCATTTGACAGTGAGGGGAATACTTCCGGTTTTATTATGAAAACTTCGAGACCGGAAATTGACCGGAAGGGTTGACGCTAACTTTTCATGGAAGCTGCCGCATATACATGTTCTCCTGGCGAGACCTCATCTCCTCATCTTCGTAATATCTATCAAACTATAGATCCTACATATCCACTGGACGTAGATTATAAAAGTGCAATATACACTTCTCGCTAAAAATCTAATCAAAAAGCATTTTAATGGCCAAACTATTCCACAATTTAGGATTTTCCAGAGAGGGTTATTTGTGAATAAACGACCCTCCGGAGCGTTTGCAATCAACGGGAGCATGTTGTTTCTTACACGACCACTAGAGGTGCTACACTTTAAAACATGACTCTGGGTCGTAAAAAGCTGCTGAACAATCTACCTATGGCGCGTTTCCACTACACGGCCTCGCTCAGCCTCGCTCGGTATGGCTAGGCCTCGTTAGGACTGGCTCACTTTATGGCGCATTTCCATTACAGTTTAGGAACTGGGGTAGTATCTATAGTAACGCAGTGTAGGCGGAGCCGTGACGTCATCTTCAATGAGAACCCCAGAAAAACAACACAGCCGTTAGCTGTTAGCACTCAGAGCTCACAGCTCCTCATATATGTTCAGAAACTAGACAAAAGTTAAACAAGTACACACCACAGACTGCCTGTTTCATGGTGAATACAGTCACTGGTTTATTTATGTCTGTATAGGCCGTTGTTGTGAGTGTGGACGGTCGGAGCATATACTGGGTTAGCTTAGCCAATCTCCATTCAGAAAACACGCATTTTAAAAGGTTTTTCGCCTGCCGTCTGTCTGCAGACTTGTCAAAGCATTAATTCATGGTTTTTACTAACCGGTATCAGTATGTTGTTACTTCGGCATCATTTTGAAACGTGTATTACAATTAAATCACGGTCAAATATGTTCATCTTGTTGTAGTTGTATCCCCCTTGCCAGCGATTCTCTCTCTAGTTTAGCATACTCAGCCCGACTCAGCCTCGTTGTCTCTGGCCCTAGACCCACGATTTTATGAGGCCAGAAAAAATGTGAATTAGGACCCACCGGCCGGTACTAGGCCAAGTGGAAACGCAACCAAAAACGGGCCGCTGACGTCACAGCCCTCTTAAACCGTGCTCCGCGCTGTAGTGGAAACGCGCCACTATATGGTCGTTTTTTGTAAGAGGACAGGCTGTTCACACCCCTTAAAATGAAGAACGCCTCGAGACCCCTCGTTTGGGATCCAGTTTTTTTAGCATGCAGGCAGATATTCTATATCGACCCCTGGTTAAATATAAAAATAAAAAATCTGAAATGTCCATGAGTGACCAGAAATGATGAAGTACAAGGATACTTGACCTTATATGTCATTATAAAACATAATGTGTTATGACAATTGATATAAAGCATTGTGAATCAGAGAGGCATTGTTACTGCAGTCTTGTCAACATTAACTGACTGTAATTTGAGTTTGTAGTTAAGATTAAATATAATGTTATGGTAGTGATAAATGTGCTGGTATTACATGTTGAAGTATTCTTTGATCCGTTTTATAATTTTTATTTTGATAGATACAATGTCGTATTTTTAGTTGATTGTTATGTGTGTATCTGCTTAGGGACTGTGATAGAAATAAGCTAGAAGCTACATCTGGAATAAATCGTCATTTATTTTGAGGTTAATGTATTTTATGCAGTGTCCATGTTTAATAAAGACACACTAACGTAATATAATTATAAAGTGCTATAAGCAACTCAATATGTTTATAATGCAATATAGACATGTGAGTGATACGAAGTCTAACTGTTTTATCTTATTCGTCAAGTCAGTCATACTGTATACATATAGTGTCTGACTCTTTCACTTCTCTCTGTCATTCTAACAGGAGACTGTAGCCATGTCCTGGATGGGTGTCTCAAAGAGATCTTCTGGACCAAGTAACACAAAATACAAACTCATATATTCTAAGCTGGAACATGAGACCTGACGCTCCTCTTTCTTTTAGAAAAATGTCTTTCTTAAGTCTTAAATGACTGTGTACAGTAAAGTCATGTCAAAAGACGACTTCATTATGTTGTAGGTTCACAGGAAATCCATACTTATTCTTGTTGATGTAACTGTTTGTATTGTGAAATGTGTGTTTTCAGGTGTTATGAGTCCAACATTACAAGCTGCAGAGTAATGGGCCGTTCCAAGCTTAACTTAATTCATGTGATGGTGAACCCGTTGCAAGAGGTGAGCTCGTATTTTTTGGACAACTGGCTCCCAGCTCTCGTCTAATCTGGTTTTCAGACAATCGCGAGTTTAAATGAAATGCACTTACATTAGCCAAACAAAAGAAAAATAGCTTGTTGCTTCATCAACCACCAAGAAGCATTCACATCGTAATCTTCAGTTAAAGGGGCCCTATTATGCCATTTGGGTTTTCCTTTCTCTGAAGTGTGTTTAAATATGC
This sequence comes from Lindbergichthys nudifrons, assembly GCA_943590975.1. Classification (NCBI taxonomy): domain Eukaryota; kingdom Metazoa; phylum Chordata; class Actinopteri; order Perciformes; family Nototheniidae; genus Lindbergichthys; species Lindbergichthys nudifrons. The sequence continues at coordinate 369,866 of CALSBW010001943.1, forward strand.
AAATGTTGCATTATCCAACTCTTATTTTTGCTGAAATAAGGAGGAATCTTCAGATGTGACAGACAAAATTAGTCATAATGTATAATAAACAACTTTCGATTGAATTTTAAAGACCTTTTAGAACATTAAAGCATGTAAACATGTCACGGTATGCACAAAATACAAATATGAACCTGAAACTAAGCATAAGACTCCTTTAAAGTACTAATCAACACTGTAAAATAACTCTACTACAAGTATGAGTCTTGCCTTCAAAATCTTGTTTAATCAAAAGCATGAAAGTATTAACAGCAAAGTGTGTTCTGTAAAGTAAAAATCATATGTATAATTTATAATGCACTGTATTATAGGCAGAGGAGAGTCCCACTCCGCAGCACACGGTTCACATCCCCTCCACCTGTCTGCAGAGGAGCAGAGGAGCTGCGTCTCAGAAGGAGGTCCTGCTGGTCGCCATGGTGATCAACAGCACTTTATTTAAGGTCAGTATCTTCTGAAGGCTCCTTTCAGGAGAGACTGGTCAGGTGAATGGATTAGGAGGTACACCTTTATATATTTGTATATAGCAACTTGTACTTAAAGCTGTTGACATCCAGTAGTGGTACTAAGATCCTTTACTTACTAATACAAATGATAGTACTGTTCCATTACAGGTAAAAGTTTGTAATTGATGTTATATAAAATGTTATATAAGTAGATGTACACACATAATATTAGCTTAATTTACTGAAAGTAAAAGTAGTCATTAAGCATAATGGCTCCTTCTCACAGTATCAAACAACAGTCTTATTATTTATTGTAATGTTTTAACAATAGTATTATTAGTACAGTATTGCATTATATCATTTAAGCATATCATGTGTTTTTATATGAAAAAAAGTTTAAAATTATTTATTGCACTAAAAATACAGTATCTGTCTCCAAAATGTAGTAAGATAGACTTGTATTTTATATAAATACTTAAGTGAAGTACCTGAAAATATTACTTTAGAACAACATTTAAGTAAATGTACTTTTATCACTGTGTACATATGTGTGTATTATACAAAGTAGCACTTTCCACTCATCCCAATTTGCATTGATTCCAGTGAACTTTGTACATGCACAATCAGCCATTGTGTATTATGGAAATGGAGGAAAAGGATGACACTGTAGCTAATGTTGATACAAATAGCTAACCCTAACCCTCGCTCTGTCTCTGCAGCTGAGCCCCCCGAGGATAGTCAAGGGGGGACGGCGGGTCATACTAGAGAAGCCTATCATCAAACAAGTTCTAGGGGGGTTAGCCCTGGCAGTGAGGGTGGGGAGCCAGCCTGTCAGAAACCTCCCACAACCCGTCAGATTAACCTTCAGACACAACAAACAGGTACACAACACAACCAGCTGTGAAAGCATTACAGTTTGACTCCAATCTGCTTTGCTCTTATTTTGAATGCACGTCTATATGTTTCAGGCAGAAAATGGGACCTGTGTGTTTTGGCAGGAGTCACACTTTAACGATGGAACAGGTAGGCAACAAATGCCAGCCTAAATTCTTATTTGAACTTCAATTTAAAAAATCTAAACTATATGTGTGTTTTTAGGCGTTTGGAGCACAGAGGGATGTGAAACCAGTGAAACTGGATCGGAGTATATTTGTAGCTGCAACCACCTGAGCTTCTTTGCTGTGCTTGTGGTAAAATATAAATGTTTTTACGGTAGCCAAATGCTTACCATTGTGCATTAGCACTCATAATAAGTGCTTTTTAGCAATAATCATGACACATTCATAACGCCTGGTCTTTCATTGACATGTTTTTGCAAGCCTGTGTCTGCAATGCATTATTAACATACCTATCATTTCCAATATAATTATGCTCAATATTGCATGTGATTATAATGCATTATATTACATTATAATGTATGATGTATTACTACAATACTATGTCGATGATTGCAAATGCTTGTATATAATGTGTTAAAGACATGGGCCTCATTGGTAGTGTTTCTGCGAGAACTTAATTGTAATATTTCATATGTTTACAATATACAGTATGTACTCAAGAAGCTTCCATGCGACTCCTGAACTTACAATACAATCATTTGACTTTATTGACATTTTCTTTGTTCCAGAACCCAGCACTATCAGTACAGTCTAAACGCAATGCTGTGATCCTGAGCTACATCACCTACATTGGTTCAGCACTCTCCATCTTCTTCACCATCATCAGCCTGATCATCTATATATGTCTACAGTGAGTTATTTTTTCACTTAAAATGATAATTTATATAACTTTTCTGTAAGTTATAGTATAATAAAATAAAGTAAAACATGACACTTATACTTTCTGTCTACTAAAGCAATACTCTCGTAATAATACACACTTTACCAGAGATGCTAAGTGTAATTCATTAATACAGATAAAATAAAAAAGAAAGTATGACCTTTAAACATGTGCATGCAAACAATGGAGACATAAGTAAAGTGTGCAAAGTGGATGTGATCATAAGTTATAAATTCAACAAATGGTTTGAATTTTGCAGAGATACAGAAAGTTAGAGCCGGTGTTGGAGTCAAGTAGGAAACAGTAGCCTTTCAGTCACTGAAGTCCATACTGTGACACAGCGAGGATGAATGTAAAAGTCGAGGGCTGCCAGATAAACAACTATGAGACTTTAAGTGGGGCATGTGTTCCTCTCGCTGTACAGATGGGTGTTATCGGATGTTATCGGTGGGTTAAATAATCTCTGTGGTTTATCAAAGTTCCTGTTAGGAAACTGTTTTTTTTAAACAGAATGATGTTTGTAGAAGTACAAATGTTTTATATGTTATATATATATATATAAGCTTCAGAGGTGGAAGAAGTACTCAGATTGTGTACTTAAGTAAAAGTAGAAGTACCAGAGTGTCGGAATACTCTGTTACAAGTAAAAGACCTGCAATAAAAGTTACTCAAGTAAAAGTATTATCATCAAAATATACTTAAAGTAGAAAAAGTAAAAGTACTCGCCCATTTCAGAATAATATATATGATATGTTCTGATTATAATTATTGATGCATTAATGTGTTTTATCACATTATTGCAAAGTAACTAAAGGTATTAAATAGATGTAGTGGAGTAAAGTACACTCTTAACCTCTGAACTGTAGTGGGGTGGATATACAAAGTAGCAAAACATTTAAAATACTTAAGTAAAGTACTCGAGTAAATGTACTTAGTTACTTTACACCACTGGCTAGTTTATAGTTTATGACCAACCTCTAGGTGAGAGTTTTAGCCCATTGAGTAAAAAGTCAGTATGTTGAATGGTGATGCTGATTACAGAGCTCATTAACCCTTAAAGACGGAATTTTCGCCTGCCTGACTCTCCTGTATTTATTTGTTTCTCCTAACCTGTTCTAACCTTTTCTAGCAGTCAGCATCAAGTGCCTTACCTCATTTGATTCAGGAGAACCTCTAGTTCAAGTCTGGTTAATTTAAAGTCCAAATTGTACCTTAACTTTGTGTGATAATGGCTGAATTTACCAGCACTTTTAAAAAACGCCAGTACAAATGTTGTGTTTTTTTAAGAACATAAGAATTTTCTTTTTTATTATTTATAAAGCTGCATTTAGATGTTTTAGGCTTTCAAATGAAATGTAATCTGCATATTATGTTCCCTGAGCAAGTTACAGCTATTTATTACAACATTTCAGTGAAAAACACCTAGGATAATATGGAATAATAAAAACCAAATGTATTTCCATATTTAAATGACTGATCATGTTTCTTCTGTCAAAAAAAGGTTGAGAGAGTAAACAAAAAAACATTGAACCATAACAGATGACATTGCAACAAAAATAACTTGTTTCAGAGAAATATATTATCATTTGAATATTTAAACACAAACACAAACAGTGAAACAAATTCCAAGTGCTGGAGATACAAAGTGCAAATGAACAAAGTGCAAATTATCTTGAAACTATAAACAAAATATTAGAAAAATATACAAAGAGAAAAGGAAATATATCAACATTTCTTAAATTATTTACATTAAATTACAATCAGCTGCTATGCCACTTGCTGAAGCAATTTCTGTGAGCCACAAGACAGTGTCACATCACACCGCGCACACTTCCAGATGGAACGTCTTTTGCAGAGCAACCTTTTGTTGCCGTGTCTCCTGTCCTCCGTCTCGCAAATGAGTCAATTCCCTCTTCCTCCTCCTCCTCCTCGTCTGCACAGGACAATGACTCTGGCAAGCACTGTGCCCCTCTGGGTGGCACAAAGCTGCCAATTGGGACTCCACACAGCTCTGCAGACAGCTCCTCCATGAACTGGGCGTGGGACATGGCCACTGACCCTGAGGACAGACACATCTCCTTGTGCAGAATATAGCTGTTGGTTGCAGCAATGTCTATAAAGTGGTACAGCAGTGTCCTGTACCACCTGTTGGACCTCTTGTGCACTGAATAGTACTGGATGAGCTGGTCAGACAAGTCCACCCCACCCATGTATTTATTATATTCAACCACACAACGAGGTGCCATGATGTTTTCTTTTTGCCATTTCCCCGTTTCCTGAGCATACACATTCCTGGTGACAGTGTCTCCATTGAAGGTTTGGTGTATTGTAGAGCACACTGACACCTCTCTCGTATCCATCCACTTCACAAACAAAAGCTCCTTCTCTCTGAGCCATCGGATTGAGCCCCTGGGGCTCTTTGAGGTTAGCGCATTCAATTTTGATTTAGGCACGTTCTTCCGATTGTCGCGGAATGTACCACATGCCACAAAACCCCTTGCAAATAGGTCAGTAAAAAGTTTTGGGCTGGTGTAGAAATTGTCTACAAAAAGATGGTAACCTCTCCCCAAGTAGGAATGATCCATTAGGCCGCTGACAACATCATAGGAGAGACCCTGCCCTGAAATGAAGCGGCTCTTTCCAGTATAGATGGAAAAATCGATGGTATACCCATTGCTGGAGTCTGCTAACACAAACAGCTTCACACCCCACTTAGTTGGCTTGGCCTTCATGTACTGCCTCAGTCCAATTTTGGCTTTTGTGGCCACCATCCATTCATCAATTTAAATTTCTTTCCTAGGCTGCCACATTGCCTTGCATGCCTCTTTTATGTTGGCTTGAGGTGGTTTTAGGCGATGGAGTAGATCATACTCTGGGGTGTCCTTTTTCCGGTCATTTGCCAAATCGTGGTCTGGGTCGCTCAGGTGTACAGCTCTGCTGATTGCCATGAACCTGTCTCTTGTCATGACAGAAGCAGGAAAGAGAACACTTAGGTGTGATCCCTTCCTATAGTCTCTTACTTTTGGCAGTTTTAGAAGTGCCATGAACATCATAAGGCCGACATACATGAGGAATTTTACCGGCAGCTCTTCCCAAACAAACTTTTTCCCCTTAGCCTGCTCCTTTTCAGCATTTTTGTTTGTGTTCTTGCAGATGATATTTACAGCTTTGTTGTTAAAAAAATGTCTAAATATTTGTGCAGGAGTATACTCCACACCAACAAAACCTTGGACTTTTCGGGCAAAAGTGTGGTAGTTGTTGGGCAGTATCTGGCACCTCAGGTCCGTTCCAAACAGCTCCTGGCTCTTCTGGGGTCAGAGATGTTTTTTCCCCTTTTCCTCTTCCTCTCCCTTTCACTGTCCGGGGGGCTGGCATTGGTTTGGCCTTTTTTCTGGATGCTGCACCCTCCTGGCCACATTCTTTTCCCTCTCGGTTTGAAGGAGGCCTACTGATGGGGACAGTGGCTTGTGCATCCCCTCTCTCATCCTCTGGACTAAAATAAAAGGGAGGAAAATATACAGATATAAATGATATTATTTTATTTCCTTTATTGCTTTTATTTCTCCAGTGTCATCCTCATCGAATTATTTTCGGCGTTATACAGAAATAGCAACCGATAAATGCAACACAAACAATAAGAAATAAGCAAAGTTACTCACTTTTTATCTTCAAAGGGATCAATCCCGTGATCATACTCCTCTTCATCACGCCAGCTGTCAGCTTCGGAATCTGAGGAATCCACCGCTGCACCGTCCGCCGGACAAAATAAATTCTACGGCTTCTTCCGTAGTGTAACGCCGTTTTGACATGTTGGTTTGAATTTGTCTTGGGATGTGTGTGTGTGTGTATATGTATGTGTATGTGTATGTGTATGTGTATGTGTGTGTGTGTGTGTGCCTGCCAGTAAACCCAAAGCAGAAGAAGACGAAGTGACGTCAGCGGCTCATTTGCGTAATCTTCCCTCAGGGAAAAGTACTCCGGTGTGAACGCGATCTGTACTAAATGCCCTGGGGTAATAAGTGCTGGGGCACTGAGTGCCGGCACTAAATACGGCAAAGTACTTGGTGTGAAAGCGCCTATTGCGCTTTAATACAAGACAATTGAGCTTTCTGTTCAAATTAGCTTGGATACCGGCTGCTTGTTAAACAGTGAGGTCGCAGAGATCTCCTCTGAACTCCATTCTTGCATCTGGAATTGCTAATCGGACAAGAAATAATGAACTAAGCACTTAAAAGAGGAAGTCTTGGCCTGGATACCAGCTGGCACCTTTGATCCAAGAAAATATTGTCCCTTAACCCTAGAGGCTTAGCATCATCTGGCCGATAGCAGACATACTCCAGAAATAGCTGAAAACATGGTACTGTATCTGCTAAATAGACAGTATAAAAATGATTGTAACAAACTGAATACTGTTTCCTTTCAGACGACAGCGTCCTGAGAAGGCTATCGGTTTGCATTTGCAACTCTCAGTAGCACTGCTCTGCCTCCACCTCAGCTTCCTGCTGGGCAGCTTCTGGGTGTGGCAGCTGAAGGAGGGTGAGGAGGGCTGGGTGTGCGGGGGTCTGGGTCTCTTCTTACACTGGTCGCTGCTGGCCACTGTTTGCTGGATGGCTCTGGAAGGATTCCACCTCTATCTCCTCTTGGTCCGCGTCTTCAACATCTACGTCAGGAGATACCTGCTGAAGCTCAGCCTGGTTGGATGGGGTGAGTCTGTGTTTCTGTCGTCTGAAAGTTGAATTTGGTATTAAGGCTGAAACCGTATGTTCAATTTTTTTAGTGTAAGAGACTAATGGCGCGTTTCCACTGCAGCGCGGAGCTCGCTTTAAGCGTGCTGAGCCGTGCAGGGCCCGTTTTTGGTTGCGTTTCCACTTGGCCTAGTACCGGCTGGCGGATCCTAATTCACAGTTTTTCTGGCCCCATAAAATCGTGGTTCTAGGGCCAGGAACAACCAGGCTGAGTCGGGCTGAGTATGCTAAACTAGAGAGAGAATCGCTGGCAAGGGGGCTACAACTACAACAAGATGAACATATTTGACCGTGATTTAATTGTAATACACGTTTCAAAATGATGCCGAAGTAACAACATACTGATACCGGTTAGTAAAAACCATGAATTAATGCTTTGACAAGTCTGCAGACAGACGAAAAACACATTTAAAATGCGTGTTTTCTGAATGGAGATTGGCTAAGCTAACGTTGTATATGCTCCGACCGTCCACACTCACAACAACGGCCTATACAGACATAAATAAACCAGTGACTGTATTCTCCATGACACAGGCAGTCTGTGGTTTGTACTTGTTTAACTTTTGTCTAGTTTCTGAACAGATATGAGGAGCTGTGAGCTCTGAGGGCTAACAGCTAACGGCTGTGTTGTTTTTCTGGGATTCTCATTGAAGATGACGTCACGGCTCCGCCTACACTGCGTTACTATAGATACTACCCCAGTTCCTAAACTGGAATGGAAATGCGCCATAAAGTGAGCCAGTCCTAACGAGGCCTAGCCATACCGAGCGAGGCCGTGTAGTGGAAATGCGCCATAAGGGGAACACCAGTTTTTATATTGGTCCATTTGGTACTACAAAGCCAGAGCGCAGCAAAAATACGGTCCAGGGAACAATACTGAAGTGAATAAGTACAAAAAAACTGCTAAATCAAAATACTCTCTGTAAACAGCTCATGATATGTAAATACTAGCATATACTGTATAGTCATATTTCTGTCTACCTGGTATATCTTCAAATCAATCTTTGGCAACAGCTAAATATCTCGGCTTATGATGTTGTTCATTACACCATCTTACTAAAACCCCTCTTATAGAGTACAGTGTAAGACAAATTATCTGGAGAACCTCTTTCCAAAACCTTTCAACTGTATAACATTTCCAAAACATGAACCTCTTTTTAGATGAGCATTTCTGCCCAATCCACCACCACCTATTGGCAGTTCATGAGACTGCATGTTTTCAACTGAGTTGGAGATAGACTGAGCTCTTCTCAAGAACTCACATCTTAGATCCATAACCCAGGCCCTTTTCAGAGCTGGAAAATGCAACAATTCCTTATTAATAACATATGAATTCTTTATACATATTCTTTTGTATTTTGACTGAAAAGAATCTCATGAACATGAATCCAAAAAGGAGGTGTGTTCTGTTCTTCTGTTCACGGTTTGTTGAAGTAACTTCTGTATGTGTTGTGTCTTTATGCAGGTATTCCTACACTGATTGCAGGGGTTTGTGGGATTTCAGGTGTTTATGGCAAATACACTTTGAAAATAATTGATGCCACCAACCCCAATACAACATCACAGATGTAAGAAACCAAGATTTTGTGATATTAAATATTTAACCACGCGGGAGGTTGGAAGCAAAACATTTGTATTCTCAACACGTTATTTGGAAATAATTGATTTTCTTTTTTTATTAACTTGCAGATGCTGGATGAGCAGCCAGTTCCCAAAGATGCCTTTAGTCAGCTACGTCACTACCATGGCCTTCCCTTGCCTGGTTATACTGTGTAATTTCTGCCTGCTGGGGTTGGTGGTGTTTAAGCTGTGGAGGCTGAGGGCGGGCGGAGGCAGCAGTGGCTGGAAGAAGATGAACAGAGAGAAAGGGATTAGGTTATGTAAGGACTGTGCCACGGTGCTGGGCCTCAGCTGTGTGCTGGGTTTACCCTGGGGGTTAGCTGGGACCACCTACATCTCCCTCTCTGGGATCTACCTGTTCACCATACTAAACTCCTTGCAGGGTCAGTATTTGCAGATCTTCATATAAAGTATCCATTGTGCTTTTAACAGTATGGTAAGCCTTTTCTTTCTCCTTCTCAGGTTTGTTTATGTTCCTGTGGTCCGTAGCTTTGACCCGCAAGCCTCGAACTGATGATAACTCCTCAAGCAGAGACCCTTCCTCTCAGAAAGTGATGACGACCAGTTTCAATAACTGATATTTACAGCTATAAATGTATTATTGCCTATATTAGGTGTTATAACTCTCTATATGCAGTTAAAAGATAACTGACCATATCTTATCAGTCGTGCAAATGAATCAGATTAAGATTGCATTGACAAATATGCATAATGAATAATAACTCATTGTAATTATATCACTGCTGAATAAAAAATACAAAAAGTGAGCATGTCATGTTCAGGAAGACAACTTGCCGGTGCCTAGGCATTATAAGACAACGCGTTTTCTGTGGATAGATGTTTCTTCTCATTTTCTTTTAAGTCATATTTGCTTCTTTTTGGAAATATCAGTTTATTCAGTTATTGCATAGGGAATTTTGCTTGTTAAAGTTGATTTAAAAGACACAGTTATATAAGTTTACCGGTCAGAGAGCAGTTAAATAAAGGTAGATTTTGCACTGTCATAAGCTCCATTTTGACTCTGTGGCTCTCTGTTTCTTGTAAGGTTAGCATTGCTATTGGTCAATGGTTCAAAGTTCACCCAAGCTGTTGTAGGTTTCATTTGAATCTGCAAAACAGATGTCAAAGGCCATAGCACAGAGTCATTAGCTTAGCGCGCCCCCTGACCCTAACACTCCATGTTTGCAGGTTTAAATGTGTGTGTGAGTACAGGTCTTTCCTATAGGTTCATTTTTTTTGTGTAAAATCATTGTGTTCTTTGTTTTGTGAAATGTCAGTGTTTGTCAGGTTGTTTGCTTTTGTCTTTTTGTTCAGTCATGTGATGAGATTTCTGCTCTGTGTTACTAATGTTGCTTTGCAAATCAAGGCAGCTTAACCTCAGGGCTAAAAAATATACTGATTGGCCTGGAGGTGTTTGCGAGCTTTAAAAAGTTGTTTTTTTCAAACAGGATACAAAATACCTCAGACAGCTCTTGCAGGAACACCTACAAATGCACTCAAACAAAGGCAATGTGGATGTTACAGTTACAGATTAGCGCCATCTGATGGCTATCCAAGGTCTATAAAACATGGAAACAACAGTGGTTGTTATAGGAAATACAACCCCATAAACTAAAACCCTAAATGAAAACAAAAATATTCCATATAAAAAATACCATCAAAAAAGTAACATAAAAACAAACACACTTGTAAATAACTTGTAGGACTTTCTATAAAGACCAACTCTATATTGCATTATATTTTATAGTGAATTAAAATTCATTAACTGCATAAAACCTGTTGACTCTAAAGACAAATAAGGCTTTCTGATGCCTTTTATCAAGAGTCAGACACAATAGTGACTTAAATGTAGAAGTTGACTGATTGGGCTTAGTTATAATACATCATGACTACATTCACTCACATATACACACGTCAACAATCAACTTAACTATTAAAGACTCATAGGATGCTTTAATATTTCATGCAGTATCATAAGTTATTGTTATGTACTGCTAATTACATATTGATGCATCTATAATAAGATCCATAACCTGTCATTGTTGGTGGCGTAGAGTGTTATGCATTTACATTCTTTATTTTTAATATGCTCCATAAAAAGTAAATATTAAGTAAAACACCACTTCACTTATGATGCAGCATCTAGAACAGGGGTGTCCAAACTACGGCCCGGGGGCCAAATGTGGCCCGCGGTCCATTTTTTTATCGGACCTCAGAAAATGTAATAATTATAATTAAATATGGCCCACAAATGAAACGTGTGCTTGTCATATATTGTACTAATTAAATATATATGTACAAATATATATCACAGAATTCATGTATGCCCACTTTTCAAATAAATCCAATCAATTAAAGTTGGAAACATTTTCAAACTAATCTTAGTTCATATACCAATCCCAATCACTTATTTGCAGGACAACTCTTTTTATAAGCAATCTGAAGCTTCTGTTTTAAGCCATGAGCTGCAAACTAAATAAATGAAACACTATGGAGAGCTGTGATGAAGGCTGTTGTGTTTCTTACAGCATTTTCAAGTATCAAGCTTAATGTACCTACATTTGATTGATTTTGCTTACTTATAACTTAGCATATGAGGCAAAATACCTCACCTCTAGTGAGTGGCCCAGCCCTTCTTATATGTTTCTGTATGTGGCCCTCGGTGAAAAAAGTTTGGACACCCCTGATCTAGAATTAAAAAAAGACTTTCATGGTCTTTAGTTTGTTTTAAATTATGATATAAGGTTATAAGCAGTACACTTTCAGGAAAGCAAATTGGTTTGCAGTCCATCCCATATTATGGATGTTAAACATTCCTATAAATACAATTATACAATACAAATAAACCAATATCTTTCATTTCGAGGAATATTTAATATTATTATCCTGATGACGTTTGTGATACCCGGAAATAAAGGCGGGGCTATCCCCTGTTTCTCTCCTCCTCCCTGCCAGACACAAACTCAGACAGAGGGACAACATGGATCCGAACACAACCATCCTGCGAGTCAAGAGGAAAAGGGGGACCGACCCCGCAGATGCGCTGCTGCTGGCATGTAAACGTATCCGACCGGAGACGTCTCAAAGCTCAGGCGAGACGGTACCGGAGCCGAATGAAGCCGAGGTGGAAAACTCTGTCTTCAAACTCGTGGCGACGGTGGCGACACAGGTGAGAGGCCCGCTGCTACTAGCTAACCTAGCGCTGCAGGCTAACGTCAACGCAGCTGCCGGGGAAACCGAATATAAATGTTAATAAGCGTGTCGGTATAAGCGTTCAGACATAGTAGATTTATCTAATACAGGACAAATAATAAAAAAAAACTACAATGTTGGTACTTGCTGGAAAAACAACGCACCTTCTATGCTATTTGTTGGTAGCATGATACACAGTTAAGGCAGCGCTTAGCATTAGCCTTACATCAGACCCAAATTACATTAGCCTCCTCAACCGTTAGCTCACTTTGTTGATGTTAAACGAAGTTGTGACGTATTTACAGGCCTTGAAAAATTAAATGACATCAGTCGAAGCTGTCGTAGTAGAATAATTAATTTGAATACACAATGTCAAACATGTATCTCACCCATCACATAAGCTAAGTAACATTAGCTGAATTGGTAAACATATTTTGGTATATTACAAGGTCTGCACTTTTTTGTTGTAATGTTATTACAAGTGAAGTTTATTTCTGCTTTTTACTTGTATAGCAACATGCTAACTGGTCAGTGTGGTTCTGCTCACTGACATTTTGAGAAAGTGTGTGTTCTTGGTGATGTAGTGAGGATTGAGTTTGGTGAAATGTGTTGATACCTTCCATTTCCTTAAACTTCTAGGCAGAAAAGTCACATTTCTTTGTATTTCCGAGTTTAATATCTGTAAATTCTCACCTTTTGTCCTCTTCACCAGGATGCTCCGGTGCAGACACAGGTGCGACAGGCTTTGGCTCGGCCCCGCATGGCCCACGCTCTGCGGCCCTCTGCTGCCAGTACACAGCGGATACTGGGGGACCTGCGGAGCACGAAGTGGAGCACCCGGAGGGAGGAACGCTACAGGATACTCTCCAGCCACCGCACAGGGCTGCCGGCCCCAGCAGAGCAGCAAGCACCCCTGACAGAAGCTTCAGAGGGCGGAGAGGATTCTGGGAAAGACCAGGACAAATGTCTGGGTCTTGGTGCCATCCAGGTGGTCGACCTCCTTCATGAGGATGACGAGAACCAGGACAAATCTTCTGTCAAGGTGAGTTGAACTGTATTTTAGCTGGCAACAAAGCTTAAATAAATAATTAAACACAAAAGAAAACCTCTGACATTAAATATATATATATATCTCTCAGGGTTTCCGTTAGCCGGTAATTACCGTTTTTTTAGCTGGTAAAATTAATTAATAACCGGTAATTTCAAAATGTCCGGTAATAATTAGGGATGCTCCGATCGATTGGCCGCCGATCATTATCGGCAGATATTCACTCTTAATAGTTTGATCGGTGCTCTCTATAAAGGCCGATCAGGAGAGCTGGATCTGATCGATATGGACATAAACGCGAGTGAAGTATAACCGGACGCGAGAGAGAGATCAGCTGCTGAGTCTGACGGAGACACGCAGCTCTGCATGATCACCTGACCCACTGTTTAGCGAGCTCCATGAGATTCTGGGTGTTTCTAAATGTCGAGGAAGGCTGCTCCAGAGCCACTATTTCAAGCATACTACGTCATGGAGTGCCGCCGAAGGACTGTTCCAATGGCCAGCATACTTCGAATTCTACCGAGGCCGGCGTACTTCGTAGCGAGAAATCTAGTCTGGCCAATCCAAGACTTCGATGCTGAAGGGCCAATGGATCTATGGTGGGGATCAGCACAAAGGTCAAGCAAACCCACATTTGAAAGGGAGACAACGGATGACTAAGAAACTAGTGACTTGCTCAATTCATTTGTGAGGGATCTGTGAAGAACTTTTTTTTAATCTCTCTAAAAAGATCAAATGTCACTTGTTTTGCATCAATCTTGATACAGGGTACTTATTATATGTTATAGTTTAGATTTCTAAAGCCTTTAGTCTACTATCCCATCATTCAAGGGTGGTTTTCACTATAAGTAATGGGGTTTTTTTGGACGGAAACTATAATTTACATTTGTTTTACTATGTTCAATCTGAATTTACTTTTAAAATAAAAAGTTCTATATTGATTCTGACTTTTCTAAATCCAACTCACAGGTGTATCATTGCTTTGAGAAAAAATATGATTAATTTACCCCTTTTTAGAAGTGAAGATATAGTCAATTGTTCTGGGAATGTCATTTTCGAGCCTGAGGCCTTAAAAACAGGCTCGGGGGTTAACAGGTTAACACACAGATTTAATTGGCACACCTTCAAAACTTAGCCCCCTATTATTCAGTAATGGAGTATGAACAACCCTAGACTTGTGTAGTGAGCCATGTGTTGAAGCACATTTCCCTAGAGGCCAATGGGTACATGCTCATGTGAGCCCATTGGGCCCAAAAATGATTTCTGTAAATCAACATCATTTTAATTGTATTTAATCATAATTCAACATGCCAGCACTTGAATAGACCTCACTGAAATAAACTAGAAAATGCATTTCCTGCAGAAAATGCGTGCGAATGTTGTAAACTGTGAACATTTGTGGCTGAATTTAGCTGAAAAAGCTGAATATTTTATTAGCTGAATGGTAGCTGCTTTTAGCTACAAAAAAGTAAGTGTGTTGCTGAACTTGCAGAAAAGTGAAATGATCAAATTGTTACAGCTCAAATGCATTGCAATGACTTCCATGTTAATAAAATACTTTAAAAAGCTGAATATTTTAAAAAGTATAACATATTTTGAAAAAGTTGAAAGTTTCCCATCATGTGCTGAATAGTTTGATATTTGAATGGTTCCTGCAGCTGAAATTAGGCTCAAGGAGTTAAATAAAGATATTAAATGTAAGTAGTAGTGAATGAATGTTTACAAACACCTGTGTGTGTGTAAACCTAGAGATCATAAGTTACCATGGTGACGATTTACCAACTGCAGCGCTGAGTCCCATTGAGGATTATATCTGACAATTTTGCCACCTGTTCAAAAACTATGGCTCCTATAAAAAAAAATACCAGACCGTGAGCATCACGGAACCCCAATGAACTGATATATGTTTTGTTTTTTTGGTTTTGTGTGTAAAATGTGGAGATGGGAGCAGTTTGTCTAAAGTGTACTTTTCTCTGCTCTGAAGAACGATCCGAAAAAAATGTAACATGGGAATCAATTGGGAGCTAGGTGGCCTTTTTGTCTCTTCATGCCCTCAAGAGGCATTTTGTTTAATATGTTTTCTTAATTTTTTTTTATTTTCCAACCTAGGAGGTAGGTTTTCCTACGTTTTTCATGAAAAAATATGTCTGAGGAGTGTAGGGTTTGGGAATTATGGCAGGTTTAAAACATTTTTGGGGAGAATTTGAAGCACTCCTGCACTCTGTTTTGAGATCAAAGCACTCTAGACTTAACGAGCTGCTCCATCCACACTAATGTTAAAATCTGAAAAAGGCCTCTCTACCAAGCTCCAAACTAAGTTAAATATCTCAGCTATTCAAAAATATTCATTTTTGAATAGCTTTTCAAAAATATTCATTTTTGAATAGCTGAAGGTCTTGTGATCATTTTAAAGTTGGAATGAAGTGTCTAGCTGAAAGTATGTGGAAGGAGTAGCATTTGGAGCAAAGTGTAGGAAAAGAGGATTTGAAGGCATCTCCCATTGACTTCCATGTTAAAAAAAGAGTTTAAAAAGCTGAATATTTCAAAAAAGTATAAAACACTTTTAAAAAGTTGAAGGTTTCCCATCGATTCCTGAACAGGCTGAATAGTTTAATATTTGAATGGTTTCTGTAGCTGAAAGTAAGCTGAAGAGTTATGGAGAGCCAAGGTATTGGCTGAAATAATAATAATAAGAGGATTAAAGATTTGAAGAACTATAGTGGAATGCTCTGGCACAGCATTCCACTAATAAGTCCTAAGAGTTGTAAAAGGTGCAAAAATAGCCGAATCCAATCTTTCCTCCATTTTATGAATGTCAATAATCCAGGATAAGATGCCCATCAACAGTGAAAGTTCATAACAAAAATCTTCAATACATTTTCAAAGTCAATTACTTTAAACAGTAACATTTAACAACTTATTAAATGAAAGGATTTGTTTGAGGATCAAGAATAGA
This sequence comes from Lindbergichthys nudifrons, assembly GCA_943590975.1. Taxonomy (NCBI): domain Eukaryota; kingdom Metazoa; phylum Chordata; class Actinopteri; order Perciformes; family Nototheniidae; genus Lindbergichthys; species Lindbergichthys nudifrons. Next base: position 385,688 of record CALSBW010001943.1, read on the forward strand.
TGTGTTTTTGTGACATATGGTAAAAAGAAAATCCGTCAATTGCATAAAGTACTAACTGCCTTCGTTCATCTGTTAGTTTATCATTCAAATAATTAGTTGACGATGCTAATATTGACGACCTGTGTCGTGATTTATTTTGTCTCTTTGTATTTCTAAAGACCCTGTCCTCAGACCCAGAGGCGATCCTGTGTAACAACACCAAGATGCTGCGGGAGCGCCTGAGCATCGCTGGAGATAAAGTGGTGGGGGGGGAGCAGCGCGAGCAGGAGGACGACTACGTGTATGACCTGTACTACCAGGAAACGGTGACGGCAGGGTGGATCCAGGACATCCTGTCCGTCAGGGCCTACGCCGACGAGGGAGAACTGGTGTGTGTGGATGGATGGACGGACAGATGAATGAGTGCTGAACTCGCAGTGAGTGAATGAAGACATGGGTGAAGTAGAGAGTAGACATGGTGAGGCTTCACACCTGCTATCAAACTGTTATGTGAAGAAACAGGAGGGTCAGCTGACCGTCTCTGCCTACCCTGCAGTCAGCTTACATGCAACTTGCTCTATCAAAATCAGTCACATTCTTCCTAAAATCATACATTGTAGGTAATGAGCTGACGCCTCTCTCCAAAGTGACTTGCATACACTTTAAAGCTGTACAGCCTATAAGAGCCATTTGGGGTTACGTATCTTGCCCAAGGACACTTCATGGTGGCGGCTGGAGATGGGGTTGAACCTGTGATCTGATTGGTATGACCGGAAAAGATGATTTACTTAAGAAAAAATATATACATTTTTGTTTTTGTTTTCCAAAATCTAAGCAAAGTATATCGCATAATCTGATGAAGAACAAACCATTATGAGGAAAAAGGCCTTCAAATTATTAACCAGAGCTTTTTAAAGAGTGGGCTCCAGGCTTAGTACTTCCCTCTAATAGGACCACAGTTTGTTTAGTTATGATTCTGGATTCTTTGTTGGTCTATAACAAAGAATCCAGAATAGCAGGCTGTCCCTTTCCATTATGTTCAAAAGTCTTATTGTTCACATCCATTATATTGATTAGGCTGACACGTTTTTAAGCTAGAAGCATCGTAGACGAGGGTGTTTGTTTGTTGTTTACTGAAATGATTGAAGGTCGCTAGGAAGAAAGTTGGTGAGCTGCAAACATATTTTCATTGTCTGGTAATGTCGATAACAGTTAAATATTCTCGTTTAAAATCAACCAACAAAAATCTTTTTCTCTGGTTGAGCCGTTGTATCCGAGTGATTTTGATAGGGCGGGTCACATGTTTGCTGAAGTGAAATGCTGCTTTTGGCCAGTCTGTAGCTTTTTGAAAAGCTGTTGGTCCACATGTTGCTTTTCTCATAAGGGACAGAAACTGCATGCACCTCAATATTCATAAAGCCTTCAGAAAGAAGCATGCTCAACTGTAGGTGACAAGTCCTGCATTCTCATTTGGCCAAAAACATTAGCAGGGTCGTTTTTTATAAAAGCTTCTTATACATTTCTTAGAATATTAATTACAAAGAGACTGTCCAAAATTGTTAATTTAGTTGAATGGCTAATTTGTTTATCTTTTAATGTTATTATTACACATTTTGGACAATATAACCAAAATGAGAGCATTGTCTTGCTTAATTAGTTTAAAATATTTTAAGTCCATATTATTACACACAATTTGGTAAGGAGAAAGAAGCCAATAGTGAATAGACTTTGTATAAACTGCTTGTTATCGCAGGTTCCTGACCAAGTGGTGCATGAAGAGGAGGTGTATGAAGATGAGGATGATGAGAACGAGGAAGGCAACTGGAGGAACGACTACCCCGATGAGGGCAGTGACGCAGACAGCGACCGGGAGGAGCGCTATGGTGGTACGGAGTTCTGCAGTCATTAATGTGTCAGTTATCACGGGCTCTTTCTTAACCCTTCATTACCAAAGCCCTCATTTCCTTTTTCAAAATGGTCGTCTGATCTGGTATCAAAGTAGATCAACATCACAGTGAGATGATATCACAATACAGTCATTGTTCTGTAACTTTAGTGAATTAGTATATCTTTTTTATGTAGAATTCCCAGTAATAACAAACCCCTGCCCCACACCAGGCGTTTAGGAGTTATTTTCTCTTCTTTTTTCTTTTTAAGATAATGTTTAATTTTTCCCGTTTGGTTACACTCTGATATTTTAGTTTGAAAAACCCCTCCCTTGGTAACTCGCCTGTGCAGTTACTTATCAAAGAAATGTGCCAACCTTTGTTGGTTTAGCTTGTCATTTTAAACCCAAGTGTTGTGGCTTGTTACATCAGATCCTTGTCTAATGTGTGCAGGTTACGCGGAGGATGAGCACTCGTACAGCCGGAGGAGCTGGGGGCTCTACCAAAGGGAGGTGGCGCAGGAGCTGCGGGGTGAAGATGACAACGAGGATGATGATGGAGACAAATATAATTCCGATTGATCTAACGCGCACCTGTCTGTGGATCTTCCCAACGCCCTCTCCACAAATATCACCAAACTCCAGACCTCTGTGTAGCTGAGAGTGGGGGGGAGGGGAACACACTTTCTTTAAAGAAACCAGGACATAGATATTAACGTGTAGCAATACTTGTGTAGCACCAACCAGGTTTCAATTGGCTGGAAACCTCCTCATAACTTAACAAAAAGTACATTTCATATGCAAATGCCAAAAAGCTCCCACAATGGAGTCATTCAGATCTATACATATATCAAGTATTTTTCATGGGAACCCCCCCTACCTCTCCTACACAGAGGGTGGAGCAGTGTGCGTTATTTCCTGGAGGATCCAGAGTGTCTTTTTCTCTTTTTTTTAACTGGTGGAGTGAACTTGTGTGTGGGTGTTTGTCCAATGTGGATGTGTGTTAAACTGTTGCACATTAGTGTGATATGCCTTGTATGCTTTGTGCTGTTCACACTGTGTAAGTGAGACGTGTCGGGCCGCGCGTGGTTGCAGTTTAGGGTGCAGCGTTCTGTGCATGGTAGTGTGTGTAGGTATAACTGTGTGTTAGAATTTTCTGCATAATGTGAAAGCGTGACTAATATGTTTTGTTGTGGGTGTGTGAGATGGTTCAGAAATTCCCCCTTGAAGCTCAGATTGCTTGGATGCTTGTTGAATTTAATTTTTTGTAAATATGTAGATGTGTATAAAAAGAAAGCTTTCAAATAAACTTTAAACATCTCAGTGTCAATTTTTCCTACATGAAAAAACACAATTCAAACCTTTTTAAAAGATCAAAATCCAAAGAAAGTATGCAATCCAATAATCTGCTACATTTTGTTTCAATAAAATAACATTTTCCCAACATGCTCAGCGTGAAGGTGCTGATCTGACGAGCTGTTTGGTCTCTCTTTCCTGATGCAGAAATGCTGATTTCTTTTTCGAATCAATTTATATTTACTTGAAGGTAGGCGCGCCGGATTCATTTTAGAAGTGGGGTGGCCAAAGAAGTGCGTGTGTATGGCCCAATCCCAAACCACGCCCTACCCCTACACCCTCCGTGGAGTGAACTTTATATATACAGTCTATGGGCATGACGCATGAGGCTCCCTCCTGTCAGATGGAGTAAATACAGCGGCAAGCTTTGGGACACTCCCCTCTCCGGCAGAAACAGGAAATGCCGTAAGTATATGTAACAACGGTTTCAAATCAGCATCTCTTTGACAAAAAATGTAAATTAAGAACTCAAATAAAACTCCAAACATCTTTAATTGTGTTACTTTTTTTTAAAGCTCTATTAGTTTTAAACCTGATGTTTATAAGCTTCTTAGTTTTTGCAACAGTTTGTAAATATACAGAGCTCCATAATAAAATGCACACATTTACCTTTTTCTAGACAAAACACAGGTATGATCCTAAATTAAAAAAATATGAGGTTATCATGAGGTTGTTAACATCGCAGTTTATCAGTGGGTGTTTGCTGGAACTACTTGTAAAGTAGTTCCTGCCTGTCAGCCTTCCATCTGTGCACAAATTTATCTCGTGCCCTCATTGGTCATGTGCGCGTTCGTGTGTGTTGGAGGAGGGGCTCTGTAAGGAACATAGACTATAGAGTGGCGAAGTCCCTCCCCTTCCGGTTGAGCCCCATGGGACCT
>CALSBW010001943.1:394785-424076 GCA_943590975.1 Lindbergichthys nudifrons
AGGTTGTCATGTCCGACTATCACAAGTAGAATCATAATGAAAAATACGCCGGTAAAATGTGCCTGTAGAAAACGGCTTAGCAAGTAGTCAGTTTAGCTTCGGTTGCTATGCTAACATCACCCATGTTATACCAGAGAAACTTTCATAACAGCGTTGTGATGCCAAACAGCGTCAATTCAGACTGACACACATTCACTTAAGGGGAACTGGGGATATGTATCAGCTGCTTGTGTGACAGTCAGACAGTGAATACTTTAGAGCCGTGTGAGCTAACCCGGAGCTAACGGGAGAATAAACTCCTGTGGAAGAGCAGCCAGCACTGCAGCGGTCGGTAAATGCCGCTGAAACACATTAATAAACAATGAACCACGGCACTCTGGAGAAAAGTATAAGGTTGGAGAAGTCGTTATTTAATTTAATCTGGCTTCGTATGATTAAAAGCAACACGATCATCGACCCGACGCAGTCCCCGGCCCGTTGTTGTGAGCTCCGTTGGGGAGAAAATCAGCGATGTAAACGGTGACGTCATGACGCAGCAGCGGCAGCTCTGGGCGGTGTGAACAGAGCGGGAGCTGAAAAGGGAAACCGGAGCTGAACCAGAAAAGCTCTAGCTAGGAGCTAGAAAGGGAAAAGCGCTGGTGTGAAAGTCGCATCAGAGAAATGATCAAATGTGAAGAGGGACAAAGTAATGACAGGAGAGTAGTGTGCATTAGACATGCTCAAGAACAAATATAGAGAAGACATTCAAGGAAAGAGAGACAAAACACAGATTCAACGGTAAACATGATGCATCTTTCTATTTATTTAGCTAACCATTTAGACTATGTCTTTTGATTGACTTGATTAAATGGATTTACTACATCAATATATGTCTTTTCAGGCTGTCATGTTTTGTCCTTTCTGTGGCCAACATCTGGGGACAGTTCAAGTGTTCTGTGGCTCCTGTGGCGAACATTTACAGTTTTTGGCAGAAGTTGAACACAACAGTACGTTTTTTTATTGTACCTGTTTCAAATGCAAGAAATAAGGATTCAACACACTACTCTGTTTAGAATACTAATTGGCAGATGCATACACTAGTCATCAGCATGAAGGACACCTTTTTTCATTGTCTGTTTATGTGAAATATGTAGAAGCCATCATTAAATTGTGGACCAATGAATGATTAAATACACAAAACAGCTTATATTATACATTCATAATTGTGTATTAGTTCCATCTTTATAGAGAAAAGTATACATTTAGAATCAGATTTTGAGACAGCGAGCAGCTGGGAAAGTCACATCACCATGGGGCACAAACAGTTGCTATGACATGATGTTTTCTTGTATGGTATGACTGGGGTAGGCTACAGGGGTAGGCTCCCGTAACACACCGGATCAACTAAAGTCCTCATAATGGTCTTCAACGCCATCAACCACACTGGCCCCACCTACCTACAGGAACTGTCACCATTCAAACATCTTTTAAAAGTTGAACAAACCCCACACAGCTCAGTAAAGACTGTGAAATGTTGACTTTATTTGATCATTTCAGTAAAAACTAACGTTCATATTTCTCTTTTTGATTATAATACTGATGAACGTTCAAAACAAAGCACTTTGGCAACTTACCACATACGTTTTAAAATGCTTAATAAGCACCGTAAGTTTTACACGGAGCACTTTGAAATGGAATGAATCCCATCGACTGCACACTGTTCAAAACAGGAATCCAACGTGTCCTACCCCCCCCCCCCCTTAGGTCACAGGCTCCTCCAACAGTGCAACACAATAAAACACAGAAAAAATAGTGCAAGTAAATACAAAAAGAAAAATAGTAAAATAGTAAAAAGTGAAATAGTGCAATAAGAGTCTATATACAAGTGATTGGAATATGATATATTAGACAAATCATTTCTAAGTAGTCCTAATCCTGAGGGCTTTCTTTAAAGGTCCCATGTCATGGCCATTTCCACTGATCATAATTCCATTGTTGAGGTATACTAAAATAGATTTATATTGTGCATTTTTCCAAACTCACATTGGTTTCTCATACAGCATCTCTGTAAACTACGTGTATTCACTGAATTTCACTCTCTGCCTTTAACGGCTCGTTGTAGCTCCAAAAGCTCCAGCCCCCACCCTCCCTGTCAGCCCAGTGTGCTCTGATTGGTCGGGACGTTGTGAATCGCGCTGAGCTCCGTGGAGGTGTTGTTTCCTTGTTTAGGATACACAGCGAAACACAGCCAAACTCATCCTGAGCACACACAAACTCACAGCCGAAGTAAAAACAATAAGTGTGGCTTGATATTGAGTAAGAAAAAGGTTGATAAACGCTCTGAGAATGGGTCTGCAGAGAGAATGGGTCTGCAGAGAGAATGGGTCTGCAGAGAGAATGGGTCTGCAGAGAGAATTTCGCCGCGATCCCAACTGTCTGTTATCAGCCTGCAGCCAGGGAGGAGAAATCAGCAGAGCTGCCTGCTCCCTGCACACAGATGTGTGTGTGAGGAAGGCCGTGGATTGGTCAATTTGGACCAATCAGCGGGGGCTTAACGTAACGGCTCCGCGGACGTAACGTAACGGCTCCACGGATTGGTCCATTTCGTTCCGGGTACGGCTTGACATCATGCCGTACCCGGAACGAAATGAAAGAATCAAATGGACAATGACGTATCTCCAACGAGGTGTTTTGGGGAGGTATTTTCTGTGTTAGAGTTTTACTCGCTTCAGGGTGTACTTTGAGGGTTTGTGACTCTGCACACCGTTTACTTGCATAAAAACCTTCATAACACACAAGGGGACGGGTAATGACCGGAATAGCATGACATGGGCCCTTTAAGGTTAACCTGGTATTTTTACTCCACTACATTTATTTTAGTTACTTTACAGATTTGGATTAATGATGTGAAATATAAACAACCCTTAAATCAGACTTTAGTTACACCTGAGTAAAATTCAGTGAAGGTATTTATTTTTATTTTATTTATTTATTTATTTGACAGGGACAGTGCACATTGATTGACATTTCTGTAAATGCGCCAGAGTTAGCCAACAGGCTATTTTTCATCTGTAGTCCCTGGACAGATGTTGAAAGTCATCCTAAAAACAAATTCACTTCAAATGACAGGTAAAAATAATCAGTAAAACAACATTCAACATAGATGCTTATATTATGATAAAAGCATATATAAAAACATTAAAACATAAAAACAAAACTAAAATACATATTCACAAAGCAGACAGATAGCAACAGGTCAAGGCACATGTACAAACAGAGCGTTGTAAAGGTGATTGTCAAGTGCAAACAATCAGGCGAGATATTTGATAGTTGGTGCTTGAGAAGACAAAAAATGTATCTGCAGATCCCTATGAAGCATATTCATTACTCGTTATTCTCTAATCGTTCATCAAAAACTGTATATAATGACTATTTTGCACATCCCTTTCAAGATTTCAAGATTTTCAAAGGTTTATTGAAATATCATATACACAACTACAGTGTAGTTTTGCAATGATGACAAACTTGGGTCATAGGTTCCTCAACAAGACATCTATCGATATCTGTGTACCTCCACCATTAAACTGTCATATTCTGCACATTTCTTATTCTATCTACATACATCTTATAAGAGTATAATAAATATGTATAATATTGGTTAAAATAAGTGCTTCAACATAGTTAACATTGCAGGAAAGTTGATTGTCAAGTCCCAAAACAAACCATGCAATATATTAGACGTTAAGTACTTTGTCAGGCTTAATATCTGTAGATACACCCAAAGCTTTTTGCTTATATGTATTTAAAAGAAGTCCTTAACCTAAAGTATTATTTAATGTTTAAATAAAGCCTAATTAGTTTGTCTGTTTTGCACATCCTCCTATTAATATCTTTGTACATCCGGCACTAAACTGTTTTATTCTAGATACCATTTACAGTATCTTCTTGATATTTTCTATTCTATATTTCTATCATTGACCTTCTACTTTCCTCCTATTTCTTTACAAAAATGAAAGACATTAAGATAAAGGCAAATTTTAAACAGTCATTAAAAAGCAACACAATCGACCTGCATTGCAATTACTCTAAACGTGTAATAACGTGCTTTAACCAGTAGGAGGTGCGGGTTAAAAAGCTGTCAAGTTCACAGTGTTCACAAAATAAAATATACTGCTGTTTCCGGTTTAGTTTACGACGGATATATTCTGTTATTGTTTTGATATTTGTAACACAAAAGCGATGTAAAAAAAAACACAGCAACACAGAAAAGATGGTCTTAACATGACCCAGCGGTCTAGTAGTTAATAAAAAACAATAATATCAAAACAAAATATTACTACTAACTTTATTGTGAAATTAAAACAGAACGGTAAAAGAATAGTTTTCGGTCTATTCTGAGGCCCGATCTCTGTAGATAAATAAAGAACTAGGACAGATGTGTAATATTTAATGCAGCCAAACCATTTATTACAATGCATTCATGTGATGACTTTCAAAGAGTAAAGCAAGCACTGCTGAATAAAGTATGATTTTATCTTTTATGAAACGTTTTTTTTCATATGGAATGCAGTTGGAGGTCAACCAATCACAGAGCTTGAGGACTAATCACGGGGTTTGTCGAGCGAAGCACATGGTGTAGTCCCAAACGATAGCTGAGGATTCTGGGTAGTGTAGTGTCTTCTGCCATCCTAAACTCCGAAAAAATATTTGTTTCTCCGAATCGAAGGGGAAAAATACAAAAGCATTGTACACAATTTAAACCAATCAATGTTGTGTAATTAACAAGGATAATCTGGTGTTTTTGAGTTGATGAGTAGTGCAGATACAGTATCACTGTCAAATCAATCGACAGTAAGGAGAATAGTTACTTCCGGGTGTAAAATCCTCCGTTATCCAATGGGAATGGACGCTCACATTGCCTTTAAGTGCCGCCGACATGGACTTCCCTGAGCGTCAAATACCACCGCCGATGGGAATACATTGCAATCAGTTGAAAGCGTCCGTTTATGAAGCTGAAGGAGACTCAGCGAGTCACAACTGGACGCCATGGACCCTGACCAAGCGTCGCTCCTGGACGTTCAGGGAGTGAGACTGTGTTGTCCACAGCACCTCCACTTTTAGGGTTGACGTAGACTACTGCACTAGCTAACGCTGCACTAGCTAACGCTGCATTAGCAAAACAAACGCTAATTTTGTTTGCAAAAGGTGCAGCGGGCTTCAAACACGTTCCCCTCCACTGGTTTCAACCAAGCACTACATTTGATGTTTATCAACCAAATACGGTTGAACTTACACTTCCCTATATTTATTTTAAGGTAGATTAGAAGATACCTGAGTTTCTGACTGCCGCTAGCTGAAGCTTGGTTGGTTGCTAGGTTACTAGCTGGGTGTTCTCCGATAAGGGGCCGGGGGAAACAAAGTTAGTGATTACTGATTCCATGTTGATTTATTTCAATACAAATTGTTGGGGGGAACTGAAAGGCGATTACCGTACTGGTTACTTTGCAGCCCGGACATTTCCCCCAAAACACATTTTGACGCGATCGCAACACAGAAGTACTTTCAAATCCTATCATTTTTAAGACCTTCTAAATCATATTTAAGAACTTTCTTATTTTTTTTTATATCATATTTAAGACTTTTTAAGGCCTTAAATTCTGAGTATCAAATTTAAGACTTTTTGTATGCTGCCGAACTTGCTGCTGCCAGACAAATTACAAATTAATTTAGGTTGCTTGGTTACTTTGAAGACTGCGTGAACCGGCCAATGCCATTTTTTTTGCATGGGCCCCTGCCCGACTCTGGGCCCCGGCTGCACCGTCAATAGTTACGCCACTGGGTCGTGTCCACAACACACAAACTGATCCTGCTCTAACAACAAGTGCACGTTACTGATGCAATATGGTTGAGACCATTCAGGCTTATGCTAGAAGAGGGGTGCAAGGAATAGTCCAAGTAGTGGGGGAGTTTTATACACTAAAGGTGTGGAAATTCTCTGGCGTTATAATATCAGCGCGGCCGCGGTCAGATCAAAATGTCTCCGAATGCAATTTGAATAGACCTACAGCCAATCAGAGCAACGAAACGTTGGGTCTGCGTCATGCCTTACTGATTGAGATCAATCGGAACCACCATTCAGTATCCCCATTGGATCTTCAACGTGTACTATCATACGTCACGTTCACAGTGATCCCTTTTTATTTACTACAAGACAAATGTACCGTTTTATTTCATACAGTTCCATTTTGATTGAGACAGGGAAATAATCTAAACCTCACGCGTGGCGTTTCACTGTCAAGGGGGGCGATATAGCGTGTATGTAATTACATTGCAAATACTGACTTGAGCCCCACCACTGTATGGGTTAGCCCTACCATAGATTACCCAACAAAACTACTCTGGTGCCGCCACTGGCTACAACACCAACTAACGCATTTCCATCTCCAGTAAACACAGCCTACATGGCAAGCATTTTTATAATATACAGTAAATGTACAGTAAGCACTATCTTTGAACTTACTGCAAAATGATAACATGAAATTCACCCCTGGTGTCATTCTGTCTGTCACCCCTTGATTCTACTTGCTTTGACTGTTCAAATGAGATGTCAACCATCAAAATTGAATAAGTGGTTCCAGAGTTATCACTGTGCAAAACACTAACACAAAATAGTATGGGAAGGGGGGTATGACCTAACGAAAGAGAAGGGTTAAACAGTATTAAAGAAATTATAAACATTCTATATGAGCGTTTGGCCAGTAAAGTAATATACTTAAAGGAAACCTATCATGCTATATTTAAATGATATATTGTAGGGCCATACCTATATAAGGTATATTTATACATTTCTGTTTTCGAAATACCAAACAGATCATGCATTTTAGCCATGCCTCATTTCGCTCTATGTGCTGTTTGCTGTCTACGGGTCTGATTTTGTGAGCTGCAGCTGACCACGCCCCCCTGCAGGAGAGGGGAGACGTGCTCTGATCAGCTGCTGGGCTGTCAGAAGAGGGGGAGAAAAAGAGATCTCCGTCCTCCGTGTTTTATTATAGGCCTATAGAGTCGTTATTCATTTGTTTTAAAGCTCAATAAATAACAAAGAAGACCTTTGACCGGCACTTTTCTAATTTTGTCCGGAAGATTTAAACTTTAACGGACATCTTGAGGGAGAAAGAAAGCCACAGCGGAGAATAAACAGAACGGTAACCATGGTAACCAAGTCTTCTTCGCTGCTTTTGTGGCAGACTACAGCGCCACTTACAGGCCTGGCATATGTACTACAGCGTCTCCAGCGCTTTCGAACGGCAATGGCCGTGGCTGTCTCCTCCTGATTGGTGGAGTTGGCCCAATAGCCGTAGCGCCACCGTCCTGACGTCAGGACAGTGTTCAAATCTGGATCAGTTTTTATCAGATCCGTTGCAGCCCCTTTTTTTTAGATTTGGGTATGGAGGAAAATAGAGAGGGTTGTGTTTTCTGACACTTGGTGAGTTCCCTGGAACACCGGGGACACATATTCATGTATAAAAGACGTACAAAGTGCATTTTGTATGATAGGTCCCCTTTAAGGTACTTCATGTTTGCACTTCCTATGGACATACACAGCAGTAATTGTATTTGTCTCTGATGATAAAGTACCATCTGTTTATCACTGGCAAATCAAATCAGAATCTGAATAGTTAAAATCAGAGCCGTATAATAGAAGAGTTACGACATCTCCGTTCACTCCAATGGACCAGTTTTTTTACAGCAATGGCGGATCGTGAAGCCGTCAATAGTTCCCCGGAAGTTAGCTTGCCGCTGACTTCCGGGGAACTATTGCGGCCAGCAGCACAGTAGAGTTGCAGCATAATAGACCGTTCGTGATGGACTTTTAAAGGTAAGAAGACGTTTAAAGATTCATATTGCGGATATTATCAGCACATCTGAGTCAAATGAACATGAGTATTAAAGGATGTTAGTGGATTATCGTTTACAGATAACAGATTAGGCTAGGATACCGGATAAAGTTAGCAACACACGTTAACCATGAACAGCTATTAATCCGTTCTCCTAATGTTATTTCATCCAACGTTGTGGAATTAGAGAAAAAGGGCTTCTAAACGTGATTTTTTTGTGGGGTGGAGGAATATAATATTAGTTAAATATAACATTGGGACACGTGTGATTGTAATGAGTGGAGGTGGAGAAATTACGATCTCCATTTTAGAGATAAATGGTGGTATAATGGAAGCTTAGGTAAAATAAATAGGTCTCTGATAAGCACATACAAGTAAACCAAAAGAAAACTCCTGGATCTTTAGTGTGAAAGTATTCAAACCTCTTTTGCTTCTCTTTTGAATAACTTACATTTTTGTGATTTGGTAAGTGTTATTACTGCTAGCGACTGGAAATGAATGTGTGACATGAGTTAGCTAGAGCTAGACTGTATGAAAAAAATCACAGCTCCCCATAGTGAAGCCTATAATCAGCAGCCCTTACTGTTAGATCAGAGATTGGGTATCAGCAGATTCAGGTGGGCAAGAGCAGAGAAAACTGGAAACTTGTCTTTTTATATGTCTTTTTGACATTTGTTCTTTGCGATTAATTATAACTAATGAAATGTTTTTCCAAATCCCTCGAGAGCTAACAGCCCCAATCACTAATTTTGGTTTCATTGTTAGGAACGTGACTCAAACACTTGGACTACTCAACACAAGGTTCACAATTCAAAAAGTCTTTACTTATATAGAGGCAAAACTTAGGAAAGCACACTGCAAGAACATGATAAACTAAATAAACTTGATTGTTGAATACAACTACTGTCCAAAGATTCTTGGTTTAAAACGATAACTCTATTGACGACGAAAGACACAAAGCGAACTGGCACAGGACAAAGGGAGACGAGGACTATATACACAAGAGGTAAAGGGACACAAATTAAAACAGGAAGTGCAATGACAGACAGTGCATGATTATATAAACTAATCATGAAACATATCAACCATCAGTAACTTAACATGACATACATAAATTACATTAATTTGTCTCAACGTAAGGTCTTTATTACAAAATGTTTGGGACAGGTGCTGCATACAAATTCATATGTGGTTTTTTTTAACAATGGTGAGCTGAATTGGTTAAAAGCAAGCTACTCCATATCTTATCCATAATCTATTCTGGCATTGTGGCTAAGTGTCTTCTCCCCAGCACAGTCATTTATTTCCATGATCATTCCAAAGGTGGAATATTCCACACAAATTCATTTAAACCTGTCATTATGCTGTCTTCACCCACAGTAGATCTTAAGTGAGTAATTTGAAATGTCAACACATGTTTCTCACCCTTTTGTGACTAGTTCAAAAGCTGTCCTAAGCACATCTTTAAAACATGCAGTACGTCTTTAAATATTCTACTGTCGTCATTCAGGTGATATATGTATACTTTAACAATGTTTGACGCACAAACCGAATGACATACATGAGTGGAGACAAAGACAATTAAAAAAGCATTGTATGAGAGAGTTATTAGTAATTATATGTCTTAAGGCACTGTGAAATGATGATTGACACATTAAAAGGCCTCGTGTTTTACACTGTAGAGCAGGTTTTTAATAAGGTGGTTTCCCTTTTGCCGGTATGATGTTCACCCATAATGCACGCACATGCCAGGCGTGGTGATGATGAAATAGAATCATACCACCATCTGCAGACAATGGCAAGTTAATTGAGGAAGAATGAAACAGGGAATAAACGAGATAACGAAAGCTCTGAAATTGTTATTTTATTTCCTTGTTCCATGAAGAAGTTGGTTAAAGTGAGCATGCTAAACTGTGTCACTTAATATTTCAGGGATAATCCATGCTTTTCATCTTGAGGTTTCTAGGTGGAAATTTGCAGATAGTATTTGGCTTAAAATAGTACATTGTTTAAACTTTACAATAATAGCTTTGCTTTCCTTAATGTTGCTGTAATACTGTGGGCTAATGAGCTGCAATAATTCATTTAGGGTCAGAATATATTAGCCCATAGTCATACTCAAAAATACTCTTTAGGATTTGAGTTAAATTGCTATTTTGAGTCCTGCCTTACAAACAACATTTCAAAAAATAAATGATGTGCCTTAAAATAGGGAGAGATACTCACACTGTTAAAACAAATTCATTGTATGTCCAGTCTTTTCCACTGCCTGTACTGACCATTCTGTCCATTTTATTGACCATTTAAACTTTTTCTGGGACCGCAGACATCTTTTTAAGGCAGATGGACTTTGCCTGAACAAGTCAGGAGTAAAATTGTTTATCTCTAACATATTCAACTGCCTGCGTCGTCAATCTGTTCCCTCTGCCAAGGACAAGCGACAAGAGGAATCAAAACAGGAGAAAGACACAACACATCGCGCAGAAAACCTTGAAGAAGCATCACTGCACCCGCCTGAGGAATGTTTTGATTATGGGAGACCTATGACACAAATGGAGGAGTCTCCAGCGCCGTTTTTCCCCCCTATCAACACATTTGAGGATACTCTTCCTTCACCCCCCAGCTCTCTCTACTCTCCGCTCACCCTTTCACCCTAGCCCACCTTACTGGAGTTCAATGACCACAAGAAGGAGATACACAGGGTTGGCACCAAGTCCTTCCTGGAGTTAAATGACTGCCTGAAGGCAATACACAGGGTTGGCAGCATGTCCTTTACCCCCGCCCCTCAACGACGCCCACCACAATCACCGAAGCAGAGACGTGCACCATCTCCCCCGTCTTTATCACCATGCCTACGTCAACCACCTCCCCCCCTTCAAGAAAGCATCTGCTGTCTCCGAAGCCTGATAAGGATGTGTATGTACAAAACGCAGCAAACTCTAACTGATATGTGCTGGGTCCAGGCTCAAGAGCGTATGGCACTCTCAACTCTTTCCAGGATAAGCCGGGGCCCTGCCTGCCAGTAGCTTTGCCGATATCTGTGTTGATAGGTAATAGATTAAGAGCGGTGAATCAGCTTAGAAACAGGAAGCGCTCAAACGTTTGTGTGAGTTTATCAAATTTAGCAGTGATTCCATGTCAGCCACAGTTTGTCACAAATAATCTGACTGATAGTGTATTTAACGAACTTAAACTAGATTTATTAAATGTCAGGTCTTTGGCAGGAAAAACATTTTTAATCAATGATTTTATCACTGAGCACAATCTCGATTTTATGTTTTTAATGGAAACTTGGATTGAACAAAATAACAGTGCAGCTGTTCTTATTGAATCAACCCCTCACAACTTATTTTTGAGAAGAGAAATATGAATATGTTAGTGGCTGACCCAGCCCCATGGTCTGTCACAGTAGTGCGGGAAAGAGAAGTGCACTGTTTTGCCTGGCTGGACCTGTAATTTACAGGAAAGGAGTGCACGCTACTAAAGAGACGCGCTACCATGGTAACCAAACAATGGTGTAGCTGTATTGAAGTCCGAGTGGAAACAGTAGCATTTGGAGCGTTATGTTAGAATGAAACAGCCAGGTCGTGACTCACAAAAAAAAAGTGTTACTTCACTAACTGTAAGCTCGTCACTCAGAGTAACCTACAGTTAACTTAACTGTTGGAGAAGAAAGATCAGGGGGGGGAGAGAGCTGTGGCTGATGGGCCATTAGGTGTGTAAACACACAGCTGAGAGCTGCCGTTTCATTCAGACTGTTTAAAAAATGGTAACAACGGACTATTTTTCTTAGCATGTCAATTTAAATCAATACATACAACTATTTTTTAAATCAATAAAAACATTTTCTAAATCCATAAAAGCATTTCAATTAATATTGGGAGTCATGTCGTTACTTTGTTGACAATGTGGCCATGTAATAAGCGGGATAATTTGCAGCGACTTGGTCATTATGGGGAAAATAACACCCGTTGGGATCCTGATCTGCCTGACGAGGCTCCATTCAAATATAAATATTTTTAGTGAATTACTGAGTTTAGGCACGTTAATAACGTTTTAATGAAGTTGAATACAGTATATTCATATTTGTCAGTGATTTCATGTCAATTCGGCGAACATAAACATAAATGATCATAGTGAAGATGATGATTAAATTAGGATTAAAAATCGAGAGCCGGCTGCATTTCCTCTCGTTCGTTTTTTTTTCGACTAAACAACATTATTTTGTTAAATAACAACATGGTGATGTTTTGTAAATGATTACATGTCTCTTATTTAGCACAGACCGTTCACACCGGAGTACTTTGGTGTACTTTTCCCACAATAGTTCATCAGAACTACGATATATTTGCGTTCACACCAAAAAGCCCCAGGAACTAAAGTAGCTCAAATTAGTTCGTCCGACCCGCTCTAGCAGGGACTGTCGTGGGAGAAAATAGTTCGTACGTGTGATTGGCTGTGCGGAATGCAAACCACGCCCGCTTGACTCTGAATTTTTTTTTGGAAGCGGCCATTATATTTGCTCGCTTCGGCCAGCGTACCCGAAGAGTTTACTTTTGTGAAAGCAGTTATTATAGCAACACTAAATAAATCATCGCAGGGGTGGAATTGATGAGGATGTCTCGGCGCTTCTGGCGATTTACTCGGAGGACGCGAAGCATTCAGAATTCATTCAGAAGCTTCTACTGAATGCAGTTTCCGTGGCTCAACAAAGTTTGCAGACCTGGCAAAGTCATGTCGGGACGACTACGAAGGTAAAATAAAATACATGCACTGCACTGTTTTAACTGCACTGCACTGTTTTAACTGTTTTAATGTTAGGTCCAAGCTGGCTAACAACATCTAGCTAGCTAGCTATTCTCAGCCGTGCCCGCTATGAACACGTTTTGACTTGTGAATAAGTGTGCAATGTTCTGTAATTTGCTTCACTAACTCATGGCACTAATCGTGTGTTTCAGGCGAGGTGTTTCTCTCAGGATTAGAAACTAGTTTTCCCCTCCAGGATAAAACGATAATATAACGTTAGCAATTAGCATGCTAGCTGGACATAATGCTACCTCTGTATTCTTACCTCTAACAATACATTGTAGTTGCTATAATTTCAAGTAATTTGCAACATTCATTCTACATGTTAATGGTAATTTTATTTGATCCTATCTATCTATCTACTTTACACCTGCATTTTGTACACTGTCCCCTGCCTGCACCATGTCCAATGTTGGACAATGTTGTCTCGTTGTTGCGATTAAACTGATCTTGTATCTTGCATATTTCACCTTAGGAAAGTGGGCATGCGATGACAGCTTCCTTGACACCATCATGGCGATGGACCGCCGTGCCATGGTCAGCAAGGAGAATGAGGACCTGCGTGCCAAGGAGATGCACGACGAACGCCTGCTGCATTCACACAAGGCCCAGGAATCGGACGACCAGCAACAAAATACCTTTCAGGCTGGGCTTCTGGCAGTACTAAGCGAGCTGATTAAATCCAACAGGCCTTCAATACAAAAATTAAGAAAAACTTGTCGTCGTTGATAAACTGTACAATGACTTGTTGGGAGGCGTGTGGTGCAGTGGTCTGGTGCGTTGGTGTTCGGATCAGGGGAGCACAGGTTCAAACCCCACTGCAGTCAGGATGTCGTTGTGTCCCTGGGCAAGACACTTCACCCCAAATTGCCTACACCTGGGACAGTTCATTTTGTATTATTGTGATTATATATATATATGCCACTGTTATTAATACTGACACCTAACTTTGCACTAAGGTGTGTCTGCTGCTGAGCCTACCTATTGTTATTATATATATATATATTGCCACTGTTATTATACTGTTTTGATACTACTGACACTTATTGATCTGCTGCTGATAAATAAAAGAGAACCTACATGCACGGCACTAGCATCATGACTGTCTTTGTTTAAACCAGCAGCAGTGCAGCGGTACACAGACTAACCTGTGTGTGTGTAACGTAGTTCTTCATGTGTGTATGCTTAACATGTATGTATTTATCACAGTAAAGATGCTATACAAACGTTTTTAAAGAGCTTTCAACCTCATCCCATTGTCTTTAACACACATTTAACATAATAATATACTCATTAATATACAAATATACAGTATGAGTACTGTTTTGATACTGACATTTAATCTTTGCACTAAGGTGTGTCTGCACTATTGTAATTGTGTCTGTTGACTGTGGTAAATAAAAGAGAGAACCAAATGCACTGTACAAAAGATCAGCTTTATTGTCAATTTACAATTTCCATGCTGTTCAGATGCCTCATAAGGGCTGTGCGCGTGTCTTGCCCCGCGGCGATTTGTTTAGGTTGCGTCTCCCCAACGTTGCTTCCAGGCGAATACAGAGGAGTTGAAAAGAGCCCTTGGACATTCGGAAATCTTTGATCCACTGGTGTACGTTGGCACCACCTTCTCCCACCAGGCCGACGTTCTATTGTTCACCCAGAGTTCCGTAGTATTCGCATATCTGGAAACACATACAAAGACACAAATTAGCCCTACATAACTCCATAAATCCTACATTAGATAGTATTAATGTGATTTAATGAACGTACCATTGCTGTTCTTTGGGCGTGATAACGGCCATCATCCTCAGCTGTCCTACGGCGAAACATGTCCATAGCGTGTGCTTTTCGTGGTCCAATCCTTTTGTTAAGGCTTCTTAACCGCCTTCGCCTCCGACTCAGCATTTCTATTGCATTTGAATGGCCGATCTGTATTTGTATTTGTGGCTGAGTTATTGGCTTAAATAGCTCAGTTACGAAGCTGTATAACACGACCACCAAAACGTCAACTCCATACCGTGTCTGAGGTCGGAAGGTAAACAAGCATACAGCGGAAGCGGAAGTTTCTTTTCTTCTTCTTCTCTCGGTTTTTTTGGCGAATTGCAACTTTAAGGTGCATACCGCCACCTACTGTACTCGCCGTGAAGTTGTTTGCGGCCTGCCAGTAAACCCAAAGCAGAAGAAGAAGAAGTGACGTCAGCGGCTCATTTGCCTAATCCACCCCCAGGAACTCATTTTGGTGTGAACGCGATCTGCTTTAGTTCATCAGAACTAAAGGAGCTCTCATGAACTAAAGTTCTCATGAACTACTGTGGGAAAAGTACTTGGTGTGAACGCCTTATCTCCCCAAGGCAATTTCCCATCCAATAGGTGTGCTATATAGGTGTGTATAACCCTTTCTCCTGTCTGTTTCTCCCTCTTTCAGCACAAGAACCAGAGGGGGATTCAATAGAGCCTGAATACCTGCACTGAGACCCTCACCCTGCACCCTGAGTCCCAACCCTCAGAGTTTTTCAAGCCTTTCCCTGTTATTTGTATTAAACCAAACATTAAGCTTCCCAATGGTGTGGTCTTCGTTTTGTGAAAAAGTGCAAATGCAGTGTTTGAATATGATTACCTCACATATTTTGTTGCGGCTGTCTGTTTTGATTGTTAAATTGCTCCTGCTGACTTGAGCTAACCACTTTTTCCTCCTCTCTGTGTCAGTGGGGAATCCGTACATTCTGATTCTTACTCCTTTCTCTGAGCGATTGGAGCATCCCCAGGCAGCACAGCAAACCATGGTGGAGACGATATGCCAGGACAACACGGAGGAAAAGGCACAGACAAACTGCATGACATGCTATTCAATGTTTATTGAATTCCATGTATTTACAATGGATGTTCCTAAAACAACACTTTTAACGTCATAATCATGTTGCTGCTAGTCCATTGATAGTCACCTGTTGGTCTCCTGTCCTTTCTAAAAGTCATAAAGAGTACATTAGTCATTTAGATTACTTATGTCCTCAAGTACCATGGGATTACTGAAACCACCATGAATTAAAAAAATGGTAGAAATTAATCTAATCTAAATTTTGAAGCATTCCTTGCCATCCCCTCCCTCTAAATATATCAATAAACATTAGGAAGTGATGCTCCTCCTGACTAGCATACCTGTTTAAGAAGATAATATTTGTTTTAAATAATTCAAAGCAATACACAACAGCAACAGGCTCTTTAACCAAGGCAACAGCCTAACATGTATATGTTAAACTAGCTGTTCACACTATTCCTAATATTACCCATAAATATTAGCAGATTCTATTTATAAAACATATTGATGTAAATACATACACATATCGGTATGTTGTATAAATATTGCAAATCAAGACCTTTATTCACTACTTATTACCAAAAATCGTAGTTCTATCTCCGGTAATCATGCATTCATATGTCCCGCCACGAACTTCCGGGGAACTATTGACTCTCCCTGAACCTCGTGACGATCAAGCATTTTGGACTTCCGCTGTCGTAACTCTTCTATCTATATGGCGCTGGCTAAAATGTGCTGGACAGATATTAAAATATTGTATTAGGCTCTGACCGCCTGCAGAGGGCAGAAGTGTGTCTTCATAAGTAGTAGAGAAATACTAATCTCCTGTCGGTCATACATTATCATAAAATATGGGTGGATTCTTGACATAGTGTTATTTAATTTCTCCCTTGATTGTCCTAGACAGGGAAATTATTATTTAGATTTTATTTTTTTTGTTAAACAGGATAAGTAAAGGGGGAGTTCTTCCTGCCTATCAGTGGAAAAATGTCTTACATTCTTAACCCTTGTGTTATGTTCACATTTCGCACCCTTTGATTTGTTCGGGTCAAATTGACCCGGGACATATTTCAGGGTTTAAAAAATACAGAACTAAATTCAACATGCACAATTCCTTATACATATTGTATTTAACTCATTCCCCAACAATATAAATGAAATATATGATTAGTTTTTGAAAATACTCTTTGCTAGATCAAATTTAACAATGGAAGTGTCCATCGTTTTTTGTGATAAAAATGTAATTTATGTTAAAAAAAAAGCATTTGCTCATGCTTTTCTAGGACAAATGTAAATGAAACATTTTTTCATTAATGTTTATTATTTTTAATCTGTCATATAATAATCAAAGCCCTGAAGGAAACTAGAGAATGCAATTCCTGAAGAAATTGCTAGTGGGAATGCTTTATGCTGAAAAGCTGACGCTAAACTGCTATGCTGAAATGTAATGTGTAAGAAGAAAGTGAAACATTTAGATTGAAATGATACATGAACACTGGTAAAAAAAAGAAAAGTAAAAAGGTTTGGAAAAGCAGCAGAATATTTGAACTGCAAACTTTTGAACTAACTTGATGGTTGAATGATCTGTCGCCATGGCAACGGCATTTGATGACACCCCATAATACGCTTAGATGTGTGGATGGCTGCATCGTTACCAAACCTGTGAAGTTTTGGGCCGTTTGGAGCATTTTCACTGAAGTTATGAGAAAACCGTGTTTCATGGCAACGGCATTTGAAGAAATCTCAAAACTCTCACGTAGATGTCGTCACAGCTGGACTGTTAGCACACGTGAAGTTTGAGCACTTTTTGAACATTTTCATAGGAGTTAATGTAAAGCGACATCGTCTTTTATGGCGAGGGATTTGGCTGTGAAATATATAGAGATGATAAAACATCCATATCAATGACTTAGAACAGATATAAACACAAAGCAAATAAAAAAAATTAACAGTCACTATTCATAAAATACAGTATATCCGAAAAATATATTGATGAAGTGACGCTGCAGAACATCATGTGAGTCAATGGGCAAGTCCGTTTAGGAAGCACATGATGTACAGAACTTCTTCGTGTGTATATCACAGATGTACTTGGCATATTTTCATAAGTGGAAAAAAATAAAAACAATTCCACATGTCCTTCACAATAAATAAGCCCCGGCCATTGAGTTTCAGATTGAACGAAAATATCCTTATATTTTTTTTTATTCATTGAAAATGGAAATCGGGTCAATTTGACCCGAACACCACACAAGGGGGAGGAAACGGGACGCGTTTCATTCTATCTGCAAGCAATTTAAATATGTTTTGCTGCTGCTTTGCCCCTAGCTCCGTCTTTGCTCTGGTGTTTCTGATCTGCACTAATTACTCATATAAAAGAAAGGCTGGAGGAGAAGTAGATATTTCTGTCGTATGCAATGACTCTTTTTCTGTCTTCATGGCCTAAGCTCTAAGCGGTTGACCAATCACAACGGAGCAGGCCAGCTAACCAATCAGAACAGACTGGGCTCTGGTTTCAGACAGAGGGTGAAAAGAGGCGCTGCAGCACAGGCAGTATGACACAAAATAAAGAGCTTTTTGAACATTAAAGCATGGAGACAGGAGAGACACAAAAGACAAATATAAACCTGAAATTGAGCAGAATATGATAACTTTAATTGAATGTTAATAGCATCACTTGTCCTTGTTTACATGCTTGCTATGGGCTAAGGTAAGCTAAGCAGTCAACCATACCAGGACCAGGACCAGTATAAACAGAACCCCCCCTGTTCCATATGATAATTTATATTATTATCATTACACAGCATACACACAGCTCTGGGTCTGAGATGAGTCAGTTTCCAGACAACCTGAACATATTCCAGTTGCTTCATCTGACAAATTTAAATACCCGTCACTCACCGGTCTGCAGCTGCTGTGTTTCTCTAACACTTCAGAATCACATGTCTCTGGCTGCAGGCTTTCTTCATCCTCAAGAATGTGTTTTATTTCTACATTTGATTTATTTTATTAACACACATTGATCTCATTTTTATTAAAAACAGCTGCATGCTCTTTCTGCTGAAGGGAAAGTGAACACAACTCTAAAGCTGGGTAGTGCAAGTTCATATCAGCTGAAATATATTTAAATATTCTGTGGAGCAAAACGCTAAATAAAATAAATAATTATAATAAAACATTTCTAGCTACACAAACTTCAGTGTGCTGTAATATTTACATTTTAACTGAGCTGTAGATATAATATGATGAAGGAAAATATATAAAGCTCATACCAGCATATGAGATGTTATCGAGAGTAAAACTAATTTGATCAAAGTATCAGTTATAACTTTATATTGCAAAAAGTGCATTCATTATAATGCAGTTTGTACATGTTAAATACAATTCACGTTTATATATAATATTTCTAGATATTCTACAACTGAAGAGCTTAATCCAAAATGCGACATCCGACATTTGTATAAAAGTTAACCACACTGTACAAATTGAAGTCGTTTGAGTTCTTTATTAACGATTGTAGGACAATTCATGGTTTAGTGTGATGGAGAACAAAATGTGGGGGGTGGGCCCTCATCCGTTCACCAGACAGGTGCGGCAGCAGAATTTACGATACAGCTTCTTCTCACAGAGACGGTTGGACCGGACCATTTGACAGAACACCTCGTCAGCTGACACACAAGCAGACAATCAGGTGCAATATCAAACTAAAATATATAATACCATATAATACCTAAACTTCACTATCTGGTCCCTGTTTCTAGTGTCAAGTTGGTGTAAACATAAATTATTTAGCTTATATCTGCTATGTGTTGCATGTTTCCTTTTTATTAGGAAAATATAATCTACCTCCTTTTCACAAAAAATGAAAAAATGTACTGTACTGTACTGCTAGTAGTAGCATTAGAGGACCTGAAAATATGAATGGTTCAGACTAAGTCACGTCATCCGAGGGTCAGCGGTTCGATCCCCAGTCCCTGCAGTCAACATGTTGAAGTGTGGGTAAAATATACTGTACCCCAAATTGCTCCCATAGGCACGTCTATGATATTAAAGTGTTGGTAAGTCACACACCAGGGTGAATTATCATTATCCCTCGACACATTATCATGGGGCAAACCTAGAAGTTATTTGGCCCCAACATATCATTTGGTACTCACCATTATTACAGGAAGCATTCACAACACAGGTCATGCTAACCAGACGGTACCCCTCTTTGCATTTGGTGCATGTTGTTCCGGGGCCACTGCAGCTCAGGCAGTTTTCCTCACACCTTTAGAGAAAAATCCATTTAAAGCCAGTAGTTAAGAACTAAAATCATCAAATTGTAAACAAACTTCTTTTTATTCATTTTCATTTCTATAAGAAAAAAAGGTTTGATAAGTATTTCAGCTGTAAAATGTTGATCAATGGTGTAAGAAAAATATGTTTTAATGAGTATGAACCAGAGATATTTGTAGGACTGAGAATCCCCCACCTGTGGCACATCTTGTGAGGGACTCCAGCTGCCTCTCCGGGGTAGTATCCAGGACCACAGCTCTGCACACACCTCCACTCCTGCTGCAGGAAGCCCTCAGCACACTGGATACACTCCCTCTTACCTGGACCTGGGAAAAACACACATCAAACTTCATTTCTTAATGTCACACAGTGCTTTAGGAAAGACGTGATTACAAAATATTCACATCTTGGTGAGTCCTTAAACCTGGAAATTAGTGAGCATTTGACCACTTCCTGTTCCCTTATCTTGAAGTCAAAGGTTTTTTGGTTGGATGCTAGGAATGAGATCTGGGGTTAAAGGTCTCCTTTTATACTACTTTTAGGCATATATTATAGGTCTCAGATCTATAAAAACATATCTATGAAGTGTTTTGCTCAAAATACCAGACAGATCACCCATTCTAGTCATGCATCATACCCCTCTATTTCAGCCTGTCATATTGGCAGCAAATCTGGATCAGCTCCATTGTTCCCCCGTTTTTAGAGATTAGGGTACGGAGGAAAAGAGGGAGGGTTTGGTTTTCTGACACTTTGTGAGTTCCCTGACACACCGGGTACACATATTTATTTATTTATAAAAGACATCAAAAAGTGAATTTTGCATGATAGGAGACCTTTAACACAAGCTAAAGAGATGTTCACGTTTTGTTCTATGATATGAAATATGTCAGTTAACACGTCTACTGGTGATCTAATGGTGTCAGAAACGTCTATGTGTCTTAAAAACGGCGTTTGCTAACAACATTAGCCGCCTTTAGCTTAAAGGTGCTGACGCACAGCCATGTGCCCCTTATCTAGATCATTTATAGCCATTAGCTTTTACTTCTGCAGATTGTATTTACGCTTCCAAAAACATAAAAGTGGTGTTAGTACATGAGGATTATTCTTCTGAACAAAACATGTAAATATCATAGACATGTTTGCCACAGATCTTATTTCCTGCAATATTCTAAAATCCTATAGAAAAAAATCCCATTGCTTTTTTCAAGGGAGCTCGTGCTATGCTAACTTCCGGGTCAACCTACAAACATAAGTTATGACTGCATTTTCTTCCCTGAATCTTTTCAACTATGCCTGCTAGCCCTTCTAGGTTAACCTCAGGTTTAGCAATTCCCTCATCACTTGGAGGTTTTATTTGGTCTGTTTCTGTGATGGCACTGTAGAAACTGCTCATACCAAACACACTGACCTGTACAAGTCCTACAAGAGGAATGGCATGTGCTGCAGGTCATCTCCTCCAGGTTGAAAAATGTCCCATTGGTGCATTCAGGAACACAAGTTATTCCTGCCAGACTATAAACACAAATCAATTTCATTCGAAACGTGGTCAAAACCAAACTGTAAATGGCGGACAGACTGTTTCTACATACCTGTAGCCCTCGCTGCAGGCAGTGCACCTATCTGCATATCTCAGGCATGTCATACAGGTGTCATGGCACTTCAGACACTGTCTCTGATCTGGCATAGACAGCATGCTCAAGCATCAATATAGTGCTGCAAATAATACAATTACCATGATTTTCTTAACAATTCCTATGAACACAGCAGGCTTTAAGTTTAGACAATTTACTAACAGGACACCAGGAGACGTTATGGTTGAATAATATTCAATATAATAGACTGTTTTATGTAATTAGTTATCACCATGTATTTGGTGGGGTGTCTGCATCTACTCCTATTACTCCCCATAATGCTCACATCATGATTATAAACCACAGCAAGTCTTCTTTTTGCAAGGCCTTGTTCGACTTGGATTATATTTTTATATTATATATATATTTTACATATTACATTTTCTTTGAGATGCCAGTGAAAGTCTTTCTTGGCTTTGAGTGTGGGTGGGAAGTTTATTATTTAGGAGGACACACTTTCATTATCACTACCTCTCTTTGCCTGGTTTAGGAACCCCAGTAGCCCCTGAATCTTTATAGTGGTAATTTAGGTTTAGAATGTAAGCTGATTATTACAACTAGCTTGCTAATATGGAGCGAATTGAATTTTGTAGGTATGGTAGATAAAAGCCTATCAAATCCAAATGTGTGATACTATGAGACTAATGTGTGTAACTCAATAACCACTAACACCTCAAACACTTCTATCGACATTAAACTGATATATAAGAACCGACCATGGAGCTAAGATGTTTCAAACCCCTGACCTACATCACTGCTACATATCAGATATTTATTAAAAGGATGTGTTGACTTACTCTCATCAGCAAAGTACCCTGTGGGGCAGGTATGGATGCAGCTGGAGTTGAGAGTGTTGAGGTACAGGCCTCTTCTGCAGGACAGACAGCTGCTAGCTGACCGGCCCTCACACCCCTCACAGCCTTTAAAGCAGCGTCGACAGCGACGGGACGTGATGTCCTCATAGTGTCCCAGAGGACAGTGGCTCACACAGGTTCTACACACAGGGGCAGCATGGTGAGAGTTAGTTTGCAGCTAAATATGGAAGGGCTTGTATGGGTGGATCGGGGAAATCTGATTCCAAGGGTGACCTGTTCTACCCAATACTCTAGGAAATGAGCCGGCCATTGGTGCATATTTTTGTAGTGGCCAAAACGGTGGGATTACAACTTCTGTGTCATTGGTGTGGCGTCATCGAGGCCAAAAATACTTTTTTCCATTGACTTACATTGGGATTGGAGGATTAGGAAAACTGCATTGTACATGCTCCAAGGGCCCAGAACCTCAGATGATCTGGTATTTTTGTTCTTGTCAGTCAGCCCATTTTGGCTTCATGCGCCACTGAGGAATTTTCATTGAAGTAAACAGAGCCCCTCCTCCAATACCGTATCCAGTTCCCTTTAAACATCCATGGTTCTACCCCATTCCGTCCTGGTCGTGGGACGACGGATCAGCTTTTTACTCTCGCAAGGATCCTGGAGGGGGCCTGGGAGTACGCTTATCCGTCTACATATGTTTTGTAGATTTGGAGAAGGTGTATGACCGGGTTCCCAGGGAGATACTGTGGGAGGTGCTGCAGGAGTAGGGGGTGAGGGGGTCTCTACTCAGGGCCATCCAATCTCTGTACTCCCAAAGCGAGAGCTGTGTCCTCGGCAGTAAGTCAGACCCATATCCGGTGAGGGTTGGCCTCTGCCAGGGCTGCGCTTTGTCAACAATCCTGTTTGTAATATTCATGGTTAGGATTTCGAGGCGCAGTCGTGGGGGAGGGGTTCTGCAGTTTGGTAGGCTAAGGATTGCACCACAGTTTTTTGCAGATGATGTGGTTCTAATGGCTTCATCGGTCTGCGACCTTCAGCTCTCACTGGATCGGTTCACAGCCGAGTGTGAAGCAGCTGGGATGAGGATCAGCACCTCCAAAGCTGAGGCCATGGTTCTCAGCAGGAAACCGATGGACTGTCCACTCCAAGTAGGGAATGAGTCCTTACCCCAAGTGAAGGAGTTCACGTATCTCGGGGTCTTGTTCTCGAGGGAGGGAACAATGGAGCGTGAGATGGGCCGGAGAATTGGAGCAGCGGGAGCGGTACTGCAGTCGCTTTACCGCACTGTTGTGACGAAAAGAGAGCTGAGCCAGAAGGCAAAGCTCTCTGTCTACCGGGCCATTTTCGTTACTACCGTCACCTATGGGCATAAAGGATGGGTCGAGACCGAAAGAAAAGATTGCGGATACAAGCGGCAGAGATGGGTTTTCTCCGCAGGGTGGCTGGCATCTCCCTTAGGGATAAGATGAGAAGTTCAGTCATCCGGGAGGGACTCGGAGTAGAACCGCTGCTCCTTCACGTTGAAAGGAGCCAGTAGAGGTGGTTAGGGCACCTAGTCAGGCTACGACCTGGGCGCCTCCCTAGGGAGGTGTTCCAGGCACGTCCAGCTGGGAGGAGACCGAGGGTGAACCAGGTACCAGGTAGAGGGATTATATCTCTTCGCTGGCCTGGGAGCACCTTGGGATCCCCCAGTCAGAGCTGGTTGATGTGGCCAGGGAAAGGGAA
Source organism: Lindbergichthys nudifrons (assembly GCA_943590975.1). Taxonomy (NCBI): domain Eukaryota; kingdom Metazoa; phylum Chordata; class Actinopteri; order Perciformes; family Nototheniidae; genus Lindbergichthys; species Lindbergichthys nudifrons. The sequence continues at coordinate 418,727 of CALSBW010001943.1, forward strand.
GTTTGGGGCTCTCTGCTGGAACTGCTACCTCCGCGACCTGACCACGGATAAGCGGGAGAAGATGGATGGATGGATGGATGGATGGATGGTTCTACCCCAGACCACTCCCTGAACACAACCCTGCTACTGCTGCATTGATGGCAGTTCTATTAATGATTATTTTAGCATATATGCTAACAGAAACTGTATATACTGTATACTATTAAGTTCTTATGGCAAGCGTGCTAGCAAACACATGTCTATCCAGTACAAATTGACCAACATTATAATTGATTTAAGTTGTGTTTCTGGCCAGCTACGGACAACCTTACAATCTCCTTTAAGCTCTGTCTGGGTCACCAGCTATTCCCAGACATTCTGTCCTTTCTTTGGAGCTCGGCAGATTTGCAAATGTAGAGTTTCTTTGAACTCTTACCTGCCACTTTTCAAGCTGCCGGAGCTGAAGTGGACACAGTTGAGGCAGTGATCAATGTCGGGTCCGTCACAGCCCTGGTCTCCACACTCACTGTGGCAAGGTCCTTAAACACAACGTGAATTATATTCAACAAACCGATCCTCATTATCCTCATTATCAGTTCATGTTGCACTGTTGGAGGTGACTTCAATTGTTTTCATTGCCATATTTACACTGTAGCTACTGTGCAAAGGACAATAAAGCCTTGAATCTTGAAAATAGCTTATGTGTGTATTTCTGTTTGAGACTTGTGTTTTTAATGTGTTCGGTGATGTTCCCAGGAGTAACTGGTTGTATTTCTTTCATTTATATGATTATAGTAGTACCGCTTTCTGTTTTCAGGAAAGTAAATCTTTAGTTTGTTTTTGAATTGGCCAGGGAGCCCTTTTATTTTAGCATTATGAAAACAGCATCTTTTGTTCAGTTTTGTCTCTTTCTTTTTGTCTCTGGGGTTTGTAATCTCTTGTTACTCCCCTTTTCCACAAGATCATTAAGGAAAGTAACATATGGACGCTTGTCCGGGCAGACAGTGAGTTACTGATGCGTTCGTCCTCTTGTTTGTCTTGGCACATAACAATAGTATTTTAGTTTAGATGGAAAGTTGTTGAACAATGTTGAATTCTTTGATTCTCTTACCAACGTACTCGTCTTCTTCCTCCATCTCTGGTTCTTCCAGGATCTCCACTGTAGCCGGGTTCTCTGACATCCTTGAATGTGAGTACTGAGCAGCGGGGGGCTGGGAAGGGTTCTGAGATGTGCCATACAGGATCAGTGTCCACTCTCTTAGGTTGCCTGTGCCAAGTAATAAAGAAAATCATATTTGTATTTAGGTTACTTTGTACAAGGACATCTGCTTCCATTTTAATTGTAAATGTGATGCCCGAGGACTCTTGTCCTGGTGGACCTTACCCAGCACCTCAGGGTTGCGTAGCTTTGATGGTGAGTCAACAATCTCTAGAGTCCATGTGCCCTCTGCCCTCTCACCCCAGAAATGAACTGTCATGAACTCCCAGTTCCTGAAGCCCTCCTTGGAACTGTCATACAACCTGTGAACATAACAGTGGGAAAGGTGAGGTAAAGATCATGGGCTGAATGACCCATTCAGAGCACTTTACACTGAACCATTTACACATGATTGCAATTTTGGATCAACCTCATCTCTCCATCTGGGACCAGATCACACCACTGCTGGTGACACTTAAAAACCTAGTTCAGACTTTATTGATCAATGTATCTGCTCAAACCAGATTTAACGCAATCAGAATATGACATGCACTAGCCCAATATGTTACTGGCAGCTGCCTGTTAGAATGACACAGGATGCCAAGAAAGTGAGAGGAGGAATCCCTGTGTTAGTGGTCCATAGTTCAAATCACTCTCTCAGAGTAAAGCTCACAGAGCTCCTGGTGCAGCTGATAAAAATGTCTAATTTTCTTTTTTGTATAAACAAAACATATCTCACCTCTTGGCCAGCAGCTGTGTTCTGGTCCCAGACGGAGAGATGAGGTTGATCTCCAGGTCTCCTCGGCGTGGGTGGACAATCAGGACCTTCACCACCACGTGTTCCAGGTGACCCACGTGCCGCTCCAGATCTCCTGAACACCCAGAGGTGGTTATGCTGCTGTTGAGACGCTGGCCAGCATGGATGTGTCTGGGACAGCCGTAATGATTAGCATTTATATAATAATCAAAAACATGATAACTTTTAGATTGCCCTCTCTTGATATGGTTGGTTCAGCGTAAGGGAAAAGCTTTGGGAGAAAATCTAAATCAGTGAATACTCTTCAGGGTGCGTACGGGTGCTGGAAATCCTTGAAAATGCTTGAAATTGTACGAGGTGTTTTCAAGGTTTGAAAAGTGCTTGAATTTTGGGAATGGTGCTTGAATTTGGGATAAAGTGCTTGAAATTGTAAATGCTTTACTTCGCTTTTTAGATTAAAATAAAATAAAGAAGTCTGAGCGCCTTAATTGCTTCGCTTTTACATAAAACAGCTCCGCTCCGGCCTTCCCGCGCAATGCGCGTGACCTGCAAGTGTTTTTGTTACGTGTGTGACCTGGGCATTCTGATGAGAGTGATAGATGACAAAAGCAATGTATTTCTACTGGTAGTATGTTTCATGCCTAAACCAAATGTGACTTGCTCTATCGAAATCAGTCACATTGACCCAAAGACACATTTTCGTTTGTATTACTGGTCTGGGGGAAGCTCGCGAGTGTGTGTGTATTTTTGCGTTTGTGTGTATTGTGTTTGTGTACCGGGGAAACACTGACAAGAAACACCGGCTGTTGTTATGCCTGCTGTGACGTTAAGTTACTCCATTCTCCGCTTGTAATTATGCCGTTACAAGCTTCAAAGTTGTATTTATCATCTGAATTTGCCGAAACAAGTTTAATATTCTGAAAGCCAAGACTTTGTTTATTTGAAATCAGATGAAAACAAACTTTAACGGACCCTGCCGTGTTATCTATGATTACTATACGCCTTTACTTCATAATTTCAGCCGAGGAAGAGCAGGGTGCGAGTTGAGAGGTGCCTCTTCTTCCCTTTGCAAGCTTCAAAAATGTATTTATCATGAGATTTTGGAAATAACAGTTTCATATTCTGAAAGCCAAGATTTTGTTTATTTAAAATCAAACAAAACACCCGAACCCTGAAAAACTAGTTTTTTTACACAAATCCATGTTTATTTTTTAAATGAGCCGTTGCGACTTTTGACTGATTTCGATAGAGCGGGTCACAAATAATAACTATTAGAAGGAAAAAAGTATATAGGCCTACATATTTCAGTATTCTGAGGCTCTGAGCCCCATTTCTTTTCCTCACAGATGGCAAAAAAAGCCCGACATTATACGATTTAAAATAAAAACAATAATCGTGTTTTTATGAACCCCACAGCTTCTGGTCTTCCAAGACCTGACCGGACAACAAGACGCAGGCACGAAACACACTACCAATATAAATACATTGCTTTTAAAATCGTTCTGTGTGATACGAAAAAAAGGGGAAAATCGTGTTGGTGAACACGAATCAATAGATGACATTTATTTCGTGAAAATATAGTGAAAGTAGCGACAGTAAAAGTAGTCATTGTGCAGATTGGTCCATTTCAGAATAATATATATGATATGTTTTATAATGATTGATCATGAAAGTGTTCTCAAAGCTGGTAAAGGTGCAGCTAGTTTGAATGACTTTGTATACTGCAGGGTAGCTTGTGAATTTACTCCAGGTGGAACTAAAGTCTGATTTAACACTTGGTTATATTTCACATCATTCATCCACATCTGTAAAGTAACTAAAGGTATTAAATACATGTAGTGGAGTCAAAGTACACCATTTACCTCTGACTTATGTTTACTGCCAACCTAAAAGTACCTCAAAAATAGTAATCAATAATGTATTGAAAAGTTATTTGGCTGATTGTTTTATATTGGCTCAGCCAGGTTATATGGGATGCCCAGTCTACGTACAGATGGGTCACTCATTTTGAAATATTAAACTTAGTTTTCTTTTCTAACATTTTTCATCCTCATGTAGAATGCTATTATGAAACACACATTTGGTTGTTTATAGCATAAAGAACATCTGATTTAATGTGAGGTAGGCAAATAATCATTTGAGTATAAGTATGTGTATATAAATATGTAATTTACAACAGCTGTAAGATGCTTGAAAAGCTTGAAAATGCACCTTGAAAATGCTTGAAAAGTGCTTGAGTTTGACTTTGGAAAAGGTGTAAGAACCCTGACTCTTACAACTATAAAGCTCCTTTTTATTCTAACACCCAATCAAAGCCCTTTTACACCACATGACAACAGTTACTAATCCATGTGTGTTGAATTGTGGATTTTGTTATTATTGTATTGTAAAGATTTATAACAAATGCAATTTTCAATTGAAGTCTTCAAATCTAGTTTCTGGGCTGTTGAGTAAGATATACACATGGTTTTTATTTGAACAAGAGAAGGGTAATGTCATGGCCCAAACATCTGTCATTCATTATGGAATTTGCACGACTATGTACATACACACACAGACACACACAGACACACACACACACACACACTCACACACAGCAGCCAAAAGTAATTTCTCTGACATGTGTTTTTGAAAATGTTCTACTTCTCAATTCAGATTGGGATTGTGTACTGTAGATATGTATACTATATAAGCGATTTATACCTAAATAAATCCCTACGACATGTCTAACATGTTAAAGTACTTTCTGAATGGACATGGCATTTTCACTATTCACAACACATGGCATATTTGCAGGTAGGTCAATATTGGGTTGAGCTATCGTTAAGATAACACAAACACAAATTATTTGTGTTTACGAACTAAAAGTGATGCAACGTTTGTGATCTTACACCCACACACCGATCGATTAGTGGTTGACCTGATCAGGGATCAGATGTACATGTATGTGTAGAGATAACCAGAGCTTTTATTCTCGTTGCTTTATATAATCATAACAGAGAATCAACAACTCAGTAACAAGCATTTTATTTAGCTGCCGTTTTCACAAGGACAGAAAAGATAGACCCTGACTGACTTAAAGGTCCCATGTCATGCTTTTCCGGTTATTACCCGTCCCCTTGTGTGTTACAGTATGTAGCTTTGTATGCATGTAAACGGTCTGCAAAGTCACAAACCCTCAAAGTACACCCTGTAGCGAGTAAAACTCTAACACAGAAAAGACCTGTCTATGCTGCCCCAGAACGCCTCGTTGGAGATTTTGGAGATTTCTATTTTTCTTCCTGGGTACAGTGACGTGCCCATACCCAAATGGACCCATTGGTCTAAATGGACCGATCCGTGGAGCTCCTCACACACACACACTCTCTCAGCGGCGAAACTGTGACGCGGGGGGGGGGGGGGGGGGGGGGGGGGGG
>CALSBW010001943.1:426126-470542 GCA_943590975.1 Lindbergichthys nudifrons
TCTCTCTCTCTCTCTCTCTCTCTCTCTCTCTCTCTCTCTCTCTCTCTGTCTCTCTCTCTCTCTCTGTCTCTCTCTCTGTCTCGCTCGCTCACAGAGACTGTGTGCTCCTCCGTGGCGATGACGGGTTGCGTTAAAATAAATATATAAACATATTTGTAAAGTGGGGGGACACAAACGGGATTTCGAAAAGTGGGGGGGACATGTCTCCCCTGTCCCCAGTGGAAATTACGCCATGCGTGTGTGTGCGTCAAGTGCAATAAATATGCAAGTTGCAACACACACAGAGTAAAACTCTGGCCCTCATGTGTTGTATAGGCTGGCATGACTAGACTGTTCAATGGGGCTGATGTGTTGTGTAGATTCTGCCAGAAGGAAAGGTTAAACTCCTTATGAAGCGGGGAGCTGCCGCTCCACATTGCTTTTCTTCCCGACTGCAACGCTGGTCCCGCAAATCAAGCAAGAACGTGATTGGTTGATATTCATTGTGGGGGGTGGGGGGAGGAGGGGTGTTAGATAGATATAGAGTTGTAGTAAGTAGATAGAGTTCGCTATGATTGAGGTTTCGTTTATGCATAGGGTAGATTCTTTTAATTACATTTCCTTTATTTTTGGTGTATTTTTTACATTTTGGATTTGCTTGGTGAGCTACTTATTGAGGGCTCGCGAGCTGCCGGTAGCTCGCGATCGACGTGTTGGAGACCCCTGCTCTAGTACATTCACACATGTAGAAAAAAAAGATACGGGAAGAGGCAAGACACCATTTATCGTTAACTAGACTAAAAGGATTGTGGGGGATTCTACGTTTTTCTTATTGTTAGCATATGAAAAGGCCAGAACCAACAATGAATATATCCTACCAACATGTGTTGTGTTTGTATCCATAGCCTGATATATCTGTGCCACAAAGCTAATTCCAGCTGTTTTAAGAACCCCTGACATTTCATCAAGAAATTATGGTAACATCGTGCCAACAAAAAAAAAAACTCATTTAAATTGATCATTTATAGAAAGAGTGTCTTGACAGTTAAAGGTCACCTATTATGCAAAATCCACTTTTTCATGTCTTTTATACATAAACATGTGTCCCCTTTGTGTAAAGAGATTCTGAAAGTTTCAGGAAAAAAGATTCGCTCACTTTTTGTCCTGATCCATTTATATAAAAACCTGTCTGAAAATGAGCTGATCAGATTTTGGCCACTTTATGATGTCATAACGATTTTTTGGCTTGTGTAACCATTAGCCAATAACCATCAATTTTTCTCATCTGCAGCTCCGCGGATTTCTCAGCCTGGACTCAGCCTGAGACAGCGGGACCACAGACCCCACGCAGCAACCAGGAAACAACACCAGCAAGCCAGCTCACACTGTCCGCTCCAGCAGCGAGCCCCGCAACGTCCCGCCAACACGGCACCCAGACCCCACGCAGCATTCTCATCTGTTTGTCATTGCTGGTGTCATTTTCTGGTTGCTAACGCCATGGTAACACATAATCACTGATGTTCCGCTGTAACGGTGGTGGACTCATCAGAACAGAGTGGGCGAGCTGACCAATCAGAGCACACTGGGCTCACAGGGAGGGGGGGGCTCCAACAAGCCGTTTGGGACAGGGAGTGAATACACATGCTATACAGAGATGCTGTATGAGAAACCAATGTGAGTTTGGAAAATTGCACAATATACATCTATTCTAGTAGACCTCAACAATGGAATTATGATCAGTAAAAATGACCATGACATGGGACCTTTAAGTTGGCAGCAGAAGGTCTTAGAAGACATAAGAAAATACAGAAGACAGATGCAAACAGCCAGACTGACTTGGCCTCCAGGGCGAGAGCGATAACTCCAGCCACAATGGGAGCAGAGACAGAAGTGCCGGTATGAGCATCAGTGCAGCGGTGTCGGATGTCAGTGGTGATCTGTAAGGCAGCACAAACATAGTAGAGTTGATTCAGTAGCATGGATTTCCTTCTAGTATTAACCTGTACGGTATTAGGGCCTGCATTTTCCTGTTAAAATCAATCAGTATGTATCCTGTCAGGGATTACATTGAAATTATTAAATGTACCACAGTCTATCTCTCCTTAAGTCTAGGATACACATGACCATATTTTCTGACAGGAAAAGAGAGAATGTTGTCCCACAATACCTTGCAGACGCAAAGCTCAATGAAACAACCGATCCTGACCGAAAAAAATACAGATCATGTCAGCTAGTGTTTATGGAGGTATTTTCAACATATGGCGTTACTTGCCGAAGTGTTTATATGTTTTGAACCTTCAACAATATATTAAACCAAAACCCAAAATATAAAAGTTACGCCAATAACTGCAATACAATAAAATCAATTCAACATTTCACGGTGTTTACTGAGTTGTATTGGGTTTCTTAAACTTTTGTTCAACATGTTTGAATGCTGATATGCACAGTAATAGATGTGTAGGTCGTATATTGCATCAAGTTTAATTTTTTCAAAACATTTCATACAATCATACTAATTGGGATTTATGTGTTACGTGTGGAATGGAGGGTGAGGATGAATACGAACAACCATTTTAATAGTTGTATTCAATCTGAGTGGCTGTATCAATCCAATCCACCATCAGTAATTTTTTCTTGATATTTTTCATGACCTATTACACGAATAGGAGGTGTCTTAGTTTAGGTTGTATATTTTCCCTCTGCTGTAGTCCTTTTCCCCCTCTCTATTCCCAGGTGTTTTGGGTTGCTGCAAAGAGGTGCACCTGGGAAGGAAATGCTTCAAAGCTCCAGTGCCAGCAGCAGAAGCGAGGGGACTCTGGATGGAGTGGGGACTGCCGGTCTTGCTGCTGCTCAGCTTAACATGTTATGTTGATTTTTTTTTAAAGTTTATCTTCTTGATATAACTCTTGTGGTTTTCATTTTTTAAATGTGTTATCTGTGTTTTATCTGGGTCAGTGAGGGAGTTTTGTTAGCCCCATAGTGCTAGCCAAGGGTGGGGTGTAACACCTTCCATTTTCCCATTTAAAAACCTCTAAATGATTAGCTGTCAGGGAACACACCACCAAGACTGATGCAATGACTTGATTGGTCTTAAAGAAGGTCCTTCTTTGTTAGGAAGCCAAACTCAGACATAAAACAGAGCGTGAAAAAACCCACTAAAAGTCTGCTTGTTCAAATGAATGACAGATGTGAGAGGAAGGTGTGGGAGATACTGAGATGGGAAACTATTTGGCTGACCTTTGGTCTTCTCCCACACACACACAAAAACACAGTAGTACCCACTCACACATGCATGCAAATTACACCTTACAACAACCTTTGTACACACTGTTTTCAAGCCATTGAACCACATGCCTCACCTCATAGCAGTGAACAGGAGAATGGTTCTCTTAAAAATGACATAGGCCTACTGAATTAAAAACTGTGAGAAAGGGTCCCTACTTTTCATTTGATGATCACTTCACAGCAAGCTACCAATAGAGGATGAACATTTGCAGTCAGAAAACCACAACCTGAGCACAAACATGACTCACAGCGTCAGGGATTTAGCTTATTTGCTACATGCTAACAACGTAGCATACTGTCTCTTTAGCGGCTACAGTCCTGTACGTCCACCAGCTTGTAGCTAACTGTTGGTGTTTGTTTGGGTACAGTTATCTAAACAGTGCAGGCGATTTGTGGGTGACCATCAGTTAATATGAATCACACATATTAGATCATGTATGTCTAATTGATTAAGGAACATTGTATGCAGTACTCACAATCTTCCTCTCGTTAAACTCTCCACTGCTGTAAGTGGTCGCCAGGATGGAGCTGCAGGCCTCCAGGTACCAGGGCTTGTTTCCGTTCTCTGTGGTGCTAGATATGGAGATGGTGTAGATACTGCTGGTGTAACCGTCACATGAACAGTGGTCCCCCTGCCGGCCCCCGTTACCTGACGCCCAGACAAAAATGGACCCCAAGCCTTTGCGACCCTGTGGGACAGATAGTGATGTAGCGATGTAATTCTACACAATTATACATGCATAAGTCTGCTCAGAAGTTCGGTCTTTTTCAAACCTTCTTGATGCCTTGCTCAAAAGCCTGCTTAGTTAGCTGCCCTGGGCCATCCACTGTCTTGCCATCGTCTTTTGGCCCCCAGCTAGCACTGTAGATGTTGATATAGTCAGGTCGCACTCCCAGGGACTTGGCTTCGACTAAATCGGTCACATCACCATCCAGCATCCGAATCCCTGTATCCAAGGTAATATCAATCCTAAAACTTTAGACACACTCAATAGACAATGTTCTGTTTTCCTGCCCTTGAGTATTCTCTGTCTGGATGATCATTCACCCTCATCCTAATTCATTTAACATGTTTCTAATTACCCGTTCTCTTTTATAGTAGATTTACTTTGAGTGCCTATTCCACTCGTTGCCAGTTCTTCTTAGTACCTTTGTGTCTAGCGTTCCAGCAGTTATACATATTGTTACGTGACCCTGCTTTGGCTCACTCACTGCTGTTTTAGTTGCCTTTCCTTACTGATCTCCTGTTTACCAAACTCTGAAGCAAAGACTGTCTTTCTACCCAAGCCGTTTACTCTAAGTTATGTTGGTGAATCCTTTGTCTGTGTTCACACCAACCAACACCTTAGACTGATGATGGACATTGGGGTCAATCCTGTGGGGAGGATAAACATCTACACCATAATTATTGGCTATTCATCAAATAGTAATAACATAGTCTAGAACAAAATGGTGGATCAGCAGACTAAACTGCTAGTGTGGCTGAAGTGTTGAGGAAAGGACAGAGAACTCTACCTCCAATGCGAGCATTATAGGCGATCCCAACGATACAATGGGAGTTGTTGGCTGCTGCTGCAACTTCACCCGCACACCGAGTTCCATGTCTGCATGGAAACAAAGCAAACACATAAATTACAGCCTGACCCAAAGCTGTTATCTGCTTCAATTGTAGACTCGCGTGAACAGTTCAAGAGGCATATCTGAAATAAAATAACCTTACAGAAGACACTATGGAGAATACTGTTGCTTCTATTGTGATGGATCATTGTTGCCAAATGATAAGTCTAGTTGAAAGTTGCCAGCCTATGATTCCTTTGGTATGATATCAAAACCTGACATTTACTGTTGATATTTCAGGTGGGCCTTCCTCGCAAACTCTATTAAAGCTCCGCTTGAAATAGGAAAAGAGAGGCTTTTCACATTAAAGACGTAGGTATTATCATAAGTTGGAAAAAGACCCAACCAATTTTATTTTTAAAGATTATGCTTTTGGCTTTTTTATTATACTTAAAGGTGGGGTAGGTAAGTTTGAGAAACCGGCTAGAGATACACTTTTTGTTATATTCCATGGAATGTCATCTGTGGAAGCCGTAGTACTGTAAAAAGCACGACCAATCATTTTAGCCGGCCCGGCTAAAGTAACTGGATGGCCTACCTGCCTGTCAGCCTTCCATCTGTGCACAAACTTATCTCGTGCCCTCATTGGTCATGTGCTCGTTCGTGTGTGTTGGAGGAGGGGCTCTGTAAGGAAGTGGCAGATTTTTTCCGGCTGTGTATTTTCAAATTCTAGCGATCTCGAGCCGGTTTCTCCAAACTTACCTACCCCACCTTTAAACAGGCTTTCCCCAGGAAAGGGGAAGAAGAACTACATGCAACAAAGCACTGCGGTTCATATTGGAACCAGGCCGCTGAAGGACTGAGCAGCCTGAAGGAGTCTTTGTACATGTAGCCCAGCTCTATCAAGTGGTCATGTAAGTTGCCAAAGTGTTGCCTGATTCTGCTGTCTAGAAAAGGGCTTTCACATGCTGTTTGGACGGTCCAACAACACTTAGTTTCAACAACACTTACGTACTGATTTTCTTGAAAATGAGTCTGGAATCAATCACCAACTACTCCTATGTATTGTCACTAGGTCTTATATTAGAACAATAGTTACATGATCAAAGGACATAGATGGGGAAAGTGCAGAACAGATTTACGTTGAATGAGACAAGATGGAGACATTACACGTTTTCATTGCGGAAGTCATAACGTGGTGTAGGGTCATGGTCATTCCCATTGACGTCATAACTTGCTAGATGGTCCTAGAGAAAAAAGAAAAAGAAGAAATGCTACATAAAGGCGTTTCTGAAACTCCTTTGTCTGTTCTAGTTGTGTGCTTTTTGAGTTATGTTTTTGAACTGTATCAATATCTGGAGAAGATTGGATGCACATACATAGTTCTGAGCCAGATCAGGGTGGCTCCACTCGATGCCATCATCCAGTATGGTGACCACCACATTCTTGCCGGTGTAGCCCCTCAGCCAGGCTGCCTGGATGTTCATCTCTGAGCGACACTGGCTGTTCTTATCACTGTAATGCTGGAAAGACACAACGATGACAAGCAGCACACTTGTTATGTTGTATTTTCAAACTGGAAATGGCAGGATGATTGATTCAGTGCACTGTACTTACAATGTACCACATGTTGGACCACTTAGGGTCATCGAAATGAATGAAGCTTGGGTCGCTCTGAGCAAACCTCTTTACTCTTGGCTTCACTACCTGCTGCTGAGCCCAGTCCACCTAAGGATCGAAATTGAACCAAACATCAGTTGCAAGGGGAAAAAAAGGCTTGCTTTTTTCTATAGAAACGTACACCTATAGAATTATATCTCAACATGGCTGTTGAGATATTTTATTTTCACTAGACGATTATCAGGGCCCAAATTATTCACAATAGCGTTATTGTCACTGTTTCTAACAACTAGCTAATGCTTTAAGTCAAATGAATCTTCCACTTTGTTTATTATGATGCGTATAACTATTATATTATTGCGTATGACTATTTATTTAGCAGATGAATAAAGCTGCATTGACTCGGTCCATGAGAAGCAAAAGTTCTCTCGAGAACCTACTTTTTATTTGATTGTTTGGTACATAACTGCACTTAATAAAAAATATCTTTATCACTTACGTAGGAAAGAAACACAATCAATCTTTTTAAATCACAAATAAGCATAAAATGACAGAACACTTCATCAATACATTGTACAGTATGGGTTTGTATCCTAAAATTACCAGACCTAGTAGAATCACTTCTCATTCTGCTACATTAATAGACAACATATTCACAAACATTATGGAAAACAATACAGTAGGCGGACTATTATATAGTGACATCAGTGATCATTTACCTGTTTTTATTGTCTATCACTTCTAAGTTCTAAGAAACCTAAAGTCGCCAGCCATTTAAAATACAAAAGATTGAGAACTGAAGATAACATAATTGCATTTAAGAATGACTTACTAAATCAGAATTGGAGGGTAGTATATGAGAGAGACGATATTGACAAGGCCTATGATGAATTTCTAAACATTTTTAAATCACTTTATGACAAAAACTATCCTGTGAAACAATGCAGAGAGAGACACAAACAAACTCACAGTGCATGGATCACTAATGGCCTAAAAAATGCCTGCAAAAAGAAAAATACACGATATAGACAATTCATAAAATATAGAACTTCAGAAGCAGAAAATAAATATAAAAGATATAAGAATAAATTAACCCACATTCTGAGGATATGTAAAAAAGAATACTATAATAAAATATTAGAGAATAATAAGAATAATATGAAAGGTTTATGGAAAGTATTAAATAGTGTCATTAGAAATGGAGCAAAAAGTTCAGGTTACCCTGAGTTCTTTGTGGACAAAAATAATGTTATTAATAATACAGAAGATGTGGTTAATGGTTTTAATGAATTCTTTGTAAATGTGGGGCCAGATCTGGCAGACAAAATTAAAACCGTAGAAACAACTAAAGGGGAAGATACGGACCTCTGGAATGAAAACAATAGCTCTTTCTTCCTCACACCAGTCGAAGAAAAATAAATCATAGACACTGTGCGAAAATGTAAAAGCAAATCCTCGACCGACTGGAATAATATTGATATGATTATAGTAAAAGACATTATTGAAGAAATTGCAGAACCATTGACTCATCTCTTTAACTTGTCTTTTCAATCTGGTAAATTCCCAAATAAAATGAAAATAGCAAAAGTTATACCATTATATAAAACTGGGGATAAACACCATTACACAAATTACAGACCTGTTTCATTGCTCTCTCAGTTTTCCAAGATCCTTGAAAAACTTTTTACAAAAAGACTTGACAATTTCATGGAAACACATCAGCTTTTGGACGACAGTCAATATGGATTCAGGAAAGATAGATCAACATCTATGGCACTAATGGAATTAAGTGAGGAAATAGCAAACTGCATGGACAATAAAAAACAAGCAGTGGGAATATTTATAGACTTACAAAAAGCATTTGACACCATAGATCACAATATTTTACTGACAAAACTGGAACGGTATGGCATCAGAGGGGTGGGATTAGACTGGGTGAGAGATTATTTAAGCAACAGACAACAATTTGTTGAAAATGGTGAACATAAATCAGAATACATGAACATAACTTGTGGAGTACCTCAGGGGTCCGTGTTGGGTCCAAAGCTGTTCATAATATACATCAACGACATTTTCAGAGTACCAAATATATTGAAATGTATTTTATTTGCAGATGACACTAATATTTTTTGTTCCGGTGACAATTTGAATGAGCTAATGGAAGTGATAACAGCAGAAATGATTCAAGTAAAACATTGGTTTGACACAAACAAATTATCATTAAATATAAGCAAAACAAAGATTATGTTATTTGGAAAACATAAAACAAATCCTCAGGCGCAATTAATACTAGATAACATAAACATAGAAAGAGTATGTGATTTTGTATGTGACCACAAAATCAGCTGGAAACCTCATATCACTCATGTAAAAGCAAAACTGGCTAAAACTCGCAATATTGGGAAAAGCCAGACACATTCTGGACTACAACTCATTGTATACTCTATATAACACACTGATATTGCCATGTCTGATTTACTGTGTGGACATTTGGGGAAACACGTACAAAACCAACCTACAGCCGTTATGCACATTACAAAAAAGGGCTATAAGAGTTATCAATAATGTTGGATATCTTGAACACACTAATGTATTATTCTTGAAGTCACACATATTGAAGTTCCCTGATCTGGTTAAATTTAAAACGGCACAAGTCATGTACAGAGCAAGACATAATCTACTTCCTAGGAAATTAAAAACATTGTTCGTAGACAGAGAGGGTGGGTATCATTTGAGAGGAAATCTACATTTGAAACAACTCAAGGTCAGAACAACTCTGAGAAGTATGAGTATAACAATCTGTGGGGTGATTTTATGGAACGGTTTGGAGCAGGAGTTAAAACAAAGCACAAGCATAATTCAGTTTAAAAGGATGTACAGAAACACTTTTTTGGAAAACTATGAGAATGAATAGAGGTGATTGAAGATGAGAAATTATTGTATATGTATAAATGTAAATGTACGTAGGAATAACTTGCATAATGATTTAAAGGACAATCATTGATCAAGTAAGGGGTGGGAATTAATAAGCATTTGCTTCCTCCTACTCCCTTTCGGACACATATGATTTATTATTATTAATATGAAGACTTTTAGTTTTTTGTTGAATACATAAATATTATCATGAATGTGGATAAATACTGTATTTTAACAATACGGTATTCTGTTTTTCACATTTGTTATTTTTTTATTTGTTATTTTTTTAATCTGTTCGAAATAAAGATTGAAATGAAATGAAAATGAAACAGGAGGTGTATTTTCCCACAACTTTGCAAACCTATGAAATGGAAAAATAGAGAATTGTGACCTGCTGCCAGTGTAGTACTGTAAACTATGTGCAGGTTTTGCAGGTCTGCTGGGAAGATAGGAAAACTATTTTTGGATTTAATTCGAAAGAAAGTGATCAGAGCCTCACCTCGGGGTCCATATGGATGAAGCTGTGGGGGCCCTTCAGAGAGAACGCAGCCCTGCGAACCACTCTGCTGTGGTGGAAATGGTAATGATCTTCCAGACTTCCTATCTGCCAAACACAACATCAACATCAAGACGACGCAACAAAACATAGAAAATAAAAGTTAGCTATAAATGACATCCATCTAAAGTTCTGATACCTAAATCGCTTCTACACTCATGGTATAACTGTTTTAGATTTAAACCTGATGCTTCAATGTTCTAATCAAAACACATTCAAGCCATCTGCAAATACTAAACAATAACGCTAAAGGATAACACATGTTCTCTCTTTGCACCAAAAATGTGAGCAGGATTTTTAGCACATGTGCACAGCTGGCACACCGCTGTGGTATTCTTCAGACCACTATTTAAAACCAACCTGGTTTTCGTCAGAATGTATTATGGTGCATTATTTACCAATTTTTGTTCTCAAAAAACAGTGCATTGTGTGTAATACAACTGTGATTTTTATTAAATTAGTTAGTTTTTAAGGAAGGCCAGAGCTTCAGCTGTGTCAAATAGATTGTTCCCTTTAGTTAACGTTATTTAAAAGATGATTATATTCCTATTTGATCAAGTCCCCTTTATTGTATTACGGACGCAGAGAGCAATGTGAGCGTCCATTCCCATTGGTTAACGAAGGATTTTACACCCGAAAGTAAGTATTCTCCTTACTGTCGATTGATTTTATTTACAGTGATATCTGCACTACTCATCAACTCAAAAACACCAGATTATCCTTGTTAATTACACAACATTGATTGGTTTAAATTGTGTACAATGCTTTTGGATTTTCCCCTTTCGATTCGGAGAAACAAATATTTTTTCGGAGTTTTTGGATGGCAGAAGACACTACACTACCCAGAATCCTCAGCTATGGGACTACACCATGTGCTTAGAACGTGTCCTATCCCCCCCCCCCCCCCCCTAGGTCACAGGCTCCTCCAACAGTGCAACACAATAAAACAGATACACAGAAAAAATAGTGCAAGTAAATACAAAAAGAAAAATAGTAAAAAGTGAAATAGTGCAATAAGAGTCTATATACAAGTGATTGGAATATGATATATTAGACAAATAATTTCTAAGTAGCAGCCAGATGAATGTTATGGATGTTGTTTCTAAGTTCAGGTGTTTAATAGTCTTCTGGCCTGTGGGATGAAGCTGTCCCTGAGTCTGGTGGTTTTAGTCCGGATGCTGCGGTACCGCCTGCCAGACGGCAGCAGACAGAACAGTTTGTGGCTGGGGTGATGGGGGTCTTTTATAATCCTGAGGGCTTTCTTTAAGGTTAACCTGGTATTTTTACTACACTACATTTATTTTAGTTACTTTACAGATTTGGATTAATGATGTGAAATATAAACAACCCTTAAATCAGACTTTAGTTACTTACACCTGAGTAAAATTCAGCTTTTTAACCCGCACCTCCTACTGGTTAAAGCACGTTATTACACGTTTAGAGTAATTGCAATGCAGGTAGATTGTGTTGCTTTTTAATGATGTTTTAAAATGCCTTTTTCTTAATGTCTTTCATTTTTGTAAAGCACTTTTGAATGTGTTATATTTGATGAAAACATTCAAATATTAAGAGTACATACTCTTAATATAGTGGGAAAGTGGAAGGTCAACGATATAAATAATATAGAATAGAAAATATCAAGAAGATACTGTAACTGTCTCTACAATAAAACAGTTTAGTGCCGGATAGGAGGATGTGCAAAACAGACAAACTAATAAGGCTTTATTTAAACATTAAAAATACTTTAGGTTAAGGTCAGCTTTTAAATAAGAAAAAAGCTTTGGGGGTATCTATAGATATTAAGCCTGACAAAGTACTTAACGTCTAATATATTGCATGGTTTGTTTTGGAACTTGACAATCAACTTTCCTGCAATGTTAACTATGTTGAAGCACTTATTTTAACTGATATTATACATATTAAGTATACTCTTATAAGATGTATATAGATAGTATAAGAAATGTGCAGAATATGTTTAATGGTGGAGGTACACAGATATCGATAGATGTCTTGTAATGCACTGTTGAGGAACCTGTGACCCAAGTTTTTCATTCATTGCATAACTACACCGTAGTTGTGTATATGATATGTCAATAAACCTTAGAAAATCTTGAAATCTTGAAAGGGATGTGCAAAATAGCCATTATATACCGTTTTTAATTAACTATTAGTAGAGAATAACGAGTAATGAATATACTTTATAGGGATCTGCAGATAAATATTTAGTCTTCTCAAGCACCCACTACCAAATATCTCGCCTGATTGTTGGCACTTGACAATCACCTTCCCTGAATTTTACTCAGGTGTAACTAAAGTCTGATTTAAGGGTTGTTTATATTTCACATCATTAATCCAAATCTGTAAAGTAACTAAAATAAATGTAGTGGAGTAAAAATACCAGGTTAACGAGTTCGTGACTCCACCATGCACTGCGGTGTTAAGGAGTCGTGGTGGAGTCACGCATTCTGGTGAGACCAGGTTGGTTTTAAACTCTTCATCTGTTTCCACCCTCTCCCTACCTCCTTCAAACACTAGTCTCCTGTTATTCTCCTCCACAGAGTCTGTACACTTTCTGATGAGGACAAGTTGTAGTTTTATTTATGTTGTTGCATTCTTTACCTAAGGTTTATGGATAAGAATAATGAGTAAAGCAGGTGATTTATTCCTCCAGGTGCCGGGCAAAGAAAAAGAGTAGAAGCTTCTAAAATCTAATGATTCAATGTTTCCACCTCCTTGATCTTGATCAAGTCAATGAACAAAAAGCAGACTATAAACAAACTTCACCTATATTAATACAAGTCCTTCTGAAAGGTTTTACCACATGCTACCTTTTACCTTATCTATACCTGGTATACAGTATCTTAAGGATCAACTCTTCTGAAGGAGGAGAACCAAGATATATTTCACAACCTGAAAACCGAAAAGCAATTATTTGGGAAGTGTTATTACAGCCCTGAATCACTAATGGAGTTAACGCAACGCACTTAAATTCAATATATGTAAAAAGCTCCATATAGATCATATGAGACGGCTAGTGTACAGTTCTCTCTTTAAACTGTACACAACATATATTTAAACATTTAGCATACCTCACTACCTAACAAGTTATCCTTAAATGTTTCATGTGTACAGTTAAAGTAATAAAATAGTGGATTAACAGAATATCCACGTAATGACGATCCTGTGGGATCATTTCTTAGGCTAAAAAGTAAGTTCCCAAATCGTTTCTAACATAAAAGCAACATTCTGAGCTGATTTTGATCATCAACACATTTTTAATTAGGCCTATAGCTTTCAAATGTACGTTTACCTTTGTTTAATACAATGATCATAACTTGTTACTTTACGGACAAAGTCAACATTCGTCAGTAATAACCGATCAACGTTACCTGTCCGAAGTTGATGTATCCGTATTTCGCTGCCACTCTGTCCGCCTGCTGCGGCCCCCCGGAGACCTTCACTGCCCAGTGGTTGGTGTAAACCTCCGACCGACCACTTTCTACAGTCACTAACATCAACAGCAGGAACAAAGTCATCCTGAGAAGCAGAGACATTAACCGGATCTTTAGTTCAGTGAGCGGCGCAGTCATGAATCCATCATGATGTGTTCACGTCCCGGGGAAAGTCACTGTCCGGCAGAGAATCGCAGAGGCGCGTTCAGAGCTCCGAGAGAGTGAGCTGCACAGATTCACCTGCAGGTAGATTAACCCGGAATAAAACCAGGGCTGGGAGGTGTACTTTAACATGTATTCTGTTATAATGACTAGTTAAACAATCAAATGTAATCAGTACAAGGTTACTGATTACACTTTCATAATGTCATACATTAGGTTACTAACCCTAATGTAAGTATCACATTATGAAAGTCAAGTAACATGAAAACCAGAGGTGGGAAAAGTACTCAAATCTTGTAGGCTACTTAAGTAAAGGTAGAAGTACCAGAGTTTATGAGTTATGTTACAAAAGTCCTGCACTCAAAATGTAACTCAAGTTAAAGGTATTATCATCAGAATATATTTAAAGTATCAAAAGTAAAAGTAGTCATTGTGCAGATTGATCCATTTCAGAATAATATATATGATATGTTTTATAATGATTGATCATGAAAGTGTTCTCAAAGCTGGTAAAGGTGCAGCTAGTTTGAATGACTTTGTATACTGCAGGGTAGCTTGTGAATTTACTCCAGGTGGAACTAAAGTCTGATTTAACACTTGATTATATTTCACATCATTCATCCACATCTGTAAAGTAACTAAAGGTATTAAATACATGTAGTGGAGTAAAAGTACACCATTTACCTCTGAACTGTAGTGGAGGAGAAGTACAAAATAGCATACATTGGAAATACTCAAGTAAAGTACAAGTATCGCAAAATTGTACCTACAGTGTATACTTGAGTAAATGTACTTAGTTACTTCCCACTGCTGACTATAAACCTTTGAATCTTGAAAAATCTTGAATCTAACTGTTACCTTTGTTTTGTTTCCTGATTTAGTAATCCCATTCAATGTTATCTGTTACTCCCTAAGCCTGTTTAAAGCAAAGGCAAATGTGAGCAGACTTTTTTTTAAACATACACCCCTCTGGCTACTTCATTTCTTTTGTCATGTTATCCAAACAATGTGTTGGAGTTTTTGTATTCATTCAATTTAACTGGTGGACAGTTTTTCTTTTAAAAACTCAAAGATGCTCTGTAGGAATGTTAGAGGTTGTGCGAATATACTCTGCTTCAAATTATAATTCATTTTGTGTCACAAAACGTTCCCTAAACTTGTTGGAATATTCTGCGAGAGTTAGAAAAGGATCTTTTGATATAGTTATTACATGCGTCTTCTTTGTTCGTAATGAGTTTATTTCTCAGAGGTTAATACACTCTCACTATTTGGCAGATGTCCTGTTTATTGAGCTGGCACACAGGCACAGTGTTTGAAGTCCTGCAGCTGGGTTTGTGTCACTGACCAATGAATCACCTTCTCTACAAACACAACACACTGACTGTTGGACCGATTACTTCTGTGCATGGATTAATCACCGTGGCCCCAGCCATCAGAGTCCACCGGCTGCTATGAGATAGAATGAATGTTTATAAAGTGACTGTAGTATTGGCACATTGAAAACCCTGACTGCTCCGTAAAGCCACTGCTGATGTCTTTATGCTGCTGCCATGAAGGAAATGTATAGACAGAGTTAGAGAGAAGTCCACCAGCTTATTTTATTTTATAAAAAGAGAATTGGCAATAGAGGGGAACTCAGAAAGATTGCCAACCTTGTTACATGTCCACCTCCAATTGCATAAATAACAGGTGGAGGTTTTGAAGTATGAAGACCTTTTAATCATCAATGATCATAAAGTAGACCTCTGTAGCACAGTGTCAGTGTGCATGAATAAAACATTGTGTGTATATTTACAATCAGTGTTGTCTCAAACCACATAATGTATTCTGGCATTAACTGTCATATGGGTGTATTCAAAGAAGAACATTTACACCAATTGTGACTTAGTGACATCACTATGTAACACTCGCGCTTCAATTGGCTATAGCTCCAACATATTTTGATATGCTAAGGGCAGGCATACAGTATTTACCACCCAGCTCTAAGCGGTTGACCAATCACAACAGAGCCGGCCAGCTAACCAATCAGAGCAGACTGGGCTCTGGTTTCAGACAGAGGGTGAAAAGAGGTGCTGCAGCACAGGCAGTATGAGAACAATAAAGAGCTTTTTGAACATTAAAGCATGGAGACATGTCCCAGTAGAGACAGAACATACACATTTGAACCTGAACATGAGCACATGTCCTCTTTAAATACACATTTGTATCAGAAACTCCCAACCAGCCAACAGACAATGGAAGACTGTTCCTGTTTACATTTATTTTCAGGGATATTCCTGTGAACTTATTGTGTAATATCATATTGCTGCAGCTGATGTCCTGGGGGGAGTCATCACAACATCTGTAGGATTTCAACCAAACCCTCCACCATGTGGCAGTAGGGTTAGTGAGTGTGTTCTGACTGACAGGGCACAGTAGGGGGCGCTGTTGATCGCCTTATCAGTGACTCATGTCTCTAACTGTGAGTGCATTGTGTGGACTCATACACAGGGGAAAAAAACAGTAATTACAATTTACTGTGTAAAGTGTAGCTTTTCGCTTGGTGTCACAGATATGCTCACCAAGCTGATGCATTTATGTTTTTCAAGTTACTGTTTGTAATGTGTAGGCAAAAAGCTGCTTCCAACATACGGGGGTGTGATTTTAACGCACAATAATCTAGATCGATGATCCATTTGTCAAGATGAATCCATTTATTTTCCATTTCAGCATCTCTCCTTCTCAGTGTGTCTGGTGTGTGTGGTTGTACTGGTTTAGCTTCCCCCGTCTAACACCAACCCCTTCCCCATAAACACACATCATATAGCAAATAGGAGACCAAGGGGTGTCAACAAATATATTTAGGGGCGTAAACAACTAAAGTGAGTAGATACATATTCAACAAATAATATATGTAGACCATGTATACTAACAAAATAAGACATATTAAACAATTAAACAATTAAAACAAAACTTATATCATAAACTCAGTTAAATGGCTCCTACAACTTCTGCTTTGGTGTGCACAAAATCCCTGAGACATACATCAGGTACAGCTGCTATAGAGGCAAAGAGGCAGGGCAGTTGTGGACTATACAAGACAAGACACACCAAGGCCTCATACAACTAAGAAGACCTGCAGTTACTGATCATTCCCTTTAGGTTCATTATTATGAGACGTGTCTCCCTTTAAATTCAGTTCAGTCAGACAACTCACGTGTTTCTTTAACATGTTTATTAGAAGCAGCATATAGTTGAGTTTGGCGTCTAGACTCGGGCCTCATCACTCCACAGATTTATATAGCACGATGAGTGATGATTAAATAACTAACCCCCCGAGCCTACAGGTGGGAGCTGGGGTGGTGGTGGGGCAGGCAAGCAGCAGTGACGTGGAAGTAGCTGCAGCATAGCAGCAGCAAGCAATGCATAGAGAGAGATGTGGAAGGTTCAATAGAGCGGCTTATTAAGAGACTTTTATCTTTCACCTTGCCTGCTCCCCTTGTTCCAGATTTATTTTGACCCTGCCTTGCTGTTTAGTTCTGACACTTGTGTTCTACCTTCCTTACCCACCCTGTGACACACTAAGAGCTACAGCCATGTTTGGCTTTCAGACCAAATCAGGAGAGACTGCAAATGACCAGAAAGAGAAATAAAACAAAGAAAGACTCCAATCTGCACAGACATGCTAAATAGCAGACACACAAAGCCTCTGAAGATTGTCATGGTCCTTGTGAGTCCCGTTATTTTTCCTATGCACAATCCTTACAACATAGTTTGACAATGAACAGTCTCAAGCTTTTCCAACAACGCAACACACAATATACTTAACCTTAAGGAAACATACAAGTGCAGCAGACACGATCGTTCAAGTATGTTACAGGAATAATACAAAATGTGCATTTAAAACAGAATGCAATAATACAGAATTTAACATTTAAATTGTAGCAAAACCACCTCGGCACAAAATGACAACAAATAGTCTCGTCTTTGGTGAGGCCAAAAGTAACCTGCAAAAAGTATAAACAGTTAGGAAACAAAACCACAGAAGATGTGCAATGACGATGAAGAACAAAAACAGGTTAAACAACTGCAGTCTGTTTGTGTTGCGCCTATAGGACAGGAGGGGCCCCTGCAAGTCTGTGCCCAGGGGCCATTTGTTTCAGTCTACCCATGACTGCATGGCTGTACTGTGCTCTGAGGCTTGCTAGCGTGCTAATGTGTTGACTTTAACCCTTAGATGCATAAGTGGGTCTTTTTTGACCCGGTGAGGTGGTTTTCTTGAAGTATCTTTGTAATTAAAAAATGTTATCATTTCATATTCCAGCTATTCCACAAAAAACATGTTTTGGATATCATGCCATTCAAATTTTAAATTGAAACTTTATACATTTTAAGAAATTGTAGTTTTTGTATTACTACCCCAAGCTTCCATAAGTGGGTCAAAAGTGGGTCATTATATTTTTGTAGGGCTTTTCAAGGACTCAAAATCACTTAACAATATAAGGGAAGGTTAGGGTGGGGGGTATAGGACTATCAAACTTGATCAACCGGCATGGATTGATGGGGGGGGGGGCTATGAGTAGGCAAGAGGAGAAGAGATGAGTTTTGAAAAGGGACTGGAATATTGTGAGGGTCTCAGAATAGCGGAGATCTTTGCATCAATATGTTCAAAACGTTTTTTTTCAAAATGTAAAAGAAATGTCTAAAATTATAAATAGTGAAAAATTAAATATAAAATATTTCTAATGTGAACCAAAATATAATACTAAATATTATACAAGTGATTTTTCTTAACCAAAATGACAAAAATGGCATAAAAACACATATTATTCTAATACGGGTCCTTTTAGACCGATGGAAGAGTGTAGGGGCCAGTCACTCGGGCATCTTAGGGTTAAGACCCTATGCTGTTCATCATTATCCATCAACTTAGCTTAGCGTGTCACCGTTCCTCATGTGAATTTCATTACTTCTTGCAAGATATTTGGTCATAAGGCAAACAAAGAGCACTCAAACACTTAAAGATGTGCATAATATTTATTACATTACATGTCACTTGTTAGACGCTTTTATCCAAAGCGACTTACATACTCAATACTGTGGACAATCCCCACAGGAGCAATTTGGGGTGAAGTGTCTCAGGGACACAACGACATGCTGACTGCAGTGGGGTTTGAACCTGTGCTCCCCTGATCCCAACACCAACGCACAACCCACTGCACCACACGCCTCCCAGTAGTTCCATTTAAGCTTAAAAAATGTTTGTATTGTATAGCAATCAAAGCATGGACTGCATCAAAATAACATACAAACTGAATATAAGAGCTACGTACAGAAGTGAGAATTTTCATTATTATTATTATATGTAATTGTTCTTTTTATTTATTATTTTAATCTATTTTTAATGAATGTGCATTTGAAAGAGACAGGTCTTGCAAACAGCTTACATTTTACTCTAAATAAGTTTGTTTTCACCCTTAATTTGACTTTGAATTCATTAGATACATCATTTTGTTTGTGTTTTTCCTTAATGTAAGAAAAGAAACTGCTTTGTGCTTTACGGTATATCAGTATGTCTTGGATGTTTTCAAAAATGATTTTGTATTTGAACAATGTCATGTATGGACAAGCAATGTCAATAAATAAAAAGTCAAACAAATGCACCTCAAACTGCGGCACTTCCACCGTGTTCGACCACAAGAAGAAAACCGTGTGTCTTCCTTTGGAGTAAGGTTCATGTGAGACTGCATTTCTTTAGAATAGCAGTTTCAATAAAGAGGAACTAAACTCTTAGAAAAGCCAACCACAGTGTTTCGAGTGACGTGTTTCTAAATCATAGATTAACACATTTCCTTCTTGTTTATCTGAAATCTTAGTGGTTCACAGTAACACCTGCTCACAGGCTGCAGTTTCTCACGTACCGTGCTCATGTTTAGACCATCAGGGCTGGGAAAGCATGCACATACTACATTTACTAAACAAAAATAGTTTTACTGCAAAAATCAAATGTTCTGTTGCAAATAAAGGCCCTGCATTCACAACATTACTGATGCAAAGTGTGGGGGAAACTTCTGTGGAGCAATGCAGGAGGAGTCCCCGACTCAAAGGAGACACGGGGAGAGCTGGAGCTTTGATGGCAAATACTGATGGGTTTATTTGGAGCTTCGGCCGGAGAATTCACAAAACAAGTCAAAGAGTCAGAGGTTCTGACTTCACGGTAGAGTTGCCACGTCAATTCTGAAGAACTCTCCCCCAGACCCGTGTGTTTAGCTAGTTCAGAGAGAATAATCAACATTGTGCATAACAAGATAGAATGATAACTCTATCAGCTGACGCCAGCAGGCAGGAACAGGGAGACAAAACACTGAGAGCACAGCAGCCAGGGTTACAGGTGCGTGTGCTCAGTCAGGACAGTTTGAACTGATCAACTGGGTCAAAGTTATGGGCCTTGGGAAATATTTCCCCAACACAAAGGAATACTAACCAAAGGTTTCAAGTGTCCAGTCAAGCACACCTGCCAGTGACCTGCTCATCAGCCACACAACAAAAGCCTGCTGCCCTCGTTCCCTGCCCGGATCTCAAGCCTTTTTGCCAGTTTGCCTGCTCTAGCCTCGCACTTGTTTCATTTCTCTTCCAGGAGAATCACAAAGCCAACCACTGTCCCAAGACCAGCCTGAGCTCTCTAGCCCCAGATCACCTGTATCCAGCCAGCCAGCCTCACCTCCCAGCTCTCTTTCAATGAACACATGTAACACTCTGTCTCCTCCAGTACATGTGACAAAAATAAGTACTTTTTATGAAAAATGTCACCTAACATGTCAGCAGTGGCAAATGATAGTATTGATGCATTAACATGTAGACAACATTTTAATGTACAATCATCAAAGGTATATCTGTAAAAAGAATGAAGGGAATATTGTCAAAGGTATATTTCTCTCCAGTAGTAATACAACATCAGCAAAGATATCTCCACCACCACTGAGCAGATACAAAAATAAATATGATACCAGATCTTGTGAAGTTATTTGTTATTACCAAAGCTATGATTAATTTAACCTCATTTATAGCTGGGAAGAATGCTTATGTATATAAACATTCTTTAGGCCAAATATAATACCCTTAAAATGTCATTTGTTTAACAATAATCTGACTTTACTTGAATAATAAGGATGAATAATGGAACAAAGGGGAGAAAGGGGAGATTTACAATATCCAAAGATCCTGAATGCCAGGTACACACGGCTGGGAAGATCTGCCATTGTTGTCGAGAGAATCGGTGAAAACCTTTAAAGCTGGATAAAAGGCGCTCACATCCATCTGCATCATATTTACTCATCAAGGTGTCAGCAGAGGAAATGTCTACACAATACATCAATACACAATACATCAATACACAATACATCAATACACAATACATCAATACACAATACATCCAGGGTAGTACCATGGGTAGTACCATGTTGCGGATGACGCAACATGAGCATTGCTTTGTTGGTGTGACGTTTTTATCCAGTTGAAATGAAGTAAAGTTTGGAGGATTGGAGGATACTGTTAATATTGTATTATATGTAGAGATACATGCTTTCTTTCTTACATTTTAAGGGGTAAGTTGAACTGAGATAATGCACCTGCCCTAGCGGGCTTTCAGGAGACCTTTTCTTCCTTGAGACAGTTTGTGTCTTTATTTGCTCATGTGAATCAGTTCACTGCTCCAAGGTGTCTTCTTTTAGAAACAGTTCTACATGTTATTGTTCTCTGTAGACAGCTTGCCAGAAGGAGGTAAGTCAAACAGGTTTGACTCCAAAGTCAAAGCCGAGGTCACTGCTGGTTTTCCCGTCAGTGGAAAAAGCCGGTTAAACAAGAGGTTTTTTGAAGGTGTAGCGCACCTGTATGTTGTGGGAAAGTATCCAGAAGCGTGTCCAATGGGGTGCAATGTTTACACTGAAGGGACTTGTACTTTGAATAGGGAAATACCAGACTCTAAGGATGACATGGTTCCAGTGATAGTTACATCATTTTACCGTAAGCCGCCACACCCCTCTCTATCTGTTACATCAACGATCAAATGCAAAAACATTCAAAACACCAAAAAGATAATGTTATTTCCAAGTAATTGGAGGCCTCTTTGAAACATGGAAATAACATTGTGAATATTGTCAGCAGTAGTGAACTGCTGACAGAACTGTTTTCATTGCAGCAAGAGTCAGGTCAAACATGTTGAACATCACTAAGTGTCACACTAAGAGCTACTGCCATGCTTGCAGCACTCGGTCCGCAGGGCTTTCACCTTCACAACTTTAAGCAAAGAGACATTTAGCAACCAGGAAGAGATTCAAAATGACCAGAAAGAGACATACATAGCCACAAAGAGAGACAAAAAGACAAACAAAACTGCCAACAGCTTCAAAGAGACTCATGAGGACTATGACATGGGGAAACTCAATTATGCTTAAAATGACTTCAACTCAAACTGAAAACAAAAGAAAAGGGCAAAAAAAACCTTTGACGACAAAAATACTACAAAAAGATTAAAACAATTATCACCGGAAAAAAACCTTTGACAACTATAAAGTCTTGCTCCAATAAGGTGGTGCGGGAATGACTCCTAAACACGGAAATGTACCACTTCAGGTTCCCTCGTCTCAAATGTTTTTTTGAAAGAGTTTTTGCACATAGCCTATCAAGTTTCATTTTGTGATATAAAATACGTCAGATATGTGGAGAGAAGTGGTCAAAGGTGCTGCAGCCTTTACGTATCGAGGAGAAACACGGAAGAGGAAGACAGCTGACGATCTTCATCATAACTCAATCACTTAACTCTTTCTAGGGTGCAGCTATATGTTTTATTTATTTCAAAGTGGGTCCATTTTTATTGTATTTTTTTCCTTCAAATGTGCAGAGGACTCCCCAAGTGCTGTGTTTAATTTATTTTAAAGTAGGCCTGTGTATTTTTTTTAATTCTCCTCATAAGAGTTCTTTGTTTCTTAATAGAGGTTAACAGTTTTATAAATAATAAATGCAAAAAAACTGTAGTTTTTGTCTATGATATAACAATAAATACAACTTTATAAGCTATCAAATATGTTTTGCGGCTCCAGACAAAACAAATTGTTGGAAAAGGGGGCAAAATGGCTCTTTTGGTCAAAAAGGTTGGAGACCCCTGGGCTAGTGGAAAGGTCAGTTCACCAAAGTCAAGAGCAGTGTTTCCCCTACCATTGTCTTGGAGGGGCGCTGCTATTTATATATATATATATATATATATTTAGCACCAAATTGCAACTAATCTATATCTACTGTCACTTTTCACATTGAACATGTGCTCTTTTATTAAATAAACTAAACGCTTTCATTTGAAGTTGTGAGTTTAGTGTTTTTGACCCTAAGAAACACTGATGCATTTAACAATAATCCACAGCTCCTCTCTCTGCTCCAGAGGATTTCAAAAATATATATCCCAGTGCCACCCCTTGCTATGCAACAACACCAACAGCTAGCGAACATATTAGACAGAGAGCGTTGATCCATTATTTGGCTATTTATTTACATTCATTTGTATGTTGCTGTTTATTGTGCACCCACTGAAAACCTGTGCAGCATCAGTAGCATGGCTTACGTGGTTACTTGTATAGGCTGAGGTTGTTCTAGGCTGTTGCTTGGCGTGGCGAGAATGTTGCTCCACTTTCTCCGGTCCCCGAGATTCGGCTTCCAGTAGCTCTGGAGAGAGCTTTCGCACCTGTGGCCACTAACGGTCATACAATATATAATGTGCTGTATTAGTATTAATAAGATATGAATGCTGCATTTGCATGGTATAAGTGTTTGGCTGCTTATGGTAAAGTAAGTGCTAGTGCCAGGGTAGATAAAGGATAAAAGGGTATGCTTATTTAAAAAACTCATCGTTTTTTAGAGGTAAATAAAATCAATCACTTCTATAACTATATATACATGGAGAAATTAGCATCGCAATGCCTGTATTCAATGCATAGGACAATGAATGTGATGAATATCACATAGTATGGCCATAACAGTCATCTTATCACAATTTGTATGGGGGATATTGGAATTGTTAAAACAACTGTGGTCGTTTATGATCCTCATATGATGCCTATTTGATTTGACCATGACTGTCTTTCTGTTCACAGTAAACATCTTAGAGGCTTTGTTGCACAGAATATCCTGACTGATAGCCGTAGTAACACTCCAATCATCACAGACACATTTTGACTTACTTTTTGTCATAGTTTATTCCAAGGACAAAATGTGACGCATGCACCAGGTCCAAACGCTCTCATGTGCACAAACATTCACATAGACATACGTGACTGAAACCAGCCTTAAATAAAATAGTGTAGAAAATCAAGTTCACAGCAATAGTTTCCACAAACAGCAAAATGTGAAACAAAAATATAGAAACTTACAAATTCAATACAATATGTACAAAATAGTTTGACTTTATAAGGTATTGTTTTGTTTAGTGATAATGCCTTGCAAAGCTGCTTTAGTTGTGTGTCCATGTTAGTCCAACTCATGTTAGGGGCCTCACATGCTCTGGTTTCAGGTAGACATATGTGGACCAGGAGTCCATTAGAGAGTCCATCCATCTGCTGGGGTCATGCTCCTCCAGCTGCTCCTCTGCCTCCTCTTCCTCACTGCACCAATCCACCTCATCTTCATCGGGGCATATCTTGTCGGTGCTGCTCCCCCTCCCACGAGACTCCTCTTTGATCTCTGCTCGATGTTTCGTTGTGGACAGGCTGGAGTGACACATGTTGCAGACCCTCAATAACTTAGTGGGGTGAATGTGTTCGATTACGGCTCGCTTCTTGGAGCAACCCCCGCAGACCACAAAGCCACATTTCCGGCAGTGGTGTCGCCGGTGGGCCACGCTGAAGCTGTTGGAGCAGCGCATGCAGACCGCAGAGGCCTGGTCGGGGATCCAGGTAACGGCGAAGTCAGGTCTTGGCCTGGAGCCGGCGCTATGCAGCCTGGACTGGCACTCCTCGATGTGTTCGATCCAGGCTCGCTTCTCCTCGTACGAGACCGCTGCCATGTAGAAGGACTTGCGTGGGGTGCGCAATAACCATTGGTTCCTCATTTTCGTGCTGTCCTCCAAGTCCTCTAGCTGGATGTACTCTGAAATGATGCAAAAAGGGTTTGTTAGGACAAGGCTACAAAGGCGCAACATGATTTTGCATTTAGTCGGCCTACACAAAACTGTGTGGCAAGTTATGCCATGTAAGCAGAGAGAAGTGTTAACAAGATTATGTTTGATAAATGCAACTGATTGCAATAGATTTAACAAACAAATCTGCTTTATTGCAAAAAAAATTGCTTCTAACTGTTTTGGCCCTTTATTGTTGTTTATTACAGAAGCGCGAAAGTTATGGAACAATTAAGCTTTATCTTTCTCCTTAGAGGAATTTGTAAGTTGCTCACCTAGAGGGATGACCTGCTGCTTTTTGTTCCATCGTCCGTTCAAAATGATGCTGCCGTACACCAGCACATCGTTGAAGAGGAAGAAGGCTTTGGGCTGTGGCCCCCGGCGGCTCAGCTTCATCAGCCGGCCCTCTCCAATCAGGACCCGGCCCGGTTGGGACAAGGCCTTCCCAGACGGCCCAAATGAGTTCTCCACAGCCTGGATCCGCTCACGGTTATTCTGAGCAAACATGAGCTGTTCTTCCATGGTGTCCGTGTCTGTTGTTCGCAGTATGCTGTCGTCTTTCTGCAGATAGTTCTCTGTGGCTGTTAGAAGTAGTCATGCGTTTGTGTTGTGTGTGTCTGATGAGACAGGCAGCTCTGCAGAGGTATTTAAAGCCTTAGCGCCTGGTGACATCACTGGACTTTCCAAAGTAAATTCCGCTTTCAGAAGAAAAGATTTTGCAATAGGTGAGGGGGCGGGAGCTACATTTGAATTCAGAGAAAGTCACCAAAATAAAAAAATAGGAAGGAAGAAATGGCTGCATTTAGACAGCATTTTGACAACTGAAAATCCCTTTCTGCAGAGGAAAAGCACTTCTGTTTTTCTGATCTTACACAAGTCATTTTGATTGTCCTGAGAATCAAAAAGATTCAGACTGACTACGGTTCATTCAAAGGAACCTGAGGCTTCCACATTTTCTGCTGATAATTGATACATGCATTTATATTTTACCATCCAATGCATCACCGGCCTTTAATTCAATTCAAATGAAAGGCATTGTACCCCTTTTAAACACCTGAGCAAGTGAATATTGAAGTATATACTGAGGTTATGCATGCAACAAAATGTTATTGGATGACACAAAAGGAGAAACTGGATTAATAAAGCATCAATAGAAACCTTTTTCACTCGACCAGAGCAAAAGAGAGCTCCGGTGTCATGATAAACCACAGGGCTGTCAGACTGGTCGAGCAGCTGCAGAATACCACATCCTGTCAACTCGTCATTTCTCGTGTAAACTTTCTACTGATTGATGCACGCTCATTAAATCTGTCTTCCTTCCTTTATAGAAGATGTATTATGTCACCACACCGCACACCCTAACACATATACTAGCAAGCAGGGTTATGGTAAGAGGCGAATGCTTAACCACAAGAATAATATTTGAACCCTCTAAAGCCTAGCCTAGCACCAATGCTACTCTATTCTAAAAACATGAAATAACTTTAATGTTTTGAGAGAGACAAGCTTAAATTGTGTCTGAACGGTGAAAATATCATTCTGTGTGTCATCATGGCAAAATAGGAGGTGACTTGAGTTCTTTGCCATGTAAGGTCAGTGTAGATCTTGTTGTGATAGCGATAACGTCACAACCACAAACTATTTTTAATGTGTTGTCGAGATCAAAAATGAAGGCCGCCCTTAAACAAAGGTGAGGTTGTGGGAAACACCATTGGAGGAAATGGTTAAGGGCGTATGGGTATGAGTATGGAGCTAATTTCCTGCCATAACTCCTTATGATTCACTAACAAACAGTGTGGTTAGCAAATACAAAACACCATCTACAAACTAATGCATTTAGTTTTGCAAAAAAAAAACGTATCTGTCAAACAAACACATGACATTCTAATAAATCATGTTTCAGAGACAAATTCAACATGGGTTTTACAAGTAAAACACTTTTACAAGTAAAAGGCTCGGCCAAGAAGAACAGACAAAGAAACGATACAGGTGATGCAGTCACTTTGTACGTCACCATGCATTCTGAGGCAATTCTCTTCAGATTGATCCTGCACAGGGTCTGCAGTAAGCCTCTTCATCTGGAGGCTTTTCAATGGCTTCTCAAATATTTGGTATTATATTAAGGAGAGAAAGACCTGACACAAGTAGAGATATGTGACCTAATTAAATGATTCCTAACATGACTAGGACAGTGTGATATCAGAATATGAATACCTTATTTTGAATATATTATTCACTATACATGTTTAAGGGTGACGACAAGGGTCTATTTCATCTCCACAAATGTTTTCCTTTTTATATGTCCTATATTCTATTTAGAATAAGTTCTGTTTTGATTGTAAGTGCAAAATCTGTTATTAGAAATGCATGGCTGTAGGGACTAGTTTTTAGAACGTGGAGTGAAATAAATACATTTATGTGTGCTAACATCTGAAACAAATCCAAGCCAGACTCTATCATTAGAAAAGTGGAAATGCTAAAAGTGTTTTAGCTTCAAACAGATCAGCTCATATGAATCATGTGTAACGACTTTAGTTTTATAAATGATTGTTTGGAGAAGGCTTTCCTTTTACAAAAGATCCATGATGCATTTCTACGTGTGCAAGCTGAAAGACATCAACATTGTGTGTAATCATAATTACATGGTAATGAACTCATCCTTACAGGTTATATCCGGCTCCAAACAGAAACAAACCTGTAAGTCTGGATCAGTAATGAGATCTGAGGGAAACCTGTGTGTAATGAGGCCACACAGCTGATAACACACTGATGTCTTGGATATATAATGGAGACCAATGTGCAGCTCAGCAGTCAGACCCGGTTAAACCCGTTCTCTTAGAACAGTGTGTGAGAGGCAGAGCAGGTGAAGGAGTTCAGTATACAGTGTCATATTTGTATTCAGTTCAGTACAGTCCACAGAGCTTCACTTGATCTGTTACACAAAGGGTGCAGACGGACATATGCGTCACTTTAGCTTCATCCTATTCTGTAGAAAATGCATTTCACAATGAAAACAAACACTGCTGTCCAACAGAAAACATGCTCTGCAATGACTTCCACTAACACAATGTATAAAACCTCCCCTTTTTACTTCCTCATGCACTACACACAAAGCTCTGAAAAACAAATACCATAGTTTACAGGTGTACAGTCTAATGAGCCTAACACTGCACACGTACCTGGGCTTTCTTTGAAATGTAACTGATAAAAAGGCTTTGGTGAGGCTTTTCTTTGAGGACTTTTAACATATTTTCAAAAAACCACCACTTTCTGACATGTTTTTCATTGTTGTCACTCTGAAGCAGCCCTAGCAAAAGCATGAACAAAATACTATTATAAATGATTCCAGGCTTTGGTTTTTGGTTCCAGTCGCTGTAATAGGTTACAAATGACAGTCTGTATTTTTACAGTGTCAGATATGTATTTAATTAACATTACAATATTGAATCAAAAGATACCCAATATTAAATCCACTTGGATTGGGAAAAGGGCCGTGATTGGGACTTCCCTATTACTTTGAATTCTCCAAGCAGATGAGTGATGACATCATCAGGGTTGTTTTTCTCGCACACAGAAAACATTATCTAACTGAGTTAGTGGCTTTTCAGTCCTCACCATGTGTGACTCAAATTCATCCAGAGCAGAATCAGCGGGGATCCCTTCAAAATACAAAAAAAAGGTATGGTCCCACAAACAATAAAAGACCACTTGCTATATGTGCCATTGTTGTTGCAGTTCCTCTGACTGCCTACAGAGGGCAGTGTGAGGCAGTGTGTGTCATGTCTCTGATGGTCACTGACTCCTCACAGGTCGATGGTTCCTCTCACTTTAAACTTCTTGGCGGAGCGTTCACTGGCTCGCTGCTCAAACTTGCTCCCGTAGATGTGGGACACGAAGCCGTTGATCTCCACTGAGAACACGCTGTTCCTCTTGGGGATCACTGTCACACAGAGAGAATAAAAACTACCTGGAACACTGCCATCAAAAGCTTCACCATTTTTTTGTAGAACATTATATTGTATTGTGACAATTCTGACATGGTGGACCATAGTTAAAAACAACGAAGAATATGATGGAGGGACAGACGACTGGAACACAAAATGAATGTGTCCTGTTTTCGTGAGTCTTACCTTTCAGTTTGTCTTCTCTGGTGATGATCTTGAAGACGTGTTTGAATTCTTGGACGATGATCCCAGTCGTCCCGACATACGACGGGCATTTAGAGCGCACCACTGTGACAGAGACAAACATGAACTATTAGAACTCAGTCAGCACAATAGGATATTGTCTGGCGGGCATACAATAAGTAGATTGTTGTGAATTCATTATCTGGATAATCAATAATATCTAAATTAGTCATTTGAAAAAGGTTTCTATCTTATAAGACCCGTAGGAAAGATCAGACTCACAGTGTTGCTATGTCTTATTTATTTATCCGTTATGGAAGCAGGTGGCCGACTGATTTTTTTAAACCTGAAATCAGGGTCTACGGCTTATTTTCACTCGTATTAAACTTCACTATAACTTCAAATGTGACACCGATGTATCTCACAGTGATGTTGGTGTGAGAGAAAGCTGAAACTCTACCTGTGACGATGGCACCGTGGAAGTCAGCCTTCAGGAGCTTCTGCTGCACAAACTGTGGATTGCTGTAAAAACACAGCGTCACACATGAGACGGCGCACACGGGGAACACAAGGACTTCTGCAAACTTGTCCTGTGCAGTTCAGTGGGATTGGCAGAGCTGATGTGTGACAGTCCAAAGTGCTTTACCTCGTTGGCTTCAGCCCGCTGCACAGGTCGATAACGTACTGTCTCCAGAGCTCATGCAGAGGCAGGAAGAGCTCGTATCTACAGGACAAGGATGAAGACAGGGATTTTAGAGACATTTCTACTTTAATATGATTCATATTGTTTGATTATTTGTCTGTGGTTTTAGATTATATTAAGATAATTCTGTAAGGATATTACATGTGTGTCCATAAAGAGCAGAACAATGGGGACAGGTGATGATGGTTAGAACGGGGAGGCGGTGAAGTCTTTTTTCCACAAGCTCTTATTGTTATTTTTGGTATGGATGCAGTTTATGTCGATTGTTCTCGTCTGTGTAACGCCCCCCTGACTCGTCAAATAAATAGGAAGTGTCATTTTCACATTTGTTTGGAAATAGAAACCACAACTCCAACTAAGGAGTTTTTTATTGAATGGACTTAAAGGACCCATGTCATGCTTTTCTGGTTATTACCCGTCCCCTTGTGTGTTACGAAGCTTTTTCTGCATGTAATCGGTGTGCAGAGTCACAAACCCT
This sequence comes from Lindbergichthys nudifrons, assembly GCA_943590975.1. Lineage (NCBI taxonomy): Eukaryota > Metazoa > Chordata > Actinopteri > Perciformes > Nototheniidae > Lindbergichthys > Lindbergichthys nudifrons. Next base: position 456,102 of record CALSBW010001943.1, read on the forward strand.
CAAAGTACACCCTGTAGCGAGTAAAACTCTAACACAGAAAAGACCTGTCTATGCTGCCCCAGAACGCCTCGTTGGAGATTTCTCTTTTTCCATTTTTTTCTTCCTGAGTATAGTGACGTAACCATGCCCAGGTCCAAATGGACCAATCCGCGGAGCTCCTCACACACACACACACTCAGCCTTATCTTTTCTCAGCCGCGGCTCCGCGGATCTCCGCCTGTGTGCTCAGGCTGAGACGCAGCAACCAGGAAACGACACCAGTAACCCAGCTCACACTGTCCGCTCCTCGAGCCTCAAAAGGCGGAGCAGCGAGCCGTGCAACGTCCCGCCAACACGGCACCCAGACCCCACGCAGCATTCTCATCCGTTTGTCCTTACTGGTGTCATTTCCTGGCTGCTAACGAACGCCATTGTAACACATAAACACTGATGTTCCGCTGTGACGGTGGTGGACTCATCAGAACAGAGTGGGCGAGCTGACCAATCAGAGCACAGTGGGCTCATAGGGAGGGGGGGCAGGAGCTCCAACAAGGCGTATAGGACAGAGAGTGAATACTCATACTATACAGAGATGCTGTATGAGAAACCAATGTGAGTTTGGAAAATTGAACAATGTATATCTATCACAATCAAGAACAATGATGTGTTAATGTTCCAAACACATTTCCTCCCAATACCCGTCCCCTCCTCCACTTTCCTCCCCCACCTCTGGTGCTCAGGTTTGAGCTGGAAGACCTTCATGGCCCTCTTCTGCCGGGCGTTCAGTCCCTTGGGTTTCTTGCTCTTCCTCTTGTCCTTCTTGGGCCTGCTGTAGCCCAGGATCAGAGCCTTGTGGGTCAGCAGGTTGTTCACATCGCAGCGCGTGGTCTGCGGGAGGCTGTTCTTCAGGAAGGCATCGGTGAAGGCTTTAGGGTGGGGTCGAGCCTGGAAATGAGACAGAGATATTTACAGAGAGCTGGACTTATTATAAAAACTGAAAACAAGTCCAGGCTTGTATAGCATGCTCAAATGTGTGAAAGAAAGTGTAGTCGAGCGTGTCTGATGATATTTATGACATCATAATACTAGGGAATAACTAGAGTGAACAATAAATAGATCAATATATAAGATGACATTCCTTTATTTTTCCACTAATCATTTTCAGCAATAAATAGATCAATATATTGGATATCAACATTTTAGGAGTAAACTCTAGTAGACTATACTATCGTTGGTTTTTTTCTGAATCGGTTGTGTCGCATTGCTGTGCATTTTCCCACTTCAAATAACAAAAGTACGAATCAAAAACAGATGCAAAACAATATTTTAAACATGAATGTAGAAAATAAGATATATATATATATTTTCAGACAACTTGATTGTATACAGACAGAAAAATTCCAGAAAAAAAGATGCATGTAATAATATTCAAATGTCTTGTCTATATTATTGTATTCTAAAATCAAATCCTCCTTTTTTGATAAGGGTGAACCAACATGTTTTTATAGAACATTTCCAAGTGGTTTTCAAAATATCTGCACATGTTGATTCATAGATTCAAGTATTTCTCATGTCCCTTTATTATCTGCAGGAAGACTGTGCACAGCCTGACTGGAAAGGGATCACTGTGCAGCACATCATGTCCTCAGTAGCTCTCTGCTTACCTCCACACCGAGAAGCTTCTCCAGATCCTGAGGGATGGTGGCTCGAACAAGAGCTTCTGTTGAACAGAACAAACACATCTAGTGTTACACCAAACCTGATGGACTCCCTGAGCTTCTGGACCAGAACACAGGAGGGGTTGCTGGGCCGATGTGAACCTCAGCAGCTAGCCTCAAGGAGCTTCTATTCCTACTGCTGCCCTATACAAAGTCATACATTAACTCAAATCCATCTGTAGGCTGTTGTGGGGTTATTACATTTTTTGTTTTGCCACATTACATATCTGGTTGTAATTTACAATCAAAATACCCAATCATAGGATTCTTCTGGACAGGAAAGCTATATATAACATATGAAGTTTTCCAGAGAACCTTGAGCCATGATAAAGCCTGGGAGTTTCACACTGAAGAATGAGGATGAGATCACTTTACATAAGAGAGCTACAGTTGCATATTTCAAGTCCTCTGACTGACAGCGTTGCTCCTGGGAGTTAAAGATAGAAAAGAAAAGCTATGTAGGAGAGTGACAGCGGGCAGACAGACCTGTTCGACTGGCTGCTGCAGAAAGTACAGAGGCAGTTCTGTTTTCCAAAGCTGAAAGCTCATCAGCCAGACACTGGTGTCTAATCTCAATACTGTTTGGTTCCGCCTGAAATGTGTATTTTCAGTCTCATAATTGGTCTCATTCGGATTGATCCCACAGTTCCTGATTTCAATCGTAACTTTGGAAACACTTGTGAAATCAGAAAAGTAAAGGTTTTATTATATCAGCAATGCAATTGAAGTTGACCAAATTCCTTTATACCCAAATCAATCAATGTATATTCTTTCTTATCGTAGTTTGTATATTTTACCACCTGTTCATATTTACTTTATTGGTTTTCCTTATTGGACCCCCCTAGAGGATGCTAGGACCACTCCCCACTTATAAAAATAGCACTTCACCCCTGCTTACACCCAGGGCCGTCCCTCCCTACAGGCCGATCATGCAGACTGCGTGGGGCCTCACCTCGCGGAGGGGACCTCATCTTGCGGAGGGAGCCTCAACTGAGCCGAAAATGCGGCGCACCTATGCGCTTATGCGGCACAGTGTGGCGCGGCACAATTTCGCCGCTGCGAGGCTCCACTAGCCCCCCCCGTCGACGCTCGCGAAACAGAGGGCCTCATCATATAACTTTGCGTGGGGCCTCATGTTGGCCAGGGACGGCCCTGCTTACACCTATATGCCGTGAGCTGATTATCGAGCCTTCATTGTAACAGTCGCGGGTACACACTGTGTGTGTGCGCGTGGGGAGTGTTGCAGTAGAACATTCCACTGTAGCGCCCGGTACCTTAATGGGAAACCCTACATGTTTGAGCAACCTCTATGAAACGTCAAGCTACCCCACAGCACCCCCAAAAGAAAATCTCTGGCGCTGCTACTGTGGGCTAAGCCCCGAATGTTTCCAGGTCCAGGACACGCCCCTGGTTTGCATCATTATATGAAGTGAAGGATGACACATTAGCCCTTTCTCACGAGAGGCATTTTGATTGGTCAAAGCAGCAACAGCACCGGTGGAAATAACAGCATTCATTAAGACTGTCCAGTGACATGAGCCAGAGAGATATGTATTTGAGCTAGTATCAACAATAGCAGCACGAGGTGCCTTCTGAAAGAATGTTACGTGTATTGTATTTTGTCGTTTCTACTTTTAGTACATCCTTTTTATTTGTAACAATATCTACACTGTATTGCTACTTTTATTTTGGTTGAATACTTCTCCCAATGGGTATTTAGCATCCCTACACAGACATTAGGATGAAATAAACAGAAGGGACACATGGTGGGTTTTAAACCAACTTGAAGAATGTTGTGTTTCCGGGTCATGTTCATCACCCTTCGACTGCTTAAACTCACCTTCCATTCCCTCGTTTTCGCGGACTTCCTGAAGAATACCGTATCAATTCCAAATGTAAACGCCGGCTCTTTCTGACAGCAGAACAACTCTTCACATGTGTTTTGTTTACAACACGAGCTCACTTCCGGGTTTCTTCTTCTTCTGCAGTTTGCGGCAGACTGACCGCTGTGGGGGAATGTTGCCATCTACAGTCAGAACAACGCATTACATTACCTTTCTAATCCAGCCTTTTAATCATCTTTTGCTCAATTTACCTTAAAATTCATTGAGCTACAGATTTATCTTCACGTTCCATAAAACCTTTCAACCTCCATGTGTTACATATCTGATAGAATAACCAGCATTAAACACTTCTGTTAGTTTCCTCATGTTCCCCTGATCCGCTCCACAGGGGAAGCCTGAGCTACTGTTTAAAAACCCTTGCTGTGAAAGATGAATTTACATTTTTTGACTGTGTAATCTCATATTTAGTCACAACAATGTCTGAAATCAATCATGGTGGCCTTTATAGTATATGTCTATATAAAGTGCACATACAACACTGTGCAGTGAATAAATTAACCCTTTCATGCATGAATTATGAAAGCCTCAGTCAGGATTTTTTTACAAAGTGTTTTTATTGCTCTTGGGGCATGAAAAACAAGATATTTTGGACATTTCTACTTTAATAAAACTAACCAGTTCAGCAGCACCTTCTTTGAAGTGAATTTCGGTATATTGGGAGTGTATGTGTTTGTGTGTTTATAATGCAGTAATACTAGTAAAACAGAGAGAATGGCAGTACTGCTAACAGGCTCATTTTAAACTGAAAGAAAGGTGATGCCCCCAAGTAATGTGCCAAAAAACAATAAAATACAAAAATAAGTCTTCAAAATATTTATTTAAAATCTATTTGTCAATCTTGTATAAAGAGTTTTATTGTACAAACTGTATCTCAACTTAATACAAATATAATAAAATGGCATTCCAACTTCTCTATACAAATCGCTTTCAATAAAAAAAGGAAATCCCTGTTGTTTTCTTGCTAGAACTGTGTCCTTTCTAGAATAAAAAAATCCAGGATTCCAGTTTAAAACATATCTAAATACGTTACATAAAATACCACTCTGTGCAAAGTATTTAGAAGTAGACATGCAGCCTCCATCCTTACCCAGAATACACATGCACGTCTCTCAATAAATGTTCTGGCGTCATTATTTTCTTACTTACTGCACTACAGAGAAGAAACCACAATAACCCTTCAAGGATGATCCCTCACAAGTAAAAAGAGATAACTTAGACATGCTCTACACAGCAGAACATAATGGACAAATGTTTTTGTCGAAAGCATCGAGATCTGATTTTTCAAAAGCTGGTGAATCCACCTAACACCAGAGGCCTGTACTACGAAGCCGGATTTTCCTAACCTGGATATGTTTGAGTTAGCCGGTTGGCCCAATCCAAAACATACGCGCTCTGGCTAAACTGTACTACGACGCTGGTTATCAAGTGGATCGCTTAAGCCAGCAGTGTCCTATCTAGTTAGGTGCGTGTTCACATGAAAGGGGTGGTATTTGGAGCATTCGACCAATCTCAAACATGGACAAGCGTACTGACAGCGCAGCGAGTCATACTTCCTGAATGAAAAGTGAACTTTAATATTAGTCAAATATGAAGAAGTTAAACTTTAAACATCCATGACTTAAACACTTTATCCAGGATAAAAGCCACATAGCTGCACCTGCAAGGTGAATACAGCTGGTAAAAGAAAAGCGTTTGAATGCGTACATTAACAGGTTTATGATATCACTGCCCCGTCCAAGACACGAGTGGATCTGACTTTAATTACATTTGACTCGAGTGTTTCGTCAACTTAATGTGTTGCTTAAAATAATACTTCTGCATACAGTATGTGACACTGAGTGTTGCACGGCCAGATACGGCTCAAGAAGCTGACTAAAATAAGGAAATATATGATACATTATGATGTGATATGATATGAATGATAATGGGACACATCGACGTCTGCACTCACAGTGCCGCGGACTGTACGTAATGTTACTCTGATCCGGTTACTTATGTTGTGGCAGATATTTAAGTAAGCTTTCTTAACGCTAAAGTTATAATAGTCAGATTGCTCTGAAGATGGGAGGGGATATTCTATTCATTTTCACGTTCACACAGTCAGTTGATTTTTGCCGGCCGTCTTTCCTGCAACGGCAGTTTTTCTGTATTTCCTCTATCCTGTAATATGACTTGATCGCTTTAAACTCTGCACACGGAGCTCTGATTGGTCAGCAGGCGGTGCTTTCACTGAGTTGATCTCTTAGCCTGCAACCTAACCTCCTCCCGAGGAGGTTAGCCGCTCAGCATAAGTTACCATGGAGATCTAGCCCGCTAAAAAGAGAACCAGCGTCGTAGGACCGGAAACCCAGAGTTTTCCCTGAAGTCAGCCGGCTAAGCGAAAATCCGGCTTCGTAGTACAGGCCTCTGAGCTCCCATGTTATATTTGTATTTTAGTGCTGGAACAACTGCTCAAATGAAAGATAAGCAAGAATCATACATGTTATTCCCATGTTAAGCAGCAGTACATGCATTCATTCATTTTTTTAACCATTGTGAAGTAAGACAATATACTTGGCTCTTTATGGTTGGGCAAATACAATGCCAACCGCCACATTTTAAAGCTAAAAACCTCCTGAATTTGAGTGGTTTACATTAAGAAGACTGACCTGGAAACCCCAAATGGTATTAATGGGGGGGGGGGGGCAATGCTGTATTATTAAGCCCTGGGAAAATACTTTATAGTATTTATTATTGAATACTATGGAATTGGCACCCAACCTGGGAATATTTAGCCCCACCCACTCATTTTCGGCTCGACCAATGACAGGACGTCTTCTCTGCAAGCAGTTTCAGTTGTACAAATTCTGCTTTTACAAACTTATTTTGGTTGTGCTTACTTTGCAAAGTAATGTTATAAGTGTCAAAGGAATGTTTTAATGTAAATATTAATGATAATATTGTAGCGTGTCCAAGTTATACTATTGATTGGCTCTGTAAGGCGTGGCTGTGGCCGTCAATACCATAAAATAAAGAGAACGTTTACGACATTGAAGGCTCGCGATCTGTGATCTTGAATAGCGGTGAACGCTACAATATGAACAGGCTCGTGCTTGGCCCACTGGTATTGTTTGTTTATTTATTTTGAAAATTAACTAGCAACGCCGTGCTGTCATATAGCAACTGCTAAGCTACTGCAGCAAAAAAATCCTGGCGCCGCCCATGTTCAGAAGCGAGGCAAGAATCCTTCCTAGCCTCGGAAAACGAAGAATGGTGGAACAGGCTAACAGGTGTGCAGGTGTGCGTCATATGCGAGGCCCCGCCTTAGATGGAGTGCGATTTCCGCCAAAGATTTGGAAATTGGTCCGTGCGCAAAGCATTGTGGGGATTTTAAGACCGCGGAGTCTACACATGTGCAGCCTCGAAATTTCCCGCAACGAAGTACGCCGGCCTCGGTAGAATTCCAAGTATCCTGGACATTGGAACAGTCCTTCGGTGGGACTTGATGACGTAGTATGCTTAAAATAGTGGCTCTGGAGCAGCCTTCCTCGACATTAGCCGCGTTCACACCGCAGTACTTTTCCCACTTTAGTTCCGATATAGTTCCGAAATGTCGCGTTCACACCAAAAGAGCCGGAACTAAAATGAGTTCATGAGAACCTTTTTTACCCCCTTTTCCATCCCTGCTAGAGAGCAGGTACTTTCGTGGGAGAAAAAGGTTCCTATGTCTGATTGGCTGGGCGGAATGCAAACCACGCCCCGTAAAACTCCCAAAAAGTTTTGTTTAGCTGCCATTGTATTATCCTTGCATTAGCATTATTAGCATTAGCCCAGCGCAGAAACGCAGAGAGACTAACTTATGGCAACACAAAAGAAAACATGGGAGCGGTGGAGATGAGGAGGTGTCGGCGTTCTGGCGATTTACTCGGAAGGCTAGAAGCTGCTGGGAGTCCCAGCAGCTTCTACTGAAGCCAGTCCCCAACTCCGGGGACTTCGGGTGGCAGTATACGCCGTGAAGTTGTTTGCGGCCTGCCAGTAAACCCAAAGCAGAAGAAGAAGAAGTGACGTCAGCGGCTTCATTTGCCTAATCCACCCTCAGGGAACTTATTCCGGTGTGAACTTAGCTCATGAGAACTAAAGAGTTCTCATGAGCTAAGTTCAGATGAACCTTTGTGGGAAAAGTACTGCGGTGTGAATGCGCCTATTGAGAAACACCCAGAGACTTCTCATTGGCAGTGGTTTATAAATAACATGACACACAATAAGAACATGTGTTTTTTGCAGCAGCAGTAATTATTTGTAAAAATAATTACAAATTAACAAACATTGGTTGTATGCTGTGATTTTGACCTTTCAGTGCTTCTACCACACAATAGACACATTTAGTAGCAGTCTCGTCGGTGATGGTGCTGTGTGTGTGTCACCAGTGCAGGTGTAGGTGAGGGTGTTGGTGTAGTTGGCATATTAACTCCTCTTCAGTGGGCTCCCGGATCTGCTCTCTGCAGAGAAACAGGGGTAACAGAAGAAGGATTGGACAAAAGGTTAGCTGTGGTTTGACAGATAGATTTGTAATTACCGGTATATGAATTACAACAAAACAGTAGAGTCAACCTACCTGAACATGAGTTGAACAGACGTTTCATATCTGATCCTCTCCACATCTGTAACAGAGCAGCTGTGACTGCGGTCCCATTTATAGATGAAGTTCTGTCAGAAAACAAGGAACAGAGTATTTGTGCTGTTAGAATGTTTAATGTGTATTTTATATAAAAAAATAAGGCTGGCTTTATTACAGATTTTCAGTCAACTAGTCACCTACACTAACAACCCCTTTTCAATGTATTTAAAAACACCTCAGATGTGGCTTGTCCAACAGTCAATGTGGTTCATTGATGTGCCATTGACAAATTGCCTTTACTAGATGGCACACTCATGGTCTGAAAAGAGAATACCTGCATTCTCTCTAATGGCCAGCAGGGGGCCATAAGAAGTCAAATTGTATAGTGACCAAAAAATGACCCTACATCTCACTTGATTTATCATTTCGGGAAATATTTTCCTAATGGCTTTGTGAACTCAATCTCTAGTTTCAAGCCTTCTTTAATACAGCATGATTTAAACTTAGTAAATTAGGGTCCCATTACAGTGAAAAAGATGATAATCATGCAGGGTAAGTTTTAAAAAAGGTGACAACCACGCACATTTTAAGCCAATGCAGTAGCAATTGCTGGCTTATTGAAAGCTGATGTACCAGGAAGTGTGTATCTTTGTCGTTGAATGTACTTATTGTAAGTTGCTTTGGTTACACTGTTAGCTAAATGTAATGAATGAGTGTTTGTAATGTCTGAGGGAACTGACCTCTAAGATGAGCGCCACAAACAGGTTGACCCACATGACAGAGGAGGTGAGCCACCAAGACACAAAGTAGATCTTTGACCACCTGGGAAAAACAAAACGTGATCATCAGGATCAACACCAGCAACTGTTGTGCATGTGAAATGTAGGTTTCTTACTCAGTGGTGTATCTGCTGTATGCATCCATGAAGGCCTGCCAGTTGTTCACTATCATGACATCATAGAGCAACATGATGGACGCCTGAGAGACAGGAAGGAAATGTTTCTCTTTTATCACTTTTCTTTTGGGTATATCCAAGCAACAGTGTGCAACTGTAAACCCGTTCACAAAAGTAGCTGTACACCATCATTGACAATGGTAACTGATCATCATCAAAGGAAAAGGGGTTAATAATACTTTAACACACAAAACACACAGAAGTTACTGGAACTAAATAGGACAATAAAAGTCTAACTGTTGTTGTTACTCACACCAAAGTCATCAAAGTTATTGGACCAGTAGCCCAGCTGCTCATAGGTGCCACACGCCATGCTGAAGTTGGAGGAGATGTTCTCCATGGAGGAGTTAAAGAGCCCACTGCAACCAACAACAGAGCGAGTGTTCAACACACAGGATACTATCTGTGAGGGAAGGGCACACTTCCTGCATTGTTGTTTTACTGCACAAAACAGGAGGCTTGCCGCTTATTTCATTTTCTACAGAGTAACACATCTTACATTGTTCAAGTGTTAAATAATGACATCACTATGTAACACTTGCGCTCCAACACATTGTACGTGTTAGATAAAGGGCGGGACATCTCTAAGAGGTTGATCAATCACAACAGAGCCGGCCAGCTAACCAATCAGAGCAGACTGGTCTCTGGTTTCAGACAGAGGGTGAAAAGAAGTGCTACAGCACAGGCAGTATGAGAAAAATAAAGATCTCTTTGAACATTAAAGCATGGAGACATGTCACAGGAGAGACACTAAATACAAATAGGAACCTGAAAATGAGCAGACTAGGGGCCTTTAATTGTTTTATTACTATAATCTATTCTTACTATTAGCAAAGGGCAATGTACGAATCATTCAGCTAGTAGCAACTTCTCATTTTTAGCTTGCACTTAATTGTTGCCCTCGACAGACTGCATCAGTAATCAGTACAACCTTAGTGATTCCCTTTACTGAATTATAACACATATCATTTAACATCTAAACAAGACCCCAAGTATTTATAACAAGAAGCCCCTTAATAAATAAGGCTAGCAAAATCATTTGCTGGATGAAAACTCTGGATCAGTTTCTTATTGGCAGTTTGAAGGATTAAATGTTGCATTTTTTTTTAATTGTCAACAGAGATGTAAAAAGAGCTTCATGTCATGGCTACATACCTCATATTTGGAGGAGGTTTAATGGCTCCTTCAAACAGCCAGATCCCAATCACAGCAAACACATAGAACACCACCTGCACAGAGAGCATGAAGAAGCCCCGTGTCAGCTGGAACCCTGTATCTCCATAAGTGTGCTTACAGGAAGACCAAACAATATGTTTTTTTAATACAACTTTTTAAATAGAGCCAGACGATTATCACATGTCATTATTTAGCCTATTAAAAAGCATGTTTTCTCACCAAAACAGAAACATTTTGATTTTCACACAACACTCATATGATAGGAAGAGGCTTTTTCTTTACATCAAAAATATTAATCGTTTCTAAATTTGGATCTTCATATATTTTATAGCAGTATGCTGACTCACCATTAGTATCCCTGCAAAGGCTCTGAGGTTCTTCAGCAGGTCCAACAGTGTACTCGCAACCAAAGCCATGAGCTGTTCAACAAGAAGGAACATATGAGAGATATAAGGGACATGAACACAGGACATTTATTTGAAGTATATTTTTGTTTGCCTTACCTTGATATCTGGGATGATGCGCAGGAAGCGGAACACAATCAGCATGTTGATCAGACGCACCATCTCCCACAGAGACATCACACCATGAGAGGATGGATCCCTGTTCACCCACACACACCCACACCCACACGAAACGTTCTTTTAGATCTTTTCCTACCACTAAAATTATTTGATGAAAATACAAACCTACCATTGAGAATAAGGAAGCCTGTAGGTGATATATATAGTGATTTGTAGGAGCTGATGGAGACAAAAACACATAAACAATTTATTTAACCTGCAATAACTGATTTATTTTCCCAGTGGGTTTCACCGGAAAATGAGGAAATACTCCTTTAACAATCTGGATTGACACAGGTTGTCATGAATGACTGTGCTACGCTTACTAAATACTGCTGCAGGATGGTCAAACTGCATTTAAACTTTTGTATTTTGGTCCTATCAACAAAGATAGAATACCATGGGACACTGTACAAAATATAACAAGCTGCTCACATGTGAAAACAAATTAAATCCTTGTAAATATGCTTCCGTTATCCTTAAGAAATGAAACTAGCTTCACATGTGTTATACTTAACGTGACGATAATAAGAGAGAGGGGGAGAGCAGGGTTACCAGGAGCAGGATGGTGAGGAAGCCGTCAAAGATATTGTTCCTGTAGGAGACGTACCCTTTCCATCCGAAGGCAAAGATTTTCACGCACATTTCAAAGAGGTAATACAGGATGAAGCACATGTTGATGATCTGGCAGTTTAACAGAGGAAGAGGGATTTAGTCCATTAATGAAGCAGGTTATGTTCACAATTTTAGCAGGCAACAGGGCCCCCAAAACATCAAATGAAACAGATGAGATACTGAGGATTTAAATATAGGATTTCAAAGACTTAATTTGTCTATGAGATACTTTGAGATGGATCAAAGTGTTAGTTAGGGTGTATATCAGGGGTGGGGAACCTCCGGCCTCCGGGCCGTATACGGACCGCGAGACCATTTGGTACGGCCCTCGAGGTAAAAAGAAAACAATTAAAGAAATCTAAACCGCAAAATAATTAAACAAGCGAGTGCCTGTTTTTCCTGGCCAAGGTCAGGGTCCTTGAACACAACACGAGCCTAACGTGTCATCACGTGGTATATGTCTCGTCTGACAGGGGTGCAGTTCTGACGGAGAGCACCAGAACGTCGCTCCGGCACTTCAGAAATGTCAGTACCCATAAGGAACTGTACACATGCCGCAGTTTGTGCGAGGCTGTGTCTTTAGTTGAAAGCCCAGTGGCGATCTGTTTATCTGTCATACTGATCATACAGTCAATAACTTTGTTGTTATTAGCATCTGGTTAGCTAGCTATGCTAATGAATATAAGAAGCCTCTACAACCAGTGAGGTAAAGGCACATCTTTATATGATCATTATAGTTATAAGAAAATAAGAGAATAAAGTAAACAGGTATAAAATACTATATGACAGTAAAAAAAAGTTGTAATTAATAAACAAGAATACAGTTTGAAAGGAGAGTGATTTGTAAAATATCCATAAAGAAAAAGAAAATCTGCTTACAGGTCTGTTTCATATGGGTGTTGAGAGATGTTTCCATAGACTAAATACATTTGCACACATCTTGTGTCCATATCTTTCTGTTTTGGTGGTCATGCCACACCGTGCACGTGCATGCATGCGCGAGTCATGGTGAGATATCTGGATTAAGAGGTTGCTTTTTCTTTGCACAGCATGAAAGAAAGGCGAAATGAATGAGCTGTGATTCTAGTATTTTTAAGCAGAGGTCAATCATTTGTACGGCCCTCGGAGGATGTTGAAAAAATTGAAATGGCCCTCGAGATGAAAAAGGTTCCCCACCCCTGGTGTATGTGAACATCCATAAGACATTATAATAACATTAGCCATAAGGCTGTGCTCACCTCCATGATGTAGTTGTCTCTCTCTGCTGTAGACTTATCAGAGTTCAGAACCAGGACGGTCTGAAACACACAAAATGTACAAATATAATATTGCCATATGGTAGACAGATTATATGGTGTGAGAACAAAACATTTAAAAATTGGTGGTGGTCAATGTGTCCGGGAAGATTTCAATGTCTCAGACAAGCGAGAGGAATTGCAGTCAAAGAAGCTTGAACACATTTGATAGGAAGGCTACATAAAGAATGTCATCATTAAGATATGAAGATTTATGCTGCACTGAGAAGTAGAGTTATTTCAAAGAAAACATACGTATACAAATATATATATATATATTACGCAAGCCTACGACATAAGTCTGTCTTCCTCAGTGTTAGCCCTACAGATACTCAGATCAAATAAAACTGAATAAAAACTATTTGCTAACAAACCAAAATCCATGTATTATTATTATTATGTATGTATATGCCCTGCTGGCTCATCATATTGTAAATAAAGGCCTGCTGTGCTGCTGCCAACTTCAAATCAAGCTCTGCTTTAAATATGTTCTTCAGATAAAAACATCTTTGCCAGTTGGACCCATCCAGGATAAATGTAGCTTAATTCACCTATGAGGACTTTCAAGCCCCCATAACCAGACCACTGTCCTCACAGTGATGGACCTTGTAGCACTTGTTACAAGAGCTGCTTGTGCTGACTCACCTAATCAGACTATTTTTAATACACTTCAAATTGTGTTTAGGGGAAATTCATTTTCTCTCGTCATTATAACCAGAGGGATTAACATTTGTCAGACTTCAACCAATTTGACTAATATACAGTACATGTACGCATATATGTGTGTGTGTGTGTGTGTGTGTGTGTGTAACTTACACATATGGACACGACATTGGCCAGAGCCACCGCGTTGCCGAGGATAGTGAGATAGTAGTGACTGAAGATATTCTGGAGTCTCTGCAGGACTGGAGAGTTATACCCGGGCAAAGGAGGGTGCTGGGAGGAACACACACAGAGATATAAAAACGATGTCAAAGTGAATGGTAATGTTGAGTAAACAGCAGAGCCTGTGGGCACAGCTTTACCTCCTTAATGCGATCTTTATCCAGTTCATCAAATATCTTCCTGAACTGCTCTCTATCCATGTAGCCAACATCTGCATACTGCTGAACCTCCTGAATCCACATGACATAAAGGAACCAGTCAGGTGAGGATGCATCCTGTCATCGGTATGTCTTGTAACACCCCCATAAACTAGAGGACTAGAAATCATGTGGCTGTGACCTTGAAAATGTCTCGACAACATCTCGTCTCCTAGTTAACATGTATACACTTTTTTTTTTTTTTTTTTAAACGTAGCGAGCTATCAGTCACAAGGTAGCCACGCCCTAAAGCATTCCCTGCTATATCATCTATTTGACTGTAGATGGGACAATATTTTACTAAATTAACATCATACTTTATTGAAAAACACTTGAAACAAGAGATTAAGACAAAACTCTCATCACCAAAATATAAGTAATAAAAACAGTGATAAGTAATTTACTCATAGACTTCTATACAATCTGACCCCCTTTAAACCAGTATTTTACACAATATCCAAGTTCAAGGCACTGTGGCAATTGCTTCACAAGTGTGTGCACTATATATTTTGTGTGTGTGTGTGTGTGTGTGTGTGTGTGTGTGTGTGTGTGTGTGT
>CALSBW010001943.1:482208-505188 GCA_943590975.1 Lindbergichthys nudifrons
CACACACACACAGTCTCACACACACACAGTCTCTCACACACACACACACACACACACACACACACACACACACACACACCATTAGTTTGTATTAGCAATACAACAAGTTTAGCAAACATGACATAACGGAAAATGTTCCAAAAATGACCCAGAATCAGAAAGTGAATGGCGCCAAACTGGAGACTGTTTATCAGGTGTCAACAGAATCTACATTTTTGTTAGATGGAAAAACATACAACGATTTTAAAACTCTAAAATTTGATGATTCGTAAGGAAATGGAAGTCGCAATTGACTTTCCCTTTACATTTTTAAGTATAAATAAATAGTCACCTAACATTCTTGTCTAAATAACAAATCTTTAGAACCATATATAATCTTAAATAAATCCTTCTTATTGTTCAAGATAATGATTTTTGTATCAGTTGTCATCACATTAACTGTGATGACTGTGATGTAGTACATGTCTTTTTCGGAGCTATGTGACCACTGGTCTGTGTGACTTGCTGACAAAGTATTTAATAATAAGCACAACGGATCACTGATCTATATTTACCTACAGCGAGCCATTGTGCACGTTTCACTGCTACACATCCTGTGCATCAACCAAACCAGACACCCAGGGTGTTTCTCAATCGCGAGTAAAGCTGCTTCAGAGCCACTATTTCAAGCATACTACGTCATCGAGTGCTGCCGAAGTACTGTTCCAATCTCCAGCATACTTGGAAATCTACCGAGCCCGGCGTACTCCTTTGGAGAAATATCGAGGCTGCACACGAGTAGACTCCGCGGTCTTAAAATCCCCACAATGCTTTGCGCACGGACCAATTCCCCCAAATCTGTGGCGGAAGATGTAAGAGGCGGGGCCTCTCATATGACGCACACCTGCACACTTGCTAGTGTGTTCCACACTTCGTTTTCCGAATGCCAGGAAGTATTCTTGACTCGCATCTGAAGCAAGATGCTCGGCAGACATGTGCTACCGAGCAAGCGTACTCGACATTGAGAAACACCCCCAGTCTGTGCATGGCAGTGACAGGGAAAAGTCAGCGGCCACAATCCAGTCTCCGTAAATTCTCATTTGTATTTTCACTCTTGGGCCTGAGCCCTGTTGGCTTCAACAAATCAGATACCTGGCAATCTCTGGAAGAGTCCTCTTGATGCACTTCAGCGTCTTTTTCATCAGGGAAGAGTTCTGCAGGAGGAAGAAGGGCCGGAGGAGTCGCCGCACTCTAAGTCTCTGACGAACAGAGAAAAGACAAGATCCCTTTTTAATGCAGTATGATTCATGATTCATTGAATTCACTACTTCTCAACACAGAGTATGCTTAGGAATGTATTTGGGAGTTTGAACTCAACAAGTAACTCTGTACATACAGTATATGGATATAATGTGTTATTTAAAAATCACCAGCTCAGTTTAGTTGAAGTGTATAGGCAAATATATATACTAGACTCCAAAGTCTGCTTCGATGTTTTAAGAGCTTTTAAACGTCTTAAATATGAGATGTGGATTAAAAGATGCACTGTATATTTACAATATACAACATTTGATATCCTTTACTATACTGCCGCTGCTACTTTTCATTCATACAGATATGTTTCTTTAACAGAGCAGTTGTACACTCTTGACCTTGCCTCTGAGACTTATGTATAACATCTTATGTTTAAAGCACTCTGGGGTCATCAGAGCCACCGGTGAAGAATCACAAGACTTGCACTTGCAGAAGGTCCTCATGTCCAAATAAACGGTCATTTCAAGAAGGCATTATTTTTGATAAATCGACAAGCTATTTGAAATATAACAAGATAATTTCTTTATTGGAGAAAGAAATTGAGGTGTAGGCAGGAACATTAGAATAATTGTAACCCTAGCTCAAATACTCTGCCATCATGGGTTGATGTGAAAAGCAGCAGGACCTCTGTCAGTCAATAGGTCTCTACTTGGTTCGCCTTTCATTTGTGTTCATAATGAGAGTGGACTACAGTCTTATTTGTACTCCGCCAATAACCTCTCTACAGCTACAGCCAGAGGTTACAACTCCAGCTTTTCTTTTCCCACACACTAAACAAGTTTAGGATGTACTCCTGTATGACCACATGGTCTCTGAATGCTTCTGCTGGACGTTGTGCTGCACTCCTCTTGGCAGAACATGCTCAGAGAGGTGTTAGGGAGATCCTCACCTCATCACACACCATGCCGACAGAGAGCACCCAGTCAATGACGGAGAACATAATGACTGCTGTGTAGGCGATCAGCCATTTGTTCTTTCTGAATTCCTCCCAGCCAATCAGGTAGCTCTGAGGACAAAACACATGGTGTGAAGCAGTGGTTCAAACGGACCAATAACGAGGCGGTTAAGGTTGCACAATTTGGAAAAAATAACTAATTGCAATCATTTTAACTGACATGATTTGAGACTTGATGACTTGAAAACATATACATACATACATATTTCCATTAGCAAATATTGTGCTTACTCAATTTGCATACTGTATTCCATATTGCAATTTCAATAACATCTAGATAGATTGTGCAGCCTTAAAGGCAATAACTATTATTTGGAAACGTCACATATGATCCATGTCAGGGATGATCCTGGAGAGGTTCCCCCCTCCGGCTTACCTTCACAGCGAGGTCCAGACAGAAGATGAGGAGGCAGAGCATCTCGAAGCTCTCAGTGAAGCCGCAGGGGGGCTGCCAGGCGGGGGAGCGGAACCGGGGGTCCGAGGAGATGGACAGGGAGGAGGGCCGCTCCACAAACGCCAGCAACAACAACACCGCAATGGTGAGGCCCAGGAACCTGGTGATGTAGAAAAAAATGTTTCCTTTACAAATGTAAACTTCACGAGATAATACATACGACTCTTACCAAATGGTGCTTTCTCAAGTTAAACTCGTCAAAACAGTGTTATTGTTAACCCTCATCCTCCCATCTGAGGTACCCACAGACCCACTGTCATATCTCAACGGGCTTACCCCTTTTACATTTGCATTACACTTTCCAGGACATTGTCAAAATTACCAATATCTATAATATGTAGGGGAAACAATTATAATTCAGTTTTATTAGATGAAGTAGAATAGATAGCTAAATGTTTGCTTCATCAAAATGACAGACACAGATGCAGCAGACACCGACTTCTTCATGTGATCTGTCTAACCTTCCCACAATAACAATACGATTTTATTTTTGCTTCAGATTTGATTAATTAAATAGCTAAAACTGATACATCATTACCTACAGTAGTTTATTTTTGTGTTTCAGTTATTTCAAAAATCAATCTGAAATACAGAAAAAAACACATTTGAAGGTGTAGACTTTAATTGTATAGGCTTAAAAATGGATAAGTAAGTGAAATAATCTATATATCCGTAGATATATATAGGTTATATAAGTAAACATATATGAATGCCCAAATAAATGAATAGCCTGGCAACAAATAAAACAGATAGAAAAGTAGATTGGAAATGCTTAGTTTAGTAGTCATTTTTTTCCAAAATGGTTTATTTTTCATAATCAGTCTCTCTCGTTAACTGTATTTTCAGAACACCTAAACACCTCATGACGATATACTCTATATCAGCAGAGATTTGCGTTAGAAATCACAGGAATTCTTTCACAGCACTTGTTATAGCAGGTAAAGCACAGGTGTTACGAATAGCAATAATGATGGTTCAGTTCGAGAGCAGTTCAATGGAATTCAAATAAGCTGTGAAAAAGGCCTATTAGTTTAAAACACACAACTCTACAGTGTCTGTCCCTGAGGCCCTTATACTTCTACTTGTTGCAACTCAGGTACAGTTTTATTTGTGAACATAGAACTTACCACTGGCATATCCTGGAGTAGTACCAGCGATACAGGCGGAGGGAGCGGGCGTCCACCCGGTGGTTTATGGACCGGTACTATACACAAGCAAACGAAGAGAAGAAGACGTAATCAGATTACTGTTACATTGTGCACAATTGGGATTACTAGCAGGATAATAATGTTATTAAAAAATGAAAAGAGCATATAGTGTTTGTTGAAAAGGATCAGATGTTATCTCTTCTCTGTGAGCTGTACTGTTCTGTAGGATAATACTTTAAAGTGTGAATCTATACGCCTACGGCCTGAATCTGCTTTATGGTTTTCTCTTTCTTTGGTTCATTTGTTCAGTTTTTAATTCAGCAGGTGAACCTATATGTTCATAAAACAGTGTGTGTGATCTTAACTGTGTGTGTTAAACTAAAACTGAGCATTTTCTGTCAGCTCAGATTTCTGCTTTTTAAACTGTAGTATGTGCTCATGTGTTTCAGTGTTGGTGTATATTGCTGCCTGAATATGCTTCATGAAAGACAGCTTTTCCTATCAATAAAATCTCTGAGCAGAGGACACATAATGATACTAAATATCTTGGTGTCCTCTTTTCTAAGGTCACATTGTTCAGTGGTCTTGCATAACACACTTAAATGAAGAGTAATCTGGTTACATTACTTTTATATTTTGATAACATAATTTTTGCAGGTAACTAGTAATTGTAACGCAATATATTCTTAAAGTAACCCTCAGAACCCAGGTGATCAAAGACCTTATATTTTCACATAGTAATCTATGGTGGGCATTGTTATGGTAGACAGCTTACAGTAAAGACAGGACACATTGTAAGAAAGAAGTCTCTGAGGTCTAACCCCACCCACATATCATACTGTTCTGTTCACGTTTGCATTTACATTATTCTATTACTTTACAGAAGAGAAAATAAGTAGGGAAAGTGCTGACCTGTATGGCGTCCTCGATAAATACCACAGCTTGTTGGAGGTAGAGCTCCTCGTCACCTGTGGACAGTGAGACAGATGTAAGCAGCAGCATCATCATCTGAACGGGGTCTCAGACGCAGAAGTAATTTTACATATGTCAGAGATATTCTGAGCAATGTGGTCTTTACTCTCCAGAAACCCCCAGTGTACCACTCGGTGAACAGCTTAACATGTCCTCTGACTGAAGCAGACAGCAGGAACTATCTTGGGAATATTGTTGACCGAGGAACTGGTTGGATTTGGAGCCGGAAGGTCCAGACTGGGAACAACAGGAACTGAGATACACCTGAATGCTTTGACAAAGGTGTGGCTTATTTTACAAACTCTAGTAGTCAAACAAATGTCTGAACAGAATGTTGAACTAATGTAAATGCTGATAAATAAAGAAGCCTAGAGCTCATTTTGTGCCAACTAGAGACTGAAGTATTTTTCAGCCGAGGCTGAATCATAATTATATCGTCAGACTTCACAAAGCTCCTCCAGAGCCACAAAAGATAATACAAAGCAGGCTGATGGGTATTCTTGTGCTTTATTACAAGGCTTTTGCATTTAGTTTATTTCAGGAAATATTGTGCTCATCTTCAGGTTCATATTTGTGTTTTGTGCCTTTACCGAGACATGTTTCTATGCTTTAAAGTTCAAAAAGGTCTTTATTTTCACCTCTTTTCACCCCCTGTCTGAAACCAGAGCCCAGTCTGCTCTGATTGGTTAGCGGGCCGGCTTTGTAATGATTGGTCGACCGCTTAGACATGTGCTGGAAATGTCCCGCCCCTTAGCCTTTCATGTACAATGTGTTGGAGTGCTAGCCAATAGAAGCACAAGTGTTAGTAAGTGTGTAGGGTTTTGGCCTTTGCAGACCATTTTCAGTACATGCACAAAAACAGTTAGAACACATCACAGGAAAGAGAAAACCACAAAAGCAGAATACGGACCCTTTCAATTATGAGGATGCTGCTTACTTCTGTGATACCGTTCATGCTTTTGTTCTTTAAAACTGTAAATCAAATATGAAATAGATGATTCTGCATTGATGAACGGTCTCTGGTCCTTTCCTTTTGAGGGGCAATGGTGAGACGTACAGTAGGCTTACTGCAGTTATGTGGGCTGGAAGTTGACTCTATTGAGCAGGGATTTGGTTCTAGACCTTCCTTCTACTGCCAAAGACCATTTACATTACAGATAAATAAAGACTAAAATACATTATTTAAAATATACAGTAAGCCAAAATTCTATTATTTAAATGAGTTAAAATTGAAAATTCATATTTAACTTTAAATGAAAAAACCTTAAGTTACTCCATACATTTTCAGGAACCAATAAATAGATGATAGTTATTGCATTATTGTTGAATAGATAAGGAGAGGTGAGAGAGAAATCAGCAGCCGAACATTTCTCTGACAGTTTCTCTTCTACTCGAATGTTGCTGCAACAAGTGAGAAGTGCATCTCACACTTGTGTGTCTGTGGTGTTAAGTCCTGTCTGTGGCCCCCACCCACCCTCATGACACGTCCTGCTGTGTGTGTGAAGCGTTGACTCAGCAGCACCAATTGTGTATGTGTGTGCGTGTATGAATATGTTAGTGTGTGTGTGTGTGAGAGTGACCACAACTGAGTCATCGTGTCTGTGTGTGTGTAACGGCTGCATGGAACAGTTCAGTCATTGAACATGAGCAGGTGACCGCTGTGGAACAAGCTCGGATAGCTTCTCTGATCTAGCACATGTTCAATCTCCACTCCATTACCTAAGCACTACATTTTAAAAGTAGCAAGAACAGTAAAAAGAAAAATGTATAGAAATCTACTATTTTGATGCATCTGAATCAATCAAAAATAGTAAGGTGTCTAGAGATTCACACTCCTACTACAAACCCTTCATCACATTATTATGTATTCAGAATATATACAATTTAAGAGGAGTTTTTATCAATTGGAATAAGGTATACATTTAAATAATGTGAAGAATGCTCAACTTTCATGTGCTTGAATAAATGTCCTTCAAATAATATTCTACTTAAATCAGTAATACCATCGTGTTCAATAGTGAGGTTTCCAGGTTTGAACATTGTCCCAGCACTAAGGGACTCTTTTGGTGTTAAGATCAATAAGAGGATGCAACATATAAATATGATGGTTGCAGTTTATGAGCGTTGGCTTTTTACTTTTGACGACGCTCTGCTAGCAGTTCCCCTGCTTCTAGTCTCCGTGCTAATCTAGGGTAAGACATGTACGATACTGGATGCATCCATGTGATCCTGGTGTTATGTTGTTTCCTGTTTCATTTTGAAATGTATTATGTCCTTGTGTCTGGTTTTACTTCCTGTCTTAGTCTTCCCACCTGTGTGATTGTCTTCACCTGCTGCCCTTGTGTTGGTACCTGCCCTCCCCAGCTGTGTCTGACTCTGTGATTAGTCTTGTGTGTATATGGGTGTTTCTCAATGTCGAGTAAAGCTGCTCCAGAGCCACTATTTCAAGCATACTTTGTAGCGAGAAATTTCGAGGCTGCACATGAGTAGATGCTTTGCGCACGGACCAATTTCCCCAAATATGTGGCGGAAAATGTAAGGCGGGGCCTCTCATATGATGCACACCTGCACACTTGCTAGCCTGTTCCACTCTTCGTTTTCCGAATGCCAGGAAGTATTCTTGCCTCGCTTCTGAAGCAAGTGACTTGGAAGACATGTGCTACCAAGCAAGCATACTCGACATTGAGAAACACCCTATATCTTGGTGTTTCTCAAAATATCTCGCTACGAAGTACGCCGGGCTCGGTAGAATTCCAAGTATGCTGGACATTGGAACAGCCCTTCGGCGGGACTCGATGAC
This sequence comes from Lindbergichthys nudifrons, assembly GCA_943590975.1. Classification (NCBI taxonomy): domain Eukaryota; kingdom Metazoa; phylum Chordata; class Actinopteri; order Perciformes; family Nototheniidae; genus Lindbergichthys; species Lindbergichthys nudifrons. Next base: position 489,831 of record CALSBW010001943.1, read on the forward strand.
GTAGTATGCTTGAAATAGTGGCTCTGGAGCAGCCTTCCTTGACATTGAGAAACACCGCCTGTCTCCCCTTGTGTTCTCTGTCAGATCGTTGTCTGATGTTCCTGTCTGGTTCCCAGAAGTCCTGCCTGTGTTCCTGCTCTCGTTTCTAGTGCCCTCCGGTCTGTACACGTTTAATCTTTCTTTATTTTCATTGTTTTGTTTCACCTTGTCTGGTCCCCATGTTATTGTCATTAGCTTTTCTTAAAGGTGGGGTAGGTCATTTTGAAGAAACCGGCTCGAGTGCGCTAGAATTTGAAAATACACAACCGGAGAAAATCTGCCACTTCCTTATAGAGCCCCTCCTCCAACACACACGAACGCGCACATGACCAATGAGGGCACGAGATAAGTTTGTGCACAGATGGAAAGCTGACAGGCAGGTAGGCCATCCAGTTATTTTAGCCGGGCCGGCTAAAATGATTGGTCGTGCTTTTTACAGTACCACGGCTTCCACAGATGACATTTTTTCATGGATTTTTTGTCAAAGCACTTAAGATATTCATTGCTATCGGGATGTTAAGAGCATTCCATGGAATATAACAAAAAGTGTATCTCGAGCCGGTTTCTCTAAGTTTGAAAAAAAAAAATCCATAAATAAATATCATCTGTGGAAGCCGTAGTACTGTAAAAAGCACGACCAATCATTTTAGCCGGCCCGGCTAAAATAACTGGATGGCCTACCTGCCTGTCAGCCTTCCATCTGTGCACAAACTTATCTCGTGCCCTCATTAGTCATGTGCGCTTTCGTGTGTGTTGGAGGAGGGACTCTGTAAGGAAGTGGCAGATTTTTTCCGGTTGTGTATTTTTGAATTCCAGCGCACTCGAGCTGGTTTCTCCAAAATCACCTACCCCACCTTTAAAAGCTTTATTTTTGTGATCTATTACCATCTCCTGCTTTTGAATGTGTTTAGGTCCAACCTTGTCAAGTCATGAAACTTATCTTTTCCTCTGAGTCAATTTAAGAGGATTTCCTAAAACATTTCACTGTTCCTTCTATGACCTAATTAGTCAGCAGGATTTTGCTCAATTCTCCAAAATATCTCCTAGTTTTAAGATTCTTGTGATTGCAATGTCATCATATAGTCCCATACCTTTTTGAAAGTCATCTAAGGACATGTAATGCACCGTAAGCCCTGATGTGGCATTATACTTCCGTACGTTTTAATAGGTACAAACACAAAGTGCATGACAGGGAAACCTTTCATCTATACCCGGAGTCACAGGACACATCACCGCTGCTTTAACTCGATTCACTTTAAAGAGCCTGGCTAAGGGTTTAACTCACGATGTACAACAGTTGACTTCATAAGTGAAATGGAATTAAACGAGCTATAGGAATCTTTCAATGTGTGTGAAGAAATACTAATGTCCAAACTGTTTTAAACATTTTTATAATGCCTCAACACCTTTTTAATATGTCAAAAAAAATTGTATTCAATTTTTAGCCATGGTTGTGAACATGGAGAATTACATGAACTACTACATGTTGTTAAATCCACTAAGGGGCATAAACAGAAGGGCAACCATGGCAACCATGCTCCAGGGTCTTCTTCGCTGCTTTTGGTGTATTTTGTGGCGGAAGTTACAGCGCCACTTACAGTCCCGGCATATGTACTAGAGCGTGTCCAACGCTTTCGAGCGGTCTCGTGTGGAAGTACAGCGCCACTTACAGTCCCGGCATATGTACTACAGCGTTTCCAGCGGTCTCGTGTGAACAGACACGTTAAATGAAACAAATGCGTGTGAACGGAAGACTTTTTTGAAAACGCATACTGTGCATAAACGCAAACGTTCCCGTGTAAAGGCAGCCTTAGAGTAATTGATTCCATTCTGACATAAGAACTGAATGAACTGGTTTGACAGCTGATGGGTGACGCACCACAAGGAGGAAGCCAAATCACATATCTCAGTATCCAGATCTAACAAACACTTTATTATGTATTTGGTTTGGGTGGGACTGTGAGTTGGACAAAACATTAGAAGACATGACCCTCTGATTGGGAAATTGTGATTAGTATTATAATTGTATGACATTTGACAGAATATAAGTCATGTATTCATCTTTAACAGTTTAACACAGAAGTTGTGCTGTTAATATATACTACAGTCTGATAAATGCTAAAGACCTGGAAGACATTATCCAACATCTGAAACCTCCTCCTGCTGCCTTGACATCATCCCGACAGGATTTTTCAAAACAGTTTTTCATTGCTTGGCCTCAGATATACTACACATAGTAAACAAGTCTCTTCAATCAGGTGTATTTCCACTTTAAAGTTATATTAAAGTCAATATGGTGTGATTATTATTTTTTTCTCCAGGAGTCTGTTAACAATGTTTTCATAATTCTGTAGAATAACAGAACATCCCTGCAGCATGACAATATTTCGTTTTATAATGGTATGGTGACAAATGTTGCCAATAAATTATTTGTTGATAAAATGTAGATATTTGATTTAGCCTTAACCGTACAGTAGGGCTCAGTTCATGAAGTCATGCAGACATGGGCTAGAGGTTTGTTGGTCCAAACCATACATCTTAAGTGTGGTGCAACTGACTTTAAGTGTTTAAGGAAGGATTGTGGGGGTTAGGCAGGGTGGGTTGAGTATCTCAGAAAGCATTTTCACACACACAACTGTTTCTAGCATTTGCAAAGAATGGTGTGAAAAACAAAAAGCATCCGGTGAGAATCAGAGGAGAATGGCCACACACACGTTACAATAAAATAACAGGCGTTGCAACGGTACTATGGGGGCAGTTTCTCTGAACACACAACACGTGGTGGAGGTGGGGTCTCATCAACTGAGGGACAGGAAACTGCAGGTTGAGAGGGGACAGGCTTGATAAACTGATAGTAGAAAGAAGTTACAATTAGCTCTGTTGCCAAAAAATACCACTCACACGTGAATGCATCAGTAAATGATAAAAATCCAATATGAAAACAGAGCAGGGCACAGGAGCTTTCTAATGGGCAAGGCACAACTCTGCCCAAAGGCCCTAGGGCCCTAAGGGGCCCCAAAGGCTGCAGACTCCTAGGCTCCACGGGAACGAAAACGGGTTGAATCCGCATATTTATCATGCGTATAGCCCTTTAAGCTAGACGACGCCGTAACGGAAACGTAGAAACAGACCCCGCAAACGACAACGGGTCCAAAGGTGGATAGATCTGGGAACGGAGCGCTCTGGGGGGTCCAACGGGGCCGTGTGGTCGCCTATACGGTCATCCGTTTGTGATAATGACGACTCAATAGCCCCGCCTCTCCCCGCCTCTGCTGCTCACCCCCACAAAAGTACACTGCACACTGAATTCAGATTATTTATCTTTATCTCGATATGGACATAAACGCGAGTGAAGTCTAATCTGACAGGACGGAGACACGCAGCTCCTCTCGCTGCATCACAGCGTGTATTTTATTATTATATATCATTATATCGTCGTTATTCATTTGTTTTAAAGCTCAATAAATAACAAAGAAGACCTTTGACCGGCACTTTTATAATTTTGTCCGGAAGATTTAAACTTTAACACACGTTGACCGGAGAAAAACTCTGCCCGGATCCCTCGGCCCCCACCGCGGAGAATAAACAGAAGTGCAGCCATGACAGCCATTCTTCTTCGCTGCTTTTGTGGAGGAAGTTGCTGCTTTTGTGGAGGAAGTTACAGCTCCACGTACAGGCTCGGCATATGTACTGCAGCTTTTCCAGCGGTTGGATGTAAACGGAGCCGTCTCGTGGAGCTTGACACAATCCGGTGTATATTGCGTGTGGGCGGAAGCTTTTTTGCGGTTGCGTTTGCGTTACTCCGATGCGTTTTGCCGTATGCGTTCCCGTGGACCCTGGTTTATGGTCTTCCGATAAGTTGATGTTGTGAGACTCTGAGTTTATTCAAAATAAAATATAAATCTTAGGCATTTGCAATAGTAAAAAAAATCAAAACAAAATAGGCAAAACTCATAACAATAAACAGCTAAGATCGGCTTTCTTTTATATTGTGTAGGCTAATGTAACTTAATGGTTAAAAAGTATGTCTCGAAGGTGTCTTCCATACAGGTTGCCCATATCTGTGTCTCTTAAAAGGCTGGCGCTGTGGGAAATGTAGTCTGTGGGCTACAGAGGTCACGATTAGGTGACAATATTTGGCCTTTTTTTACAAAAAACAAAAGACTGGCTCTAACAACCAGGAGAGCCCAGTACCAAACCAAATTGTTTTTTTTATGATTATGGCCCATAGGTAATTTGTACTTCAGGGCCCCTACTATAGTTGGGTTAGAACTTGATGCTAAGGGAGTAAAGCTATTCATAATACGTTTTTCTGTTTTTCTTTAGTATATTTTTTACTTTTCGTTGAGGAACGTTTTGAATGACTTTTGTTTGTAATGGAGGACTTGACATTGTTGTGCTGCTATTTGTAGACTTTTGTCCTGAATAACAACCAGAGAAAGGGTCAGCGACCTGAGACTGACAGCGGGCTGAAGCTCCACTCACCTGGGGCCCTAACGACACTGCACGACTGCCCGGCGACACTGTACGACATCCGCCTGCTGCCCGGGGGACCTCGGTCCTCTGTGCCCGACGAGGAGCCATAATCCCCGGACGCTCCGGTCAGCAGGCTGTCCGTTTCCATCCGGGACATCCACAAGTTGTTTCAGTGTCCGTTCCTGCGCTGTGAAAGTGAAAGTAGTACTGGGGCAGGAGACATTCAGAGTGTACTCCGTCTGCACCCTCAGCGGCAGGCAGAGTCACATAGCTTCACTCAGACAGCCTGAAGCAACAGCAGGGGAATGTTATTTTAGGAAGTCAGCTCTCTGCCCTGCTCCACCCCTCCCCTCCCTCCTGTCCTCAAGTATCACTTTACACCGCCTTAAAAACTCAAACTCCACCTACAGTACAGTGCACGTGTTGCAGGTGGGCGGGGATTTATTTGAGTAGAAGAGTAGGTAGAAGAACCGCGGGAGAAATTCTAACAATCTTCATTAAAAATATCGAAAGGAAAAGTTATGGAATGCCATTTTAAGCCCAAATTAAATAAATACATAAATAATTAAATAAATACATATATATATATATATATATATATATATATATATATATATAAATATGCCTATGAAATAAATAAATAAGGTTATGAAATACATTCTGAAATAAATAAATAAGGAAATAAATATATATAAATGTACATTTAAATACACATTTATTTATTTCATGGGACTTTTATTTCATATGAACGGGGCGTGGTTAGCTCACAGATCCAGACCAAAGCAACAGCACCACCACAACACAGGGGTTGCGGTCGAATAATCCAAAAATCAGCCCTAACCCTATCGTCTATTTCTTGACCTCTGAGTGAAATGTCACAGGGTTAAGGGATAGTGGATAGGAGAATTCAAAAGGATTTAGGAGAAGAGACTGCGGTACTTTAGAGACACTGGGTGTTTCTCAATCGCGAGTAAAGCTGCTTCAGAGCCACTATTTCAAGCATACTACGTCATCGAGTGCCGCCGAAGTACTGTTCCAATCGCCAGCATACTTGGAAATCTACCGAGCCCGGCGTACTCCGTTTGGAGAAATATCGAGGCTGCACATGAGTAGACTCCGCGGTCTTAAAATCCCCACAATGCTTTGCGCACGGACCAATTTCCCCAAATCTGTGGCGGAAGATGTAAGGCGGGGCCTCTCATATGACGCACACCTGCACACTTGCTAGCGTGTTCCACTCTTCGTTTTCCGAATGCCAGGAAGTATTCTTGACTCGCTTCTGAAGCAAGATGCTCGGCAGACATGTGCTACCAAGCAAGCGTACTCGCGATTGAGAAACACCCTCCGTCTGCACTTTCACTATCCAACGTGTTTATGATGCGCCAGCGGACGTCATAAATGTGCGTCTGCTGCTGTGGGGAAACTATGGAAACTACAGTTTTCTATACAGCGGACTACAACATGGATGTTTAATAAGAACGAGGGACTACTGTAAACTCATCTAGAGACTCTGCACCGTGCTCTGATGCTGTTGCTTTATGCTTTATGAACGGGGACAACAGAGAAACATATTCTTCATGACCAAAGTTGGAATTGAAATAAAAAAGGAAAGTGAAACTTATGCTCGTCACCCTCTCCCTCCGGTCCACATTAATACAAATGATCCCAATACGTATGACTGTATGAAAAGATCTTAAAATCAATACAAATGTATTTATTATAAACGTTAGTCCTTAACATCTATCACTGTGTATATCACCATTCAAACATCTTTTAAAAGTTGAACAAACCCCACACAGCTCATTAAAGACTGTGAAATGTTGACTTTATTTGATCATTTCAGTAAAAACTAACGTTCATATTTCTCTTTTTGATTATAATACTGATGAACGTTCAAAACAAAGCACTTTGGCAACTTACCACATACGTTTTAAAATGCTTAATAAGCACCGTAACTTTCATGATATAATTTCTCGTTCATAATCGGTTGTTTCCGTGAACGGCCGACTGTTGTGTGACGGCAAATGCGGCGGCCGCAAGGCATTGTGGGGCAGCATTTTCTCCTCTCCTTTCGGTTAGAGAGGTCCAGTGGTTCCTAAGCTAAAGGAGGTTATACAGAAAGTTTGAAACCTCCTTTCCTTTCATTTAGAGAATTCGAACGGCACTTATCATGGCTGCCACTGAGGGACTTCCGGGTCATTTCACTCCGTTTGGAAGGTTCCTAAGCTAAATGGACTATTCCACCGCAACCAGGGGCTGCGTCTCAGGTCGATTAAATGGAATCCTTGCGTCCCTCACTTGCGTCGTTTCCCTGCGACTAGTCCCTCCCACCAGGGAAGCATGGAGAGACGCAAGGAAACCACGAAAAGCAGGGAAATGAGTTTTAAGAGCAATGGGACGTCCTTTCTTCCGGAGCGTCACGTGAAGCGACGTCCGTTTGTGATGACGCCGCACAGCTGTTCGTCTGACAGTAGCCAGCTCTGTCCCCGTTGTTTTCACAAACACCCCCGCCTCTGTTAGTACACATTTACTGACACAAACATTTGTATCATCTGTTGTAGACCCAAACACATTAAATAAAACAAGAACTCATTCTCAAAAAAGATAAACGCCATTCTTAAAATGTAGATTAGTTAGATTAGATTAGGGAGGTGTGTGGCGCAGTGGATAGAGCCTTGGTGTTGGGATCAGGGGGTCACAGGTTCAAACCCCACTGCAGTCAGCATGTCGTCAGATAAGTGCATGCGCTGCATTGTCCAATCAGTGAGCGATACACAGTAAGGGGGCGGGGAGAGTATCTGAGGATTTCATTGGAGGATGGTCTGGTGGTTCCTCGGTTATCGCTCCTCGATCCTCGGTCCTCCAGCAAGCGCCATGGGACGCTACTCAAGATGGCGCAGACAAATCAACTTCCGGTGATACCGAGGACCGACGACCGAGGAAATGAAAATAGTCGACCTGAGACGCAGCCTAGGCTTGTTTGAGACGAGCTGCGGCTCGCCTCGAAAGTAGACGAGAATAGCCGATGGCAGCCGGGGGAGGTCTCAAAAAGCTCGCCTGAAGTCGGACAGCTCGGAGTCGGCTTCTTCCTCTTCTTCTTCTTCTCTCGGTTTTTTGGTGGATTGCAAACAACTTTAAGGTGCATACCGCCACCTCCGGAGTCGGCTTGACTCGGTTTGCATTTATAAAGAATGCACAAATGTGTTTAATCGTTAATGTCAGGTATGTACTAAGTAAATACATGTGTACTTACATTAGTTAGCGAACTCTGCAGTTTATTAACCGATAGATTAAAAAGTGCAGGTTTTTGCAACGAACCCTGCTGGCTACTAACCGATAGGTTATAGACAGCTGGTTTACACAGAGTGGAGGATATGTGAGAAACACTTGATACTGATGACTCAGACAAAAAGTTTTCTCACAATCCCCCCCAACACGTCAAAGGCGGCTCTGCTTTCTTGGAGGCTCACGTGGAGCAGACACAGAGCGGGAGTGCCTCACTCCCCCGTTGACTCACCGCCGAGAGACCCCTCCATCTCTGGGGTGGCGGGGGAGCGGAGACGCGGGGCGGAGCCCCTGCCGCCGCCGACGGGCGCTGACGCCGCGGCTGCGGTTGAGACCTCTCCGCCTGCCACTGTGGCCGGGTTGGACGCTGCGGCTGCTGCGGCTGCTGCGGCTGCTGCGGCTGCTGCGGCTGCTGCGGCTGCTGCGGGCGTTGGTGCCGCTGTGGCCGCCCAGCAGGCTGGAGCCAAATGACGTGCTGGCGGATGTCGTCCGCCTGTTCCGCAGCCACCTTCATGGACTCCACCATGGCGTGGAACTGGGGTCCGAACAGCCCGTCCGGGCTGATTGGAGCGTCCAGTAACACCTTTCTGGCCGTCTCTGTAACCGACGCCTGCTGCAGCCAGAGGTGGCGCTGGATCTGCGTCACCCACGCGGCGATCCTAGCCTGGGAGACAGCGACAGACGCGCACAGTGTGAGCGCCGTGCTGGCAGCCTTGGCGATCTCCTCCGCTTCATCAGCGGCCAAGGTGGTGGACCGCTCCACCAGTGTCACCACCGAGTAGACAGCAGCGCGATGTTGTTCGCCGCCGCCGACGCCTGAAAGGCACACTGGTGCACCCGGTCGGCCTGGCGGGCGACATACTGGTCCCTGGGGGAGGCCAACGTAGGGCGCCGTCCGGCAATCATGTTGGCCTGCCTCACCCCAAAAAACGCAGTCAGGCCCGGCTCCAGCGAGACATTTATAAAGCAATAATGGGAATGCTGAATGAAAGAGGGTGCAGCTGCCTTTATTCATAACTGTGCAGCTCACACTGCGACTCTGAGGGATCAAGCACAGACACAATAACAATGAAAACTGCTGCATACAGATTATTTTTGTTTTTGCAACCTCGTGTTAAGAATCTTGTTGCAATTGTTTAAAAGTTTTAATGACCGTAATAAACGGACCTTTGTCTTATTGAAACATTTTTTTTGGACCTTTAAGATTTGTGAAATAGAAGTCCCATGAAATAAATAAATGTGTATTTAAATGTACATTTATATATATTTATTTTATTGCCTTATTTATTTATTTCAGAATGTATTTCATAACATTATTTATTTATTTCATAGGCATATTTATATATATATATATGTATTTATTTAATTATTTAATTATTTATTTATTTAATTTTGGCTTAAACGGCATTCCATATATTTAGGATATGAAAAGGCATGAATGGCTATATTGTCATACCAATATTTCTTGCTACAGAGCCCTAATTTTAAACAATCACAATGCAAATCCTTAAACTTTTTTCAAATGCTTCATTAAAATGATTGACTATGAATCAAGGAAAAATAAAAACCTTAAAAAAAAAGCTTCAATTTTTAACGCCTAAGCAGTTAGGTCTGGGTCCCAGAAAATCAGGTTACATTGTTTATATTTCCTTTACATTTTAATGAATATTTGAATAGTGTCCACTATGCAGCAGGTTAAAAGTATTTGACAATTAAATATGAAACAGCTTTTCCAATTTCATTTTAATATGGTCATGTGGAATAACATAATGATCATTTTTAAAGTCCCATATTATGGGCTTCCATCATGTACGGCTTTCTTCTGTGACTGCTGGAAGCCAATCTTCACTTATAATAAAATGTACCTGACTCTATTTCATTTCTCCGTGACTGTTTTTTCTACACATTTTCTATTTTTAATTCCATATTATTTCAGACTCCAATTTAGAGACTTCTCGATTGATTTTTCAGAGTAAATTTGTCCAAGAGTACTAATACCTGCTTTATAGTGTTAACAAGAGGTTTTAAAATCCATCTCTTTACATGTAAATTACATTCTGACTGTGCTAATATGTTGCTAAATTGCCAGTTGTTGCTGTAGCTCATACAATTCGATGTACAACAAACTGTGACTGACCATTGGTGTTACAAGCAAGGAGATTATTAATTAAATGTTTTAAGAAATAACACACATGGCCAGTTAAAGACTATTAGTTTAAGGATGTAAACATTTGTTATTGTACTCCGAGTTGCACAGTGCATTCTGTAAAATGAAGGACATTGTGTCACGGTGTACTGTAAACTGTGGTGCAGATAAAGCCAGTAGCTATAACGCACTGACACCACAGGGGGGCGACATTACACCACACATGAGTTGACTTCACTCCCTAAAAACGAAACCATATAATGTGATAGGGCTGCAAAAAACAATTCATATAAATGTGTCTATGGAGAGTTTGGTCAATAAATGTCAGAAAATAGTACATGAGTTAATAATTAAAAGAAGAGTTAATGTCTGGGGGGAGTGTTTTTGACAAAACGCTACACTGTAAAACGTTTGGCTGTAAAATTACAGTAAATTACTGGCTACTAGTTGCATGGATTTCACAGTAATTGACTGTAAATATTTCACAGTAATTGACTGTAAATATTTCACAGTAATTTACTGTAGATATTTTACAGTAAATTAGAATAAAAGTACAACTAAATACTGTGACTTTACAGTTGCCATGCCCATGGAATTACTGTGATGTAGCAGTACAGAGCTGTGGTATTATGGTACCTTGCTGTACATAAATTACAGTAATTACCTGTATTTTCACACTTTTACTGTAGAAGTAATGCAACACAGTAGCCAGTAATTTACTGTAAATATAACAATGTAAATAATACGATAATATATTGTACATTTGACTAGTTAACTGGGATTTTACCATAACTACACAATTCAGCTCAATCAACAAAGAAAAACAAAGAAAATGCCCATTTTAACTTTGTATTACTCCATTGAAGTGCAAAGTACATTTCACAGTGTCTTGGACATGTTGTTACGGCCCCAACCTCTACTCCGCGGTAGTGGCTCGTGCTGAGACCCGCAACATGAAAGAATACACGCAATATCCGGTACTTGGTAACGAGCATTTATTGATAATCAGCCGTTTGCTCACACAAGCGAAACGGGAAACAAAAAGAGGTCTGGAGGACTGGCCAAAAGGAACAAACAGAAGGAGGGAACCCGAGCCAGCCACAGAGCTCCCCTCCCCCTAACCAGAAATCAATTATAAACCCTATGGGAAACAAAATAAAGCCGCGAAAACTGGACTACCAGGTCTTCCAGGCTAAACATAAAACATCTGCAAAAATATGGCCTACAGCTTAAAATGGCAAAGAGGTATTCTAAGGAGAGTGTCTCCCGGCGTTAGGATAGGCGAGACATCCTTCTCCTCCAGCTTCTCTTTATATATACACACAGCTGAGTGGAATTAGGAACACCTGGGCAGAGGCGGAGCCAGGGGCAGACCAAGTGTGTGTGTGTGTGTGTGTGTGTGTGTGTGTGTGTGTGTGTGTGTGTGTGTGTGTGTTCCATCTACAGGATGAACATAATACACTCATACCCATTCATTTTCTATGGCGGTCAATTCTGACTGAAAACATCATGGGTGTGACACTGTTGAATAAATCACTCCAAAATCAATGCAAGTGGTGATCATCAAGTGTATATGTTCAGAGGCCTAGTGTGGAGGATAACATAAGGTCTTGAGGCAATTGGATGAAAAACACAATATTTATAATTAAAAACAAAGAGAACCGTTAAATGAAATGAAATCCCCTCTTTGTTTCTCTTTGACCCGTACACTGAGGTAGTGACGCACTGCCGCCACTGTGGCAGCGGTATTACACCACACATGAAGTGCCTTCACACACTGAACCCTGACCTGTAGCGGACTCACTGATAAGCCTTTTGATTGTAAGTATCGATTAAGATGAAAAATATTTTCTCTATCAATTTTTTGGTCTATAAAATGTCGTAAACAAAGTGAAATATATCCAATTTCAGATTCTCAATGTCCAAGGCTATAACCCAAGGATATTTACTTTATAATGACATGAAACAGAGACAAATCGCATCTTTTGGTATTCTAAGTTAATTTTGATGCAAATACTTTTTAAACTTTTACTTCAGTAAGTTTTGAGTGGATGACCTCTACTTCAATGTGGTAATAATACTTTTAGTTTTTTTTAAAACTTCCAAGAAGGCCATACCGTTTTTACCAGTGTTAAAATCAAATGATTGGGTTTAAATGAAAACTGACTATGTAAGATAGGACTATCAATTCCTGCACTGAAAATATTTTTGGAAGTTTTTCTTTTTCAACAGACCGTGTAGATTTGGTCAGGGGCGTGGCACAAACACGTTTTATTTTGTGTTGCCATAATGCTGCGTTCACACCGGACGCGATGCGAATATTCGCTTCGCTCTAATCGCTCCTATCGCATCGCTCTAAACGCTCGAGTTTCACCACGGCTGCCACCTGTGTTTACTCGCATCATTCAAACAAGACGCGCTGGCTCGGGAGCTACAACTACAACAAAATGAACATATTTTACCATGATTTAATTGTAATACACGTTTCTAAATGATGCCGAAGTAACAACATACTGATACCGGTTAGTAAAAACCATGAATTAATGCTTGACAAGTCTGCAGACAGACGGCAGGCGAAACATCTTTTAAAATGCTTGTTTTCTGAATGAAGATCGGGTCGACCAGGCTAAGCTAACGTTGTATATGCTCATTCCACACTCATAACAATGGCCTACAGACATAAATAAACCAGCGACTGTATTAGCATGACACAGACAGTCTGTGGTTTGTACTTGTTTAACTTTTGTCCAGTTTCTGAACAGATATGAGGAGCTGTGAGCTCTGAGTGCTAACTGCTAACAGCTAACGGCTGATGTTGTGTGGTTGAACGTCAGTGACGGCAGGCTGAGATCCTCACCGCTGATTGGCTTCCGCGAGAACGCGTCACGTGAATTTGACGCTCGAGTTGAAAAAAAAATTGCGTGATTCGCACCACGTCCACCGCTTCATGCTCGCCGTCGGAGCGAATTCGCGTCTGTCCGTGTCTCTGCATTGACTTTACATGTAATCGCGCCGCCCCCAAACATCGCATCGCGTCCGGTGTGAATGCAGCATAAGTTAGTCTCTCTGCGTTTGTGCACTGGGCGAATGCTAATGCTAATAATGCTAATGCCAGGATAATAAAATGGCGGCTCTACAAAACATTTCAGAGTTGTACGGGGCGTGGTTTGCAATTCGCCCAGCCAATCAGAACTGGGGCACTTTTTTCCCCCAGGAAAGTACCATCTCTCAGCAGGCATGGCACTTGTACAAAATGGGGGTAAAAGTTCCCGAGATTAAGTGCTCTTTTTGGTGAGAACGCAACATAAGGGGTACTAACGGAACTAAACGCGAAATTAATATTAATAATCATAATCCTAAACGTGCGACAATTCATGGACTAATTGCCTGAATTGTATTGGCAGCCCTTGTTTCAACACAGTGTGTTCCCTCTTCAGTTAGCAGTCCTTTCACTTAGTCACCAACATATCATACGACAATGTGTTCATATGTTTAAGTGGGGTGGAGACATTTAACACAAACCTTTCTAATTTTAATTACATTTATTTAATTTTTATTCAATGAAAACACATATCTGAATTTAATGCCTGACTTTTTTAGCCTTGGCAATTCAATTCTACAAAAATAAAAGAGCACTTAAAAAGTTAATTTAGACAAATGTAATGCGGGAAAACCTGAACACCAGAGAAAGCCCAAACTGATAGATAATTGAGAGGGTGTAGAAGAAAAGGGTGAAGGAGGAAGGGTGGATGAAGTAAGGATTCAAGTAGATGAAGTAAGGATTCAAGTAGTTCAAGTAGATGAAGTAAGGATTCAAGTAGATGGAGGAAGGATTCAAGTAGATGGAGGAAGGATTCAAGTAGATGGAGGAAGGACTCAAGTAGATGGAGGAAGGGGAAAGAGAGGGACTTATGGAGGTATTTCTTAAGTGTTTTTTCTTTGATATCACTCGATATAAAGTGGGAAAACCCGGCACTCCGGGAGAAAACCCTATATAGAAATACGATAGAGAGGGTGAGGAGGAAGGGTAGATTGAGGTGGGGTGAGGAAGATGAAGGAGAAGAGAGATGAAGAGTGGGAAGAGAAGGCAGCTACTGTCGTCGTAAACAACTAGCAGTGGCTTCTATTATACACCTCTCTTTTCTTCTCTTTCTTCTTATCCTTTTTGCTTTTCTTCCCCATACGTACCTTTCCTTCCACGGGGGTCTGCTTTGGGTCGGACCCTTCTTCTGGGTCCTTCACCTGTTCCTCTTTCAGCAGCACTTCCTCTCCTGCCTCGGGGGTCTGCTTTGGGTCAGAGACTTCTTCTGGCTCCTTCACCTGTTCCTCTTTCAGCAGCACTTCCTCCCCTGCCTCGGCCTGCTTTGGGTCAGAGACTTCTTCTGGCTCCTTCACCTGTTCCTCCACCTTCTTCTCTCTGGTCCTGCAGCTCTGGTCTTTCAGCACTGCCGCCCAGCTCCGTTTGTTCTCCTCTCTGCTTCCCATCTTCTGCAGACCCACCTCTCCTGCCTCGGTCTTCGGTAAGTCGGGGAACTCTTCCACTTCTTTCTTCTCATCCGTCGCCTCTGAGGTTTCACAGCTCTGGACTATATTGGTCAGGCTGTCCATCTCATTTACGATAATCGCTTTCAACGCCTTTTCTCTTCTCCTCTCATGTTTTTTCTTGTTTCTGTTTTTCTCTTTCTGCAGCGTTTCCTCTCCTGCCTCGCTCTGCTTTAAGTCGGACACTTCTTCCAGTTCCTTCACCTCTTCCTCCACCTTCTTCTCTCTGGTTTTGCAGCTCTTGTCTTTATTGGCCACCACTGCTGCCCAGCTAAGTTTAGTCTCCTCTCCACTTTCCATTCCCTGGAGGCCTGCCTCTCCGACCTCTTCTGGTTCTTTCTCCTCTTCCTCTTCCTCTGGGGTTTCACAGATCTGCTCTTTATTGGCCAGGTTGTCCTCTGTCGGTTTTACCTTCCACATCGGTGTGAAGTTCATTTCCCAGCAATTTGGTGTCTCAACAACAAGGTCATGTATGGACTCCTCTGGTTTCATCAATTCTTCATCCGAGCTAAGCTGTTTCTCAGCCTGGGCCTCGGGGAACTTCTCGTCCAGTTTGATGTCCTTGACTCTTTTCCTCTGTCGTTTTTTCTTCTTTCTGCTTTTCTCTTTCTGCAGCACTTCCTCTCCGGTCTTCTTTAAGGAGAAGAACTCTTCTGGTTCCTTCTTCTCATCCTCCACCTCTGTGGTTTCACTGCTCTGGTCTTTAATGGCCACCGCTGCCACGAGGCTAAGTTTGATCTCCTCTCCGCTTTCCTCTGTCTGCAGCTCTTCCTCTGCTGCCTCGGTCTTCGGGACGTCTGGGAACTCTTCTGGTTCCTTCTTCTCATCCTCCACCTCTGGAGCCTGAACCACTTCCTGTGTGGACTCTTC
>CALSBW010001943.1:505198-517116 GCA_943590975.1 Lindbergichthys nudifrons
AACCACTTCCTGTGTGGACTCTTCCTCTTCATCCTCCACCTCTGGAGTCTGAACTACTTCCTGTGTGGACTCATCCTCAGTGAACTTCTCCTCCTGATCTTCTTTCATCTCCATCAAGGTGTCTTCCTCTGCCTGGCTGTGATGTGTCTCAGCTAGGTCCTCAGTGGATTTCTCTTCTGGATTCTTAATGTGATCCTCCATCTTTTGGACTTCTGTCACCATCACTGTCTCCAGGTTTTGTTGTTCCTCAGCCGGGCCCTGGGGTAACTTCTCCTCCAGGTTGTTTTCGACCTTGACTTCCTCCTCCAGGATTTCTTGCTTCACAGCCAGGACCTTTGTGGACATTTCCTGCAGATGTGACTTCTTGTCCTCAATCTTCTGGAATTTCTCCTTGATCACTTTGCTTAGAGAAGCCCATCCCTCTCTCTTCTCTGCCGTGTCTTTTCTAATCCTCTCTGCCAGGGACTTGTTATCTTTCTCAACGCTTTCAACGTTTGTCCCCTTTTTCTCTCCCAGGCGCTTTGAAGATTCCTCCTTCAGTGCATTGTATTTCTCCTGCCAGTTTGTGGACACTGAGGGACTGTGAGAGAGAGACTCCTTCTCCTGTTTCAGACCCATGATTTCAGAGTCCTTCTGGTTGATCAGTTCCTGCCAGCCTTTCTCAGCTCGCACAAATCCGGCATTGTTTTGCACCAGCAGCTGGTGTGCTTGTGTCAGACCCTTGATCACAGCTTCCCTCTGCTCGATCCTGGTAATCACCATATTCTGGTGATAAGACCAACTCACCTCCCAGTGCTTGTTTTTCATTGCCAGGTCCTTTGCGTACTTGTCCAGAAGTTCATATTTGAACTCCCAGTGTTTGATAACCTCTACAAGTTTAGCTCTGCTGAAGATATGTTTGGCCTCTGGCCTCTGAGCGGCTTCCTGCTCACACACTACTGGGCTAATGATTCCAGCCATGGCACAGTTAGTTTGACTTGAATTGTGCGTAGTTAGAAAAAGTGTGTCTGTACGAAACCGTGTTTCTTTGTAGAAAACGGTAACTGTCTTTAGTAGATTTTCTCTCTGTAAAAGACTGTATTGCTCGTATGTTGAATGTAGTTTTCTGTAGAAGTTAGTGTATCTAGTGAATCTGAATGACCTGCAATTAACACGACCTGTTCCTGGGGAGTACCAGAGTATAAATGTGAATCACCCTTGCATGTTTTGAATGTTCCGAATTCCAATCCAACATCAAGGCAGATGATGTCATAATTGATCTGGTGATGACGTTATGACATCATCAGCAGATGATGTCATGAGGTGTTTGTGCTTGGCCTTCAAAATGGATTCTCAATTGAAGTGTAAAATAACAATACTCAACACCATGTTCACTTCAAGCATTCAAATATATTATTATTATGTTAATTAACCTAAGGTAAAATGTGAAATAAATTGATTCATTTTGTACTTGCTTTGTCTATTTTCTACTGATTTCTCAAGTGTTGGGAATCACTTATGGGTGCAGTTGTTTAGATGTGCTTTTAAGCTAATTGCAATTAAAATGTGTTGATTATGTACAATTTATTTTGAAGAAGGAAATGTAAATCAACAAAGAAGTCATGTTCTAGGAATCTCTGTTACGATACATTATTCAACACCAAACCTTTTAATCTGCGCAGTTATTTTATATTATTATTATTAGCATGTTTTCCAGCAGACAGTGTCTGTGTGTGCGTGTGCGTGTGCGTGTGCGTGTGCGTGTGTGTGTGACACTGGCATTTGTTTTCAGATGATATTATGATAGTGTCGTTCGTTCCGGTGCAGCATAGCACTACATCGAGATTAAGATTAAACTAATTTATTTTGGGAACAGCCGCATATATGCCGGTGTCGGACAGACACAAACACACCGAACACACAGAGCTGAGCTGAGCAGAGCACATACACACACACATCATGCGCCTTGGTGACTGACTGGACATCTCCTTCATAAAACTAATAAAAGGGGGAGTAATCGGGCAGTTCGATGTGTGTAGATGTGTGTGTGGTTAACACGTAGCAGCCTGCAGTCACTCTTAAACTGTTCTGATTAAGTTAAACACAGCGAAGGCGGTGCGTAAAAAGGCACAGCTCTTTACCGAGTATATGTCCCGCTGCCTCCTGATGCTGCAGCCATTTCATGAAGTGAAGGAGGGTTTCCTTCTATAAAACAGCTGCGGGCAGCAGATACCGTGAGAGTCCCGGACATTAATTCATAGATCAAGGCAGACTGGTTTACTCTCCTGTTTTGCCAATCCGGTGCTTAAACAAATAGCTCTACACCACTGGCCGACATGTCCTTAAAATGAAGTCTGAGTTTGAAATATATCTCAAATAATGTATGCACCACCATTTCCCCACATAAACATAACAGTCTGCAATCAAACGGTTGTCTCCTGTGCGCTCCTCTTCCTACTTGGCGCACCGGTAACATGCTCGTGCGCACAAGAGGCTGAGACCTTATGGCTGAGCCGCCGAATCCCTCGGAACATCATAAAAGCCATTTTCAACGGTTTTCTGGTGAAAGATTAACTAGCTACTGAATGAAATAATATGACTGGTGGCATAGGTGCGAAAATTAAACACTTTTTGAAAAAAATATTATGATAAAATATTTTTATATTTTTATAATTCTGCAAATATTACGATAAACTCACAGCTATTTCGCGGCCCGGCAGTAACACCTCCGCGGCCCGGTACCGGTCCGCGGACCGGGGGTTGGGAACCCCTGGGTTAGTAGACTAAAAGCTTTAGGAATCCAAAGTACAACATATGTGACCAGAGGCCTGTACTACGAAGCTGGATTTTCCTAACCTGGATATGTTTGAGTTAGCCGGTTGGCCCAATCCAAAACATACGCGCTCTGGCTAAACTGTACTACGACGCTGGTTATCAAGTGGATCGCTCAAGCCAGCCGTGTCCTATCTAGTTAGGTGCGCGTTCACATGAAAGGGGTGGTATTTGGAGCATTCGACCAATCACAAACATGGACAAGCGTACTGACAGCGCAGCGTCATACTTCCTGAATGAAAAGTGAACTTTAATATTAGTCAAATATGAAGAAGTTCAACTTTAAACATCCATGATTTAAACACTTTATCCAGGATAAAAGCCACATAGCTGCACCTGCAAGGTGAATACAGCTGGTAAAAGAAAAAGCGTTTGAATGCGTACATTAACAGGTTTATGAAATCACTGCCCCGTCCAAGACACGAGTGGATCTGACTTTAATTACATTTGACTCGAGTGTTTCGTCAACTTAATGTGTTGCTTAAAATAATACTTCTGCATACAGTATGTGACACCGAGTGTTGCACGGCCAGATACGGCTCAAGAAGCTGACTCAGATAAGGAAATATATGATACATTATGATGTGATATGATATGAATGATAATGGGACACATCGACGTCTGCACTCACAGTGCCGCGGACTGTACTTAATGTTACTTTGATCCGGTTACTTATGTTGTGGCAGATATTTAAGTAAGCTTTCTTAACGCTAATGTTATAATAGTCAGACTGCTCTGAAGATGGGAGGGGATATTCTATTAATTTTCACGTTCACAGTCAGTTGATTTTTGTCGGCCGTCTTTCCTGCAACGGCAGTTTTTCTGTATTTCCTCTATCCTGTAATATGACTTGATAGCTTTAAACTCCGCACACGGAGCTCTGATTGGTCAGCAGGCGGTGCTTTCACTGAGTTGATCTCTTAGCCTGCAACCTAACCTGCTCCGGAGCAGGTTTGCCGCTGATAGAGTTTGGGCACTTATCTGCCCTCTCCGCGCCGTCCGTTGAATGAGGCTGGTCTCTATTAAATCAGAAAGGAATTGAAAACACCGGAATCAAAGTTATAACAATTATCTGAGTTTACTTGGTAGAAAATAGAACAAATATACAGGTTTGACAGAGTACTCCGGCCCTTTTGGTTTGTGATGCGATGCGGAGAAGTTATAACGGGATCAGCCAACTCACACACAAGAAGAGAGTGCCCTCAAGCATGTAATGCGAACCTGAAACACTTAACGGGATCAAACCACTCACCAAACCAAAAGAGTAATTTCTTCTTCAAAAACAATAGTATTCATACTTCAATTTGGGGCGGAGATGTGTTGACCTGTTCCCTCCCCCTTTTATTTGACAGCGAACTAGAGAGCCCCTGGGGAGGAGCTGTGTAAACTGCTCACCTCCCCCAAGTGTTCTTACTGGCTGGATTCACATCTGGTCAGTCTCAATCAGAGTTCTAGCCAAAAAGTGAGATCCTATATTTTACTAGGTCAAAGGTCAACGCCTATCTCCATCCCAATCTACACAACATTCCTATCTTATGGGGTTTTTCACATAAACCACCCCTCCTCCGACATTTTAACTTCAGTGCATCATAAAGTAATAGGTCCTTAACGACCTTAAAACCAACATCTGTATGTTGGGGGTGAAGGGAAATGTGTGTGTGTAAAACACCAAAATCTCTGGGTCAGTGAGTTTAAAAGTGAGAATAACATTTCTATACTAAGTGTTTATCAAAACCCGTTGTGATTACCTAAAACAGTTCAAACAATATATGTTTACTAAAATACAATTCTAAACACTACATTTTACTTCAATACAATTCCAAACACTTCATGTTTCCTTCCATACAATTCCAAACACTTCATGTTTCCTTCAATACAATGTAGAATCATATCTTTTTACTTCACCGCTCAGCATAAGTTACCATGGAAATCTAGCCCGCTAAAAAGAGAACCAGCGTCGTAGGACCGGAAAGCCCGAGATTTCCCTGAAGTTAGCCGGCTAAGCGAAAATCCAGCTTCGTAGTACAGGCCTCTGCTCTATTGAAATCAGTCGCATTGACCCGTAGACACATTTTGAGTTGTATACACTGTTGGAAAGAGGAGATTCCTAGCTTTTTAATGATATCAGGATTGTTGTTGTACTCCAAATATTAAGCAAAATATGTCACATTATATAATGACTGTCACCGAGTCATCATTTTGAGAAAAAGGCCTTCAAAGTTTCCTCTTCTCTGGAATCCATCGATCTGATTGATTATTAGCAAATGATCAAAATAGTCCAGAGGGAAAATATTTCCGTTTGGATTACTGGTCTGGGGGAAGCTCGCGAGTGTGTGTGTGTATGTGTGTGAATGTGTGTTTGTGTATTTTTGCGTTTGTGTATATTGTGTTTGTTTCCCGGGGAAAACACTCACGAGAAACACCGGCTGTTGTTATGCCTGCTGTGACGTTAAGTTACTCCGTTCTCCGCTTGTAATTATGCCGTTACAAGCTTCAAAGTTGTATTTATCATCTGAATTTGCCGAAACAAGTTTAATATTCTGAAAGCCAAGACTTTGTTTATTTGAAATCAGATGAAAACAAACTGTAACAGACCCTGCCGTGTTATCTATGATTACTATACGCCTTACATTCATAATTTCAGCCGGAGGGAGGGGGTGCGGCGCTGCGGAAGAGCAGATTGCGAGTGAGAGGTGCCTGTCATCTTCCCTTTACAAGCTTCAAACATGTATTTATCGTGTGATTTTGGAAATAAAAGTTTCATATTCTGAAAGCCAAGACTTTGTTTATTTAAAATCAAACAAAACACCCGAACCCCGAAAAAATTGTTTTTTTTACGCAAATCCACGTTTATTTTGAAATGAGCCGTTGCGACTTCCGACTGAATTCAATAGAGCGGGTCACATATAATAAGTACCCTGTATCAAGATTGATACAAAACAAGTGAAATTTGACCTTTTTAGAGAGATTTAGCCAAAAAAACCCACTTCTGGGGTCATTTGGGTGGATTTGACCTATCTCTGGCCCCCCTTGCTCGATTTTGATGAATGACATTTCTTTATAACCACTAGAGCCAATGGAATCGAGGGAAAGTTATATACACACCAAAACGTTAACAAATAAGGAGTGAGAGTGACGCGTAACCAAAACCGGAAGCTGCATACTACCGGTGGCTACCATTAGCAGCTAACTTTTCCGCTCCGATTTTTACATCAAAATGGAATTATGGATTGTAAATAATTTTTTCAAAGGCACAGGTACATTATTAACCTATGGATCAACAGTTGTAGCATATTTTTTTTCCGTTTTAATGCCATTGAACACGTCTTTTGACCTAATTGACAGCTACGGTGAGACGATCTGCCGTAAAAGCTCTGTAAAGGTACGTGTTGTGATGTCTGTGTTTGCTTCCCCTGTCGCAAGTTCGGATCGCTCAGTGATGATACTATACCTAAATAATCTGTGGAGTCTCAGCTTTAATCGGATATATTGTATGTGCAGCTACGATAAGTAATAAGGGTATCTTTATCTTGACTTGTGTGCCAAAGTCAGTTTGCATTTTTTCGCTCAGTGGTCATTTAGACGCTTCTTATGAGACTTGTGTTTTGTTTTGGTAAAAATGGTTCATATCTTCAGTTAGCTGAGATTCTTACCGTTAATCTGGTGCTACACATTAATAGTTTCATAAATGTTAAGAAGCCCTGAGACATTGTCTCGAAAAAAAAACGGTGGGAGGGGTCCAATGGGGGGACCGCCGTGCTTAAAGGGCCCATGTCATGCTTTTTCGGTTATTACCCGTCCCCTTGCGTGTTATGAAGGTTTTTATGCATGTAAACGGTGTGCAGAGTCAAAACCCTCAAAGTACACCCTGTACATACATGCCAACCTTTCCAAATCCAAAAGAGGTAGGTTTGCGCGTGGCAAATGTGCACGCCCAAATTAGGTGATCAGAAGAAATGGAACCACATGAATTACTGGTATAAACCATGCATTTAATATATTGCATGCATCACATCATCAATATATCATTACACAGAACGTTCAGTCATTTTAGTGCTTGGTACGTGGCGGATTTGGCTTTCTTCAGAAGTTCAGGGTCTGGTTTCCAGTTGCAGCAGGTGCATTTTTTGAAGATATTTATCTTCCCTATTAACAGACCACACAGAGTGTTTTGGATGCCATAAGTTTCACTGTAAACACTTGACTTAGAATGGCCTTCTTTGCCACGCCCAAGCTGGCTCCGCTGATCAGTAGTGATCTTGCGCGCCATGCTGAACAAGGCCTCGCAGTAGGCATTGCTGTGAGGCACAAGCAACACATGCTGGGCAACTGTGCAGAGATTCTCATAACAAGGCTGGCTTGTTGCAGGATCCCTCAGCTTTGCCATGGCAGCCCAGAAAGCATCAACCCGCTCTCCATCTGTGTAAGGGGGTAGGTCTGTGTCTTTGGCGGACTGGTACTGCATGAATTCCACACACACAGCATCCTGTTTATCTGTTGGGACAGCAGAGGCGGTGCAGTTCATCCAGCAGCTTCAGAAAGGACCTCATAGACAGATTCTGTCGAACAGCAGGGTCCACCACAACAGCATTGCAGATGAGATTGTCTTTGAAGGGGAACTTCTTTGCCATATAGGCCAGCACATTCACATAGAAGTCCCTGACCTCCCAACGGGTCACTTACCTGGGGTTGGTCCTAGATTCGAGGGCCTGCCTGACACCTCGTCGTGTGGATGACATTTCCCACCTTCTCCCCATCTTCAGGCTGGGCAAGAATGTGCCTTACATTCAGTTCCTCCGGCTCTTGGGCAGACTGACGGCTGCCTCAGCCGTTGTGCCCTTAGGTCTGCTGTCGCTGCGCCCTATGCAGATATGGCTGAACAGCCTTCACTTGGACGCCAAGTGGCACAGGCACAGGAAGGTCAGGGTGTCTCGCCAGTGCCTTCACTCTATGTCACGCTGGAGAAACAGGGCCTATCTTCTGATGGGCGCGCCCATGGGCGCCATCCCATCCCGCCGGGAGACTGTCACTGTAGATGCATGTCTCTCAGGGTGGGGTGCGGTGTGGCAGGGCAGGACTGTTCAGGGTCTGTGGTCCGCCCAGGAAGGTGCATATCACATCAACGTGCTAGAGCTTTGCGCTGTGCTACTTGCGCTCAGGCACTTTTTACCCCAACTGACGGACAGGCATGTGCTTGTTCGTTCGGACAACATGTCCGCGGTTTCCCAGATCAACCACCAGGGGGGCACCAGGTCCGCACAGCTGCTCCGGGTTTCACAGAGCCTCTTGTCTTGGGCGTCTCCCCGCTTGGCCAGCCTGCGGGCAGTCTTTCTACCAGGGGACCAAAATCAGGTGGCAGATTTCCTCTCTCGGCACAAACCTCCACCAGGGGAGTGGAGGCTTCACCCAGAAGTGGTGGAGACAATCTGGAGCTTTTTCGGCAGGGCCGAGGTGGACCTCTTTGCCTCGGAGGAGTCGAGGCACTGCCCCCTCTGGTTCTCCTGGGCAGAGGTGACTAGCCCAATGGGGCAGGACGCTCTGGCACACAACTGGCCAGACAGTCTCCTGTACGCCTTCTCGCCGCAGCCGCTGTTATTACAGACGCTTCAGAGGGTCCTTACTCAGGGGCACAGGCTCCTTCTGGTCGCCCCCACGCTGGCCGGGGAGAGTTTGGTTCCCACTGCTACGCAGTCTCTGCTGCGGCCCACCATGGCATAACCTCAGGGAAGCGAGTTGGGGAGTTGCATGCCCTCTCCGTGAGCGATACATGCCTGAGGTGGAACTCCGATGGCT
This sequence comes from Lindbergichthys nudifrons, assembly GCA_943590975.1. Lineage (NCBI taxonomy): Eukaryota > Metazoa > Chordata > Actinopteri > Perciformes > Nototheniidae > Lindbergichthys > Lindbergichthys nudifrons. Next base: position 513,803 of record CALSBW010001943.1, read on the forward strand.
CGGGTGTTGCCCTCTGGCCGAATGTGGCGTTCCTGCCCAAGGTGCTTCCACTTGCCCACTCCAATCGGCCCATCCAGCTGGCATGCTTTAACGTCCCACAGGAGAGCCGCACGCTCGAGTTGCTTTGCCCTGTGCGTGCCCTAAGAGCGTATGTCGATGCTACGGCCTGTGTACGGCAGTCAGAGCAGCTCTTCGTTTGCCATGGCGGCATTAGGAAGGGTTGTGCTCTCTCCAAGCAGCGGCTGTCCCACTAGGTTGTTGATACAATCGCACATGCCTATGGGGCCAGTGGCCGCCCCCTGCCATCAGGGGTGAGATGCCACTCTACAAGGAGCGTCTCAACGTCTTGGGCCGCCCTGAGAGGAGTGCCCCTGGAGACCATCTGCGCCGCGGCGTCTTGGGCGTCTTCTGGCACATTCTCCAGGTTCTACCGGGTCAATGTCGCCACTCCCCATCCTCCTGGGGGCGTGGTCCTGTTGCCAAGCTCCGCTGCTTCCAGCTAGGTGAGTATTTGGTTTCTTCATGACATGGTTGGTATAAGTCATCCAGTGCTAAAGCACCACCTCTGGCGGTCAGTAGGGACGAAATAGAACGATAGTTACGTCTGTAACTACGGTTCTATGAGTCCCGGATGACCGCCAGAGTTTCCTGTCACTCAGAATTCTTGTGTGCTCGCGAGAAGATTCTGGGAACAGATCCTCTGATGACACTGGCTAATATAGCCGGTGTCACGTGGGTCACAGGTGACTTTGTTGTTATTAGTACTCGTACTGCGCATGCGCACGATGGACATATCCAGTGCTAAAGCACCGCCTCTGGCGGTCATCCGGGACTCATAGAACCGTAGTTACAGACGTAACTATCGTTCCGTGTTGTGTGTAGTGAGAACGAGCTAGAGTGAGGGGGGGCCCCAAGCCAAAGCTCGCTTAGGGCCCCCAAAAGTCTAGGACCGGCCCTGGTGACATATATCATTAGCTGAGGTTGTGCTAATTTCTGGGATGTGTAACACTTTATTATACTGTAAAGAAATTACAATTTATAAGGCACAACACAAAAATATACAAAAACGGAAATGTCCTATGTGGGTCTCAGAGGGTTAATAAATCGTCAACCACTCTAGAGATGGTACATTTATGATTTAACCCTTAAAGGTAGGGTAGGTAATTCACTTCAGAAATACTTTTTGTTATATTCCATGGAATGCTCTTAACATCCCGATAGCAATGAATAAATGAAATGCTTTGACAATAAATATATACAAATATTTCATCTGTGGAAGCCGTGGCGCTGTAAAAAGCTAGACCAATTATTTTAGCCGCCTGGGGCAGATAATTGGATGGCCTACCTGCCTGTCAGCCTTCCATCTCGTGCACAAACTTATCTCGTGCCCTCATTGGTCATGTGCCATTGTCATGTGTCATTGGTCGTTCGTGTGTGTTGGAGGAGGGGCTCTGTAAGGAAGTAAGGGGCAGTTTTTTTCGGCTTCGTACTTTCAAATTCTAGCGCACTCGAGCTGGTTTCTCCATTCTTACATACCCTACCTTTAATCTACAGGATGTATCTTTCAACCTGAGATTTGTCCTTCATTTGGATACTACAGCTGACCAGGGAATGTCATTGATGTCTGCTGTAGCACTCTCTTACATACAACCAGTGTTGGGCAAGTTACTTTTAAAAAGTAACTAGTAATAGTTAAAGTTACTGCTCTCAAAAAAGTAACTAGTTACTTTATTAGTTACTAAATTATAAAAGTAACTAGTAACAAGTTACTTTACTTTAAAAATAATAACAATAAAAATACAAGTTTTTGTGTTGTTGGAAAAGGTCTTTCTGCACTGTGGCCCTGCTTTCACTGCTTTCACTGGTATTTTGCTGACTAGTTCTCTGAATGCAACAGACTCGACCGTTGCGATGGGCAGCATGTCCTCAACAACATACCTGGCAATCAATCTGTTTAGTTGACTCTGGGTGACATGTGGCGATTTAAAAAAAATCGTTTTTTGGCTGTTTAGATGGTGTTGCTCCATCTGGGTCACTGCCGGTGGTTGAGACGGTGGGGTCTTTGGCGACTAGTTTTATAGCCCCATGTACATTAGTTAGGTGCTTCAGGAAATTGGCATTGCTGTTATTCAATGTGGACAATGCTTTCTGTCCTGCACACAGTTTACATTTGACCGTAATATTTTTTGCGTCCTTTATCCCCACAAATTGAAAATAGTGGTTGTATCTCCAAGTTGTAAATGCGCTGCTGCTCTCGCTGATACTTGCATCCGCCATTAGGCTTGTTTGAGACGAGCTGCGGCTCGCCTCGAAAGTAGACGAGAATAGCCGATCGCAGCCGGGGGAGGTCTCAAAAAGCTCGCCTGAAGTCGGACAGCTCGGAGTCGGCTTCTTCCTCTTCTTCTTCTTCTCTCGGTTTTTTGGCAGATTGCAAACAACTTTAAGGTGCATACTGCCACCTCCGGAGTCGGCTTGACTCGGTTTGCATTTATAAAGAATGCACAAATGTGTTTAATCGTTAATGTCAGATATGTACTAAGTAAATACATTTGTTCCTGCTCAAGATTAGATTCAACTTTATTGTTATTGCACAGATTACAGGTACTGAGACAACGAAATGCAGTTTAGCTTCTAACCAGGAGTGCATAAAGCAGTAAAGTGAAAAGTAATGTACACAATCTACAGAATAAAATATAGAATGAATTGAATGATGAAAAAACAGTGAGGGGTATGAATACACTAGATATACAGTACACAGTAGCCTAGCCTAGTATGAACAGTGTATTGTATGAATATGCTAAGATATATAAAGTATGACAACGGTAAGCAGTGCAAGTATAGTATAAAATATATAGATATTAATTTAATGATGATAAACATTGTGGAGCAATGATGAAAAATGTGAATGGAAGTGGCGACGTAAAACTGACACAAAACAACAACACACTTTTGCCGAGCCAATGGAGAGTTTCATCACCAGCACGGGGTAAAAACCACCAATGAGCGCTCAGCTCGAGATACCAGCAAGTCGTTTCCATAGATGTATAATTAGGTCGTTTCCCATCAAGCATTTCGCTTCCGCAGCCCGTGGAGAGAAACTGCGCCGCCTCGCCGCGCCTCGCTCTCAAGTCTGCGGGCGTCTTTGTCCCGCGAGATTTCAACGTCTCATGTAGGCGAGCCTCCAGAGCAAGTCGGACAAAATGACTAACCATCATGCAACGCACTAGCAAGACGTTGATCACAATTGCGCAGGTCTGCGCAGGTCTCGGTTGTCTCAAACAAGCCTAGTGTGTGTGTGTGTGTGTGTGTGTGTG
>CALSBW010002001.1:16815-29000 GCA_943590975.1 Lindbergichthys nudifrons
AGCGTTTCCATATATCAACTCTAATATCAGCAGATGGCCTTACATACATGTATCTCATAGCAGGAGAATGTCTGCATTCACACACAAAATACTCATAGACAGTATACTCCGGGTGATTTACCGTACGGTCAGTCGCAAAACGTAATTACATTATAGCTGGGTTCCTATCGTGTATGCTACCGAGCTAAAAAACGGAGCTAGACATTAGTTTGCTCGGGAAAACATTGTTGTTATGCCAGCTACAATGAATGTAGCAGACTACCCGTATAAGATTGCAATTGTAAACATGTTCTTGATAGCCTAATATGAACCACGATCTGTTGTTCATAGTATAGTATAGTAGTAGTATAGTAGCCTATAGCATATTACACTGAACAACTAGCAAACGTAGATTAGCATATTAGCTGGCAAGCTAACTGTGTTGATTAGATAGATAGATTAGATAGATCCACACTACTACCACAACTACTACTAATGAATCTAAAACAACTAAGTTTCTCTAATATTTTGTGATTTGCATTTGATTTCGTCCAGCCAGATCAGGAAACTCCTGGCGTATCTGGCGGACAACACACACATGGGATGACCCACTCTGATGCCTCGTCCTAAAAAGCCCCGGCAGCAGCTTACAAAGCTGCGATAGGCAAGATGCCGAAAACGCCTATAAGGGGAGGAATGGATGATATACAGTGTATATATTAGGGATGGGAACGATTAATCGAATATTCGAAATTATTCAGGTATTCGAATAATTATTAAGGTATTCGAATATGAGTTATGAATATTTTTATGAATTTTTTTTTTGGGAGGGATTCCTAAGTTGATTACATATTATCAAATTGAATAATTCAATGTATACGACAGTGCCATAGCTAAATGTGTTAGGTGACGTCTAAAGGTGTGTTTTGCTCCGCTCACCGGTCCCTCACAGCGGGCAGAGGCAGGTGCTGATCTCTCTCTCTCGCGTCCGGTACTTCACTCACGTTTATGTCCAAATCCATCAGAGCTAGCTAGTTCTAGCTAATGATATGGCTGCTGCCCCTGCCTACACACAAATCACGCAGACTCAAACCTCATTTTATGCCCAAATGCGGCGCAAATGCGCTCTGCAGCCGTTGCGAGGTTCCGGCGCTAACAGTTCATGAGCGTGCTCCCCCGCCCCCTGTCAACACTCGCGACACATGAGTGGCCAGCCTAAACAACAATAAGCACTGCTTGCCGCAAATCAGGAGAACACACACAGGACCGTGTGTGGCGGCAAAGTACATAGACATTTTGACAGGAGAGATTTAGTTTTGCCGGTTTTCAACATATTTTACCAGTCATAGTCCGGTAATTATTTACACTCTAAGAAGAGTCCTACACAACAGACATGGCGTCAATAAGGAGTAATGTGTGGAAATATTTCGACCAGGTTAGTGAGTGTGGTGTAGAGTGCAAACTATGCCAAATTAAACTTATATATATACATACTATACCTTGCTATACCTGCAACCTCCGTTCCAGCTGAGAGGGTCTTGCTTCAGCTGGCCTGATTGTGAATCGCCTCCGCACATGAAAGCTGTAGGCCTATAGCTGTCAAACTGTGATCACCAGTTCAATACATTTGACAAATTCGACTTGGTTTCTATACTTATTTGAACATGTATTTATTTATTTCCAAAAGTTATTTAAAAAAATTTTTTTATAGGATATGTACATTTCGGTTAACCGGTTAACCGTTTTTTGGGGGGTCGAATATTCGAATATACATTTGCTTTCAAATTCCCATCCCTAGTATATATGTATATTTACGCATGTTCATTTTGTACATTTCTAAAAATAAAGTTTGATGGAAATACTTAGTAGGCCTATCCTTTCTTCCCTGAATTATTTGCTCCTATAACATATCATTCATATATAGCAAACCATGATTTGATTTCTCATCAAACAGTAGTAGTTTATTACAGGTAAAAATAACTTACTCTTCTATAACAACAGTTGTAGGTACAGTTCGGTTAGTTAGCGTATAAAATATACGGCTGTACCGAGGCCATTATAAGACTGATGTTCCGCTCAGAGCGAGCCGAAAAAAGCAGTGTTAGACATGGGCGGAGCCTCTCTGGTGGTTGACTAATCAGAACAGAGTGGCCGAGCTGACCAATCGGAGCACACTAGGCTCACAGGGAGGGGGGGCAAGAGCTCCAACGAGCCGTTTAGTGGAGAGAGTGAATACTGCTGAATACACATACTTTACAGAGATGCTGTATGCGAAACCAATGTGAGTTTGGAAAATTGCACAGTATAAATCTATTTTAGTATACCTCAACAATGTAATTATGATCAGTGGAAATGGCCATGACACCTCTCCTTTAATTTGGATGCTACACACTGCTGCACGTGCGCGCGGAGTGTCTGACTCCTGACCTGGCTGTGTGTCAGCCCCACTCCTCACAGCCCGCGTGGCCGGCAGCCACAGCGCGCCTGGCAGCCACAGCGCACCTGGCTAAATGCTGGTCACATCCTTATGTAAACGGCAATTTATCGAGCTCAGAAAAGTTATTGAGTCCATTTTTATTTATCGTACGATAAGTCAATTTATCGATTATCGCGACAGGCCTAGTCATAAGTATAAATAAATAGCATGAATAAATGTAGGAATAAAAACATGAATAAATAAATAAATGAATAAATACAGGAATAAATAGTATCCTGTTTTTTCAGATAGATTCAGTGTGTGTGCTGTGGCTCAGCTGGCTCTCTTAACACTTTACTTGTGTAATATCTAGGGATGGGTATCGTTAAGGTTTTCTACGGTACTACTAGTCTTATCAATACTGCTTATCGATCCGGTACTTTAACGGTATTCTTGTATTTACTTTTTGTTATTTTTTAAAGGAAAAAACTAACAAATTGTTAACTGAATTAATTGCTTTATTTAAATGTGAAATAAATGAAATATGTATAATTATGTTAAAATATTGTACTGTACTTGAGTAAAATGTTGAGGTACTTGTACTTTACTGGAGTATTTAAATGTTTTGCTACTGTGTACTTCTACTCCACTACAGTTCATAGTTAAATGGTGTACATGTATTTAATACCTTTAGTTACTTTACAGATGTGGATGAATGATGTGAAATATAATCAAGTGTTAACTCAGACTTTAGTAAATTCACAAGCTACCCTGCAGTATACAAAGTCCTTCAAACTAGCTGCACCTTTACTAGCTTTGAGAACACTTTAATGATCAATCATTATAAAACATATCATATTATTCTGAAATGGACCAATCTGCACAATGACTTCTTTTACTGTCGCTACTTTAAATATATTTTGATGATCATACTTTGACTTGAGGAACTCTTCCTACACTATGGTATTTTTTTACTTAGCTACAAGATCTGAGTACTTCTCCCACCTCTGCACACCAGGGGCCTCATTTATAAAGGGATATACGCTCAAAAAATGGCGTACGCCAGTTTCTACGCAATGTTTGCGATTTATAAAATACTAACTTGACGGGAAAATGTGCGGTCCTCCACGCAAACTCTAACCCATGCGTACGCACTAAGCACACAAACGGGAGAGACGAGAAACTGCGACACCGTTGGCAGAAGGAAGAATGGAGAGAAATATGTGGAAATAATACCATAAATAAAATGTTACCTCTCATTTATCATATGAAGAATTCATTTTCAAACATTGATTAAAGCCAATCTTAAAATGATTAAACAAACGCCTGTTTGAGACTCCTCAGTGCACACAAAAACATAACTTGGAGAAATAAATAATATATATATATGATATGTTATTTAAAACCACCTCGAATATGTTGTGTTAATGTTATGAAATGTTTTCTCATAAATGATGCGGTAAGCAGGAGGACATAATAACGTCTAAACTGACGCCGTTTTGCATTTCTATAGGTTGTAGATACGAGCATGGTTTTATATACTATCACGTTTAATCGTGTTTTATGCCGTTTGCCAAGACTTGATAAGTCGCTCGTAAAACACAGGAGGTATGGAAACTAAGAACACCATATGTGGTCAATTGTACAGGTAATATAACACAACACATTAGTTGTATTTCCTTTAACTGGTGGATTATGGATATATAGTTGCGGATTGACAGCTGGAACACAAACCACCAAATACAACAAAAATAATTCAGATCCAGTCGTCATGACTCCACTCCGGAGGGATTCCCCGATCATTTCTTACAGTTTCTCATCAAGGGGGGTCTCCTGTCCCCGGTACAAACACACTGAGGAAGGTTATGTGTATTATTTTTGTCATTAACCTTTTTCGGACCACTTGTTTATTCATTTTGGTGACGATCCGACCTCCATGATGCTACTCTGGTTCAAACTGCATCCACCAAACAATATGATTTATCTCGACCTCCCCAAAATAACCTAAATCTGACACGGTGTGAGATGTCTTTTTTAGCTGTTCGGTCGTAATTTCCTGCGATCTTCTTCATGCAGTCAGTCAAAATGAATGAATGGGCGTTTCTTTGACTATTTATAGGCAAATATGGGCGTTACGTGAAGCCTGCAAAAGCTGCGCCGCATTTCGAGTCGATTGTGATTTATAAAGGGAAACAGGCGTAGGAAGTGCCGGTACGCACTTCCCTCGCCGGTACGCAATGTTTTGTGAATCGGAAAATGTCGGAAAATTTCTGTACCTATTTTTTTGCTTTGTACTACGTAAGCAACCTTCTCACGTCAATCCTACGCAAGGCGTTATAAATGAGGCCCCTGATGTGATAACGTTACTCGTAATTGGGGCAACAGAGCTACGAGTTAAGGAAGTCGAAAATTGTGCATTTCTCCGACTGAATATGACGCCTTTTGGCCGGCTGTTTGGACAGACTACTCTACTCGTGTCAACGCGCTAACGGGAAAACATGGCAAACGAGCTTTGTCCACATCGAGTCTTGTAGAGTGTCTCTATACTCTCTGAACGCTCCGTCCCCGGCAGATCTCTGCCACTGCAGCGTGTCTGTTAGGCCCCGCCCCCGCACACAGAGGGAGATCGCTCTTCTGGAGTGAAGAGAGCGGAAATAATGATATTGCAAGTTAGAAATGTAAGATGCATTTTGACAGACAAGACGGACACTTGGGGGGAAATACCCTGCATTTTGAATGTCCGATAGTCCACCATTAACACCTTAGTCCCGTCTCGTCTCGTCAACGAAAACTAAATATACATTTTGTCAAATTTTCGTTATCAAGAATCTATTTTTAGCTCGTCATCGTCTCGTCTTAGTCATGTAAAAAAGGTCGTTGACGAACATTTTTCGTCATAGTTTTCGTTGACGAAATTAACACTGCTTTCCTCCGGAGCGTCACGTGAAGCGACGTCCGTTTGTGATGACGCCGCACAGCTGATCGTCTGACAGCAGCCAGCTCTGTCCCCGTTATTTTCACAAACACCCCCGCCACACATTTACCGACACAAACATTTGTATCATCTGTTGTAGACCCAAATAAATAAAATAAAAGAAGAACTCATTCTCAAAAATGATAAACGCCATTCTTAAAATGTATAAACGAACAATAGTTTGATTAATATTGATTAGAGTGCACAACATAAATAAAATAATTCAGAGAAGAAAAAGAGATATGTTATCTATCAAAACCCAGTTAGATTAACATTCATTGGATTGCACACTTTGTTTGTTTGTGTGGATTTGTAGCAAATGAACATGTTAAATAGCACTTACTGACTGACTGAATGGAAATGACAATAAATGAAAATGTAAAACGAAAAAAGCGATCATGAAAATGATTCCAATAAATGAATAAAATGATTTTTGACCACTTTGTTGTTCAGATATATCACATATTTGTAACTGAATGATACATTAATTGGAACAAAACACAGTATAAACTGAGGAGTGAGTCCCGTGAGTTTCATGTGTTTTCTTCACTCCGCTGGGAAACTGCTCTCATGTCAAGAACATAGACTGAATATATAAATGGACGTAGGGTCCGCGACGTCACCCATAGGATTCTGCAGAGTTGCCGAGAAGCCCTTAGTAGGCGGAGTCGGCCACTAACGGCTCGACAGTGGCGTCAGAGTTCCACTCCCGCCTGCTCCAAATAAGGGCAAAGAGGCGGAGCCGAGGCGGGACCTGCTGCCGCCGGGCTGGAAGTTCCAGAGCTAGCTGAAGCTACCAAGCTAAGCTAACATGCTCCCCATCTGCACACTGCCGTCGCATTTTACGTTTCTAAGGTAAGCGGACATGAGACTATTCAGCAAAACTATAAATAATAATCTAAGTTGAGTTCTTAGCATAATACTTCAGAATCTTAAAATCCCTTAACGTTTGTATGCAATTGTGCTAAATTAAACACTGGAATCAAGCAAATATTAATATGTTTGCATGACATTAGTTATTTATATTTTGCCATCACTTAATTATACGTTTAATACATTTAAGTTAAGCTAAGGTACATGTGATGGTAGCTAGTTAGTGCTCTTACCTGTGAGGCCTCCTCCAAACAGCATTATAACCAGACTGTATCATTAAAACTATAAGTACCAGTTCTAGATCCTTGACTTTAGACAAACAATTCAAAAGACAAAATGTATTCAAAGACCAATCTTTATTTGAATGTGCCTCTTATACTGAGATATTAGTTATACAGTAATAGTATTGACAATCTTAAAAAACTGAGCAACTCAACAGTCAACTTTATATTTCTTATTGTCTAAAGCATTTATTATTATAATTTTCCCCCTCTCATATTCAGTGTGGAGTGTGGACGGATTGAGACGGCGTGGTGTCCAGAGAGCTGCAGAGACTTCAGAGAGAAACCTCCGTGTGATGGACGTCCTGTCTGTTGGTTTGGAGAGGACTGAGGGTCTTTCCTCTGTGAGGAGGACCAGGCCTGATGGAGGAGCCCATGCATAGCTGATACCACCTGATCAGGCCTAGTCTGTCACTTTATTTGACTAAATGTGTTTACTTATACATTTAATAGGTTTACACCTTCTGTCCATATGTGCTTTTTATTTAAAACATGTTTGATTAACTTTTGGTTCACATTTCAATAAATTGAATTTGTATTTGCACTCCTTTTGTCTATTATTCTTACTGAAAATGTTAGATTACACATTCACATCCGACTGAAGATTGGCCCCATTTATTTGCGTTGCAAACTCTGCGGTACAAGGTACATGTTGTGAAGCTGATGAAATTAGGCAAATAGAAATAATCAGCTGATGGAGTGTAGATGTGGAAATAGGTGCATTCGATCAGCTGACTGTGTTTTCACAATAAAAATAGTTTCTTAGTGAATGTCCTGTACTGGTCTTAACATCTCATAACATCAGCTTTTAATTTTCTATTGGATGTTTTTCTTGACCCTCGGAGAAAGAGGAGATGCTGAGTCGTGTCTTTCAGGCATGTCCTTTCCTAACAAAAATTACAAGAAACATAAAACATATTATTGCAGAACAAGTGTGTTATTTATGAAAGAGGTGTGTTTGTGTTTTTAGGGGCTGTAGATATAATTATTTTGTAATTGTAATGTTTTTTTTTATTTCAACAGTGAGCTACAAAGACAATCAGATTATGAATGAACAGTATGAAATTCATCAACATTGAAATGTATTTTATCAAAATAATATTTAACTGTTATTAAAACAAGCTTGCTCTGTTGTCTCACTGAAAGAATCACTTTTACCACGTTTTTACAGACAATATTGAGAGATAAGTAGCAGTTCTCACTATGCGTTAAATATCTTTGCCTTCAATACATTAAATTAGAAAGCTGACAGTCATATTGCTTGTTAACATCTAAATGTAACCCTTTGCATGGAAAAACCCCTCAACTTCACTGATGTGTAGGTGATCTAGTATTTAGTATTGTTTAATGGAATGTATAGCAGTGTATTAAAGTCAATACTTCATTTATTTAAACCAATATCTTTCTTGATTCTTTGTACAGTATGAAAAAAGAGTATTTGTACCTGTGCTGAAGTTCACTGCTGTGAGGAGTCCAGTTCTGTCTCTCACTCTCTGGTCCAGCCTGTCTGCATCACCTGGACACTTTAAACAAACAGATATATATGTAAAGAACCATGTGTACAAACAATATAACTTATTCTCTTCTGTTGAACATGTTGGATTGTGTATTGTCCGAGTCAGGGTCCTTTTTATTTTACTGTAACTTTGGAAGTTGTGTTACCAATACTTACTGTTTATTTGATACCAATTTGGTAATGCAATTAATAAAAACAACAAGATTTGGGTTCGTTCTTCAGATGACTGTAATGTTAACGTGTAAGCTCAATAATGAACTCCAGCTCAACCAACCATATTGTAATATCTAAGTAACCATCTTGAAATATGACATTAATAATTGTAATATACACACATCTTATTGTGAGGTTGATTTCACATACACTACTTTGACGTTAGCTTGTCTACATACTTGAGCATAGCCAATTTAAATTAACCTTAGCGATGCATACAGTTCCTACCTACATAATAAAATATCTCTCTAAGTTACAAGGATGACCTTATTTTATCAACCTCAAACAGAAGCCTTTTGTTCTACAGTATTATCCCACTTAACGCTTAACACTTGTCTATTTCGTTTTAACCTTTATATATATACAGTCTATGGTTTTAAGTTAACTTGGAGGCTAAGATTAGCATCGTTAGCACCGATGTAGCTACCACTCGCTTACACGCTAACCCAAGCCTTAACATTCATTACGTAATAATTACACATAAATAATGTACTCGAATTTCACTTACCGCAAAACGGCATTCATGCACCGTCTGTTTTAACCGCAGAGCGAGTCGCGCAGACAAATCAACTTCCAGTGATACCGAGACCGAGGAGCGAGGAAATTAAAAATAACCGAAGTGAGACGCAGCCAGGGGCACAAGGTGAACACAATCGGGTAATCAGGTAGGAGGGAACACAGAGACAGGAAGCAACAGAAAATACCTGGGGTGAGCACTTTTCAAACTAAAACATGAAACCAAAAAGACAGATCTACACAGGACAAAAATAAAACACAGACAGATCGTGAAATAGTAAGAATTTAAATGCTTATGTGAATAATCATATGATATTGTTTGTTATGTTAAAATTGAGTTATTGATAGAAATGTAAAACATTTCAACTAATGTTAACAAATGGTTGTTAACTTAACTTAAATAACTGTTCGAAATTAAATTACGATATAAAAAATGTAGCTCACAGTCCAAAATGCATTGTGTATATGTTGCCTTGGACCAGGGGTAGCCAACACGGTGCCCGCAGGCACTTGGTCGCCCGCAGGGGCAACGTGAGTCGCCCGCGGGGCATGTTCTAAAAATAGCTCGCCAAGCAAATCCAAAAGGTATAAAATACACAAAACAAAAAAGGAAATGTAATTAAAAGAATCTACCCTATGCATAAACGAAACCTAAATCATAGCGAACTCTATCTACTTACTACAACTCTATATCTATCTAACACCCCTCCTCCCCCCACCCCCACAATGAATATCGACCAATCACGTTCTTGCTTGATTTGCGGGACCAGCGTTGCAGTCGGGAAGAAAAGCAATGTGGCACCTCCCCGCTGATTTTCCTTCTGGCAGAATCTACCCAACACATCAGCCCCATTGGACAGCCTATCATGCAGCCTATACAACACATGGGGGGCAGAGTTTTACTCTGTGTGTTGCAACTTGCATATATATTTATTGCACTTGACGCACGGTGTAATTTCCACCTGGGACAGGGGGGAAATGTCCCCCGCTCTTTTCGAAATCCCGTTTGTGTCCCCCCACTTTACAAATATGTTTATTATTATTTTTTAACGCAAGCCGTCATCGCCACGGAGGAGTACACAGTCTCTGTGAGAGAGAGAGAGAGAGAGAGAGAGAGAGAGAGAGAGAGAGAGAGAGCTCTAACCTTTATCTATGTAATATAGATAAAGTCAGAAATCATTCCCCCCTCTTCCCACATTAAAAATAAAAAAGATAAAAACATGTATATTTAAAAAATATATTTTTTATTTTTATTTTTATTTTTAATAAACAAGGTAAATATTATATAATTGGTATCAGTAAAATGTATAATCTACAATAAAATCTCGTTTAAAATTGTGTTACGATGTCTAAAGTTACTGATAAATCACATGTTTCCTGCCTGGCCTTGCCCGTGTATCATTACTCCCTCTCGTCTGGGCGCTATGCACAGTGCCCAGATGAGAGGGCAGCAAGTGCAGCAGAAGCCAACTGTTGCCATCTTTAAACTATGCCGCCGAAACATAATTTCAGCCAATCAGCGTCGTCAAATCTGCTGGTCACAGGGCTCCTACGTGAGCCCCCGGTGCAGTCTGTGAGTTGTTTGGACTCGTATCCAAGGAGACAAAACAGGAAGCTGTCATACACTCTGGAAGCTACCATTAGCAACTAATGAAAACTCAGTTTTTGACATAAAAATGGAATTATGGATCATCAATCATTTTTCAAAGTAACAGACACATTGGATTAACCTATGGATTAACCTTCAGCTGCGTTTTTCTCGTTTTTGATCAGAATTGTTATTCTGCAAAAGGTGAGCATATCTCCATGTTTTGCTACCTAAAGCTACGTCGTGTGATGTCTGTATTTGCTTCCCCTGTCGCGAGTTCTGATCGCTCAGTGATGATAATTGTATTTCTAGAATCTGTGGAATCTCAGCTTGTTAGCACAGTTTATGCTGTAGAAACTATGTCCAGGACAAGGTGTTTGGAAGTTTTGGAAGATTCATAGCTAACCACACTGAAATTATGGAGGTATTGATCAGTCTTCTCATATTTTTAAGCCTCAAATTGTCCTTCCCCCCCCCCCCTCTAACATCACCAGAAGTCATAATTTAGGGGGTCTTTTTTCCAAAAAATTCCCCCTGGTATTGTTTGATCACCATTTCCACAGCCCCACCTAAAATATTTTCCACCAGCCGCCACTGATTCCAATGTGTATAGGACAGTAAAAACTGTTTAAAAGGGGAGTGATTAGTAAAATAAGCATAAATAAAAAGAAAGAATGCTAACTAGGTAACATAAGATAAGAATAAACAAGTTTAAATTATTTGTTATTGGTTGTGATCATATTCTAAAGATGTTTGGATTATTGAAAAGTATACAGCTCCCTTTCATCTGAGTGTTGAGAGCTGTATCCATCAATTCATGTTGTGCTCAAAGTGCTCCAGATTAATGCATTTCACTTCAACATTTAAACAAAATCTTCCCGGGGGTGCATGCCCCCCGACCCCCCTAGAGGAGGTGAGGACCCCCCTAGAGGAGGTGAGGCCTGTCCACCCCCAAATAAAGCAGGTTAAATATAATTAAATTGCATACATGTTCTTTTAGTAAACACTGAAAACGGGTCCCACAGACCCAAACAGCACACAAAGGTTAAAGGTCAGCATATCATAATGTAAAAATGTGCTAAATATATACACTGCAAAAAACAAAAAAAAGAGGAGTAAAAGTAGCCCCCGACTTTTTTTTCTTTTTTTTTAAAGTAGCCCTCACCCTAAAAAAGGTTGGTGACCCCTGCCTTGGACTATCTTCAGTTGCTAATACTGCTACTGATTCAATCTTAAAATGACATGCCATGAACTATCAGAAAAAGAAAAAAGAATTCTGTCGGCAGCTGGAGTTGCTTCAACTTAAGAGAGATGTATAAACTCATGCTTTAGGGTCCATTGAGCAGAATTTAAATTTAAATTGTTTTCTCTTTTTAGGATTGGCATCAACAGGATGCCGTCAGTCTCGAGTCCCCGGTATCCTGTGAAAATACCATCACCTTTCGAGAACGTTAAAGAAGTAATAGTTATTGTTACTCGCATGCCTGGATGTAACAACATATAATATAGTATAACATTTCACAAAAATAAATATGAAATAACTAGGGCTGTCAGTCGATTAAAATATTTAATCGCGATTAATCGCAAATTAATCGCACATTTTTTATCTGATCTAAATGTACCTTTGAGGGATATTTTTCAAGTTTTTAATACTCTTATCAACATATGAGTGGACAAATATGCTTTATATGTTTGTTTATTATCATTTGAACAATGACAAATATTCTCATGAATATAATATACAACCTCTGAACATTACAAATATTCGCCTCAATTCAACCTGGAACCTCTCTCATACAATACTGTGTGTGTGTGTGTGTGTGTGTGTG
>CALSBW010002001.1:54184-95706 GCA_943590975.1 Lindbergichthys nudifrons
TACACTGCACTTCCCGTCAAGAATATGAATAGCACTTAGTTAGATCACTTTACAGATCAGGTTGGACCAGCTTTTCAATGTTCGACATCGCTCATGTGAAATCAACTTCGATACAGTAAACTGGATGTTGTGGTGCCGAGAGACGGGAGTCGAAGGCGGGGTATCAAAAGTACAAGCTAAACTTTTATTTAGCATCTGAACACACATGTAAACAACTTCATACCCGGGAAGCGAAGACCGGCGGAAACAGCTGGTCTGGTTCACTAAAATGTCCGTGCGGAACAATACCCCAACCCATAGATCCGTGGGTGAATAATGTCAATCACCACAATGTACAGTATGTCTGGTACTAATGTATAGCGGATCTTTGTTAAGATCCATATGTCACGGATAGGATCAAAGTCTGTGCTAAATAAGACATGTAATCATTTACAAAACATCACCATGTTGTTATTTAACAAAATAATGTTGTTTAGTCGAAAAAAACGAACGAGAGGAAATGCAGCCGGCTCTCGATTTTTAATCCTAATTTAATCATCATCTTCACCACGATCATTTATGTTTATGTTCGCCGAATTGACATGAAATCACTGACAAATATGAATATACTGTATTCAACTTCATTAACATGTTATTAACGTGCCTAAACTCAGTAATTCACTAAACATATTTATATTTTAATGGAGCCTTGTCAGGCAGATCAAGATCCGCGTAGCGGTGTTATTTTTCCCCATAATGACCAAGTCGCTGCAAATTATCCCGCTTATTACATGGCCACATTCTCAACAAAGTAACGACATGACTCCCAATATTAATTTAAATGCTTTTATGGATTTAGAAAATGTTTTTATTGATTTAAAAAAATAGTTGTATGTATTGATTTAAATTGACATTTCATTTCATTTCATTTCAAACCTTTATTTATCCAGGTTGTATCCCATTGAGATCATTGATCTCTTTTTCAAGGGAGACCTGCTCAAGTAGGTTCCACATGAAACATTAAAACATAACAGAGCAACAAAAGGACATCATACAGTAGCATTACAGGGATTACAATTTACATAACTATCCACATGCACAGGTACCAACAGCTTCCGATTGTGTAGCATCCAACCGAGCTTTAAAAACATTTAGTGGCACCAGATTGCTTTCATTTTGAAATGAAATCTCTTCTCCAGCAGTCTGTAGGTTTGTGTTCGCATATTTATGCTGTCGCAGTTCCTGTTGTTTCTATCGCGCATTGCCGGTATGAAAGGGTCTGTGCCGGAAATATCAAGATAACACGGCAGGGTCCGTTACAGTTTGTTTTCATCTAATTTCAAATAAACAAAGTCTTGGCTTTCAGAATATTAAACTTGTTTCGGCAAATTTAGATGATAAATACAACTATGAAGCTTGTAACGGCATAATTACTTAAGCGGAGAACGGAGTAATTTAACGTTACAGCAGGCATAACAACAGCCGGTGTTTATTTTTTTATTATATATAGTCGTTATTCATTTGTTTTAAAGCTCAATAAGGAAGATTTAAACTTTCACACACAGCTTTTTCCAGCGGTATCCATAAATCTCTTAATTTTGACCTCAAAGTGCACCAGATTGATGCATTTAACTTCAATATAAATAAAAACATCTTCTGTTGTAACAACAATAACATTATAAATAGTAACATAGCTGATTCACCATCCCCCACCCCCCTACTGTATGTTGATTTTGTTTGCCTACATGTAAATGAGTGGCATTTAGTACCCCCCTCTGAGTGAATACCTGTTGTACCTGTCCGGGGCTAAGCCCATAGGACGATGCTCTGATGTCAACCCCCCCCCCGTTGACAATTCACGAGCGTCTAACTCCCCCCCCCCCCCCCCCCGTCGCACCTTCTAACAGAGCCCCCCCACATATCAAATCCAAATTTAACCCCTGGCCTCTGGAGCAGAAATGAAAGAGTTTTAAAAATGTTTACGTTTTGGTAAGTTTTTAGGGAAATGTTGTAATATTGCAACGTTGGCCTTAGGTGGGAGCAGAATTTCGGTATTTCTACTCACATTGTCTGAATAAATATATTGAACTACTACGGGTTAATTTGCAGGATTGATTGCTTACTTAGCCCTATATCAGTATGTAGCATGAATAATAATCACACATCACTCATATTTGTTATGAATAATCATTTATGATGCAAAATTACATGCGCGAAGCCCCCACCTTTTCTCTTCACAACGTATGTGTGTGGGGGACTCCCCCTTCGATTCTATTGGCTCTAACGGTCAGAAAGAGGTGTCAACCATCAAAATCGAGCAAGGGGGGCCAGAGATATGGAAAATCCACCCAAATGACCCCAGAAGTGGTTTCTTTTTTGCTAAATCTCTCTAAAAAGCTCAAATGTCACTTGTTTTGCATCAATCTTGATACAGGGTACTTATTATATGTTGTACTTTGGATTCCTAAAGCTTTTAGTCTACTAACCCATCATCCAAGGGTGGTTTTTACTATAAGTACAAAATAATTTTTGGACGGACACTATAATTTACAGTTTTTTACTATGTTCAATCTGAATTTTCTTTAAAATAAAAAACATCTGTATTGATTCTGACTTTTCTACATCCAACTCACAGGTTTATCATTACTTTGAGAAAAAAGATTATTAATTTAACCCTTTTAGTAGGGAAGATATGGTCATTGGTTCTGGGAATGTCATTTTCGAGTCTGAGACCTGAAAAACAGGCTCAGGGCTTAACAGGTTAATCCATTGGCAGATGTTTGGGGAAAATCCTAGGTCAGATAGCTTGGAAACCAATCTGCCCGGGATGACTGTATTAAAGGCAGAACTGTAATCAACAAAGAGCATCCTCACATAGCTCCCCTGGTGTTCAAGGTGGGACAGTGCACTGTAAAGAACAGTGGCGATGGCATCCTCTGTAGACCTATTTGCTCTATACGCAAACTGATTTGGGTCGAAGGTGGGTGGGAGAATGGTTTTGATGTGCTGCAGGACCAGCCTCTCGAAACACTTCTTGATGAGCGGTGTGAGTGCTACCGGACGGTAGTCATTGAGGCTGGAGATGATGGTTTTTTTCGGCAGAGGGATGATTGTGGCAGATTTCAGGCACGAAGGGATGATGGATTTGGAGTGACAGGTTGAAGATCTTTGTGAAGACCTCCGTAAGTTGGTATGCACACTCCTTCAACACCCTTCCCGTCACGCCATCAGGGCCTGCAGCTTTCCTCTGGTTCACCGCTCTGAGCACACGCCTCACATCATGCTCCTGCACAGTGAGGGTGTGATTGTTGGATGCTGGTGAGGTTGTTGTGTCCGTCTCTACTGCATTGACCTCAAAACGAGCAAAGAAACAATTAAGTTCCTCTGCCAGTGAGGCGTCCCCGTCAACCGTTGTGCTGTTATTGTTCTTGTAGTTGGTGATGTGCTGTATACCTTGCCACACCCGCCGTGGATCGTTGTTGGTGAAGTGGTCCTCAATCTTCCTCTTCTAGGCTGCTTTGGCATCCCTGATGCCTCTCTTCAGGTTGGCTCTAGCTGCACTGTATTGAGCACTATCACCAGACCTGAAGGCGATGTTTCGGCCCTTGAGGAGAGCTCTGACCTCCTTCGTCATCCAGGGCTTCTGGTTGGGGTATATCTGAATACGTTTTTCAACAGTAACATTATTCACACAGTTCTGTATATAGCAGAGTACAGTTGATGCGTACTCCTCCAAGTCCTGAACCTCAAAAATATCCCAGTTAGTCCTTTCGAAGCAATCCTGTAGCTGCGAGGAAGTTCCTTCAGGCCATGTTTTAACAGTCTTTGTGGTGGGTTGAGTTTTCCTTCTGACAGGGGTGTATGCTGGGGTTAAAATGATGGACAGGTGATCTGACTGCCCTAGATGTGGTAGTGGTACAGACTTAAATCCCTTCTTAATATTTGAATAGGCCTTATCCAGTGTGTTTTTACCCCTGGTAGCACATTTTATGTGTTGTACAAACTTTGGGAGAACTGTCTTTAAGTCTGCATGGTTGAAATCTCCGGCTATGATATGGGCGGCTTTGGGATATGTGCTTTGTTGTGAATTGATAGCACTGTGCAGGTAGCCTAGCGCTATGTTAGCATTAGCATCTGGTGGTATGTAGACAGCTGTTACTATGACAACGGTAAACTCACGAGTGAGGTAAAAAGGCCTGCATTTCACTGTCATGTACTCCAGGTCTGAAGAGCAATGACTGTCCATGATTATGGCGTCCTTGCATCAGTTGTTATGTACGTAAATGCATAACCCCCCTACCCTGCTCTTACCGGAGTCAATGTTTCTGTCCCAGCGGTATGCTGTTCGCCCCGCTAGCTCAATGGCTCCGTCTGGGATAAGTGGGTGTAGCCATGTCTCCTTTATGATCAGGATGCAACAGTCTTGTACGTATTTATTTTCAGACATCTGTAGGTTTAGTTCATCCATTTTGTTGAGGATGGATCTGGCGTTCGTGAGAAAGATGCTGGGTAGTGGTGGTTTGTGAGGTTGTCTCCTTAGCTTAGCCAGTTGACCGGACCGGCATCCCCGCTTCTGCTTCCTGCTCCTCCTCCGCCTCCGATGCCTGGTGGAGCTGACAACAATCCACGGAGAGCCCGGTGTCCTGGCTATCTCTTCCGGTATATTGTGGGAGTGCGAAACGACCTGCGTTTCAGAACGGGGAAAATACAGAATTAATTGGGTGTTGTCAGCGTAGCAAAGGTAGGAAAAACCATGCGGGCTAATGACCGATCCGAGCGAGTTTGTGTACAGAGAGAAGAGGAGGGGACTGAGGACAGAGCCCTGAGGGACCCCTGTAGTTAATTGACAAGGGTCGGACTCGGACCCTCTCCAAGTTACCCTGTAGGTGTGGTCTTCGAGGTATGAGGTGAGGAGGGAAAGTGCAGAGCCTGAAACTCCAAGTTCTTGGAGAGTGTGAAGGAGGATCTGATGGTTCACCGTGTCGAATGCAGCAGACAGGTCCAAAAGGATGATGACAGAGGAGAGGGAGGCTGCTTTAGCCGTGTGCAGTTCCTCAGAGACAGCGAGGAAAGCAGTTTCTGTGGAGTGACCTGCCTTGAAACCAGACTGGTGCGGATCAAGAAGGTTGTTCTGATGGAGATAACAGGAGAGTTGTTTAAAGACTGCGCATTCAAGTGTTTTAGACAGGAACGGGAGGAGAGAGACAGGCCTGTAGTTTATAACATCGGACGGGTTGAGAGTGGGTTTCTTTAGGAGAGGGTTTACATTTATTTGTAGCTCAGCAAATGTGTTTTACCTTAAGTTTCAGTAAACTTGAGGAAACTCACAATCTGGCATGCAATCCGCTTCACTCATACCTCATACACACCAACAGTGTTTCAGGGCTGGTTTGGAGCTTGAAAAGCACCGGGTTTTCCTGTTCACACGGCAGCGGAGCAGCCTCTTAGCTCCGGAATCCGGTTCGATCCAAAAAATTGTCCGGCTATAGCAAAAGCACCGCATACGTCACGCTTACGTCGAGGCGGGGGCAGGGGCGGGATCAACTCCTGAACAACAACAAAAAGCCCGCGTTTTATCCAGTTTGTACACAACGATGGAGAAACTTAACAAGCAGCAGTGGTCCACTGAAGAGACCAGCTACCTACTGGGAATCTGGTCTTCCGAAGAGGTACAGAGGAAGCTGGAGCACAATCGGCCATTGTTGTTGTTGTCGGTGTGAGCTGTGAGGGGTTTCCGCACGGTTTGGCTTTATGAAGCAGGCACGCAAGCGGTTACGTCATGACGCAAACGATGACGCAATGATGCAGCACCAGTCGGACTCTGGGCGGTGTGAAAAGAGCCGGAGCTAAACCGAAGAACCGGTTCTGAACCTGAAAAGCTCTAGCACGGAGCATGAACCAGAGTTGCGTTGGTGTGAATGAGGTATGAGTGACTGTTCAGCTTTGATGAGGTTGTGAGAAAGAGCCAGGGTTTGAACTTTTCTCTCGGCTCTCTTTTGCATTCCTCACACAACATCATCGCTGATTAACACCATGAATCGTTATTGTGCCAATCGTATATATAAAAACATTAGTAAAATAGTTCTGTTTATCAGTATAATGTTTACTTGCATATGAAATGTGGTATGATTCCTTTATTGGATTCCCTGGGTCATAGGTTGAGCAGATTGCAACACACCTGTCTCTGGAGCCGTAGGGAAACTTGAGTGGGATTCTGTTCATCTTTGGAACATCTTTTTACAGGAAGCATTTGTGAAGTGTGGGGGAGCTTGCTGTGCTATAGTCTTTGTCATTGTTTTACCTATTATATTCAGGCAATATTCAGACTTTAAAATGTACACCGCATATACATAGCAGTCCTGGTTCGAACCGCTTATTCTTTCAGTATTTATCCCAGATAATCATTTGATTTTGACACAAAAAGCAGATCAATGAAACCTGGCCTAACAAAGAAAGATTAGAAACAGTGGCGTGATACCCATTATCACTGATTGGGTTTTATGGAGTCACCTCACACAAAGAAAGAAAGAAAGAAAGCCTGCCTTTGTCCAACATGCTTCGTAGTAAACCCTTTCAGGCTAAAATTGATTGTGCTTGAATTTTTGCTCAATGCATGTACCTTTGAAAGCAGTGTTGATACTGAGTTGATCTGCCAGGGGAAATTAAATAAAATAGGCTCAATGCTCTGATTTGATTAACGCTTATTATTTGACTGAAATAGGCCGACAGTCTGTCAGTACGGACGTCATATGATTTTCAAATATATTACTAAAACAGTGCTTTAGAAAATATGTACATTTCAAAATGATGCTTTCAGATCAATACTTGAACACACATGGTGTTTACACGTGGCCATTCATTGTGATCTGCCGCCCTGCAGTCCCACCTTACTCCAACAGGTGGTGTGTCTGTCAGTTGAGGGCTTGAGACAGAGTTTCGGTGTTGCCATGACGGTGTCTGCTCACTGGTGGGTGGAGTACTCCAGACGCATACATTCCCTATCGCCACATGGGGCAGCAGTGAGCATCTTCTCATTTGCTGATCGACACATCTTTAGCATCGCTCCCATCACAGAGGTACTTCATACATTATTTAATTTATTAATCCCAATCCAGTGTTCACATTTTACATTTTTCTAATCTTGAAAGATGCATCCAATCCAATCTGATTAAACATAATTATTTCTGATCCTCAGAGTAACACAATCATCAACACAGCCATACTGACCAACCAGCCGGTGTCACTCCCTGTCATTGTGCTGGCCATAAACCTTGATGGGAAGGTGTCAGATGTCACCTCTGCAGTCACATGCCACTCTACCAACGAGAACACTGTCAAGGTGAAGCGCACAGTCAAACACAAACAGTCTTTCAAAAGATTAGTTTGATATTACATTAAATACATGTATGTTTGTTCATTATCTTACCCAAAGGAAGATTAATAACAAAATGTTTGTCCACTTACTAGTTTCCTTCAGATGTTTCAATCACAACCAAATAATAGACTCCAGGAATCAGCTAGCACTAGATTTGTCAAGTTTAGCACACAATCTGGAAGTACAGGTAGACCTCTGACGTAATAGATCTAAACTGTAGACCATGTGAAGGCACTTTCAAAGTTGACTGTCACTGCAGTATTTGGCATTAAAATATTACCACCAACATCTGGTAAGGTATTTCAATATAGATAAAGACATATCTTTGGATTAAAGAATATTTAGTGAAACAAGATGTTAGAAATGTGAATGATATTTGGTGACTAGACCATGTCATATATCTTACATCTAAAACAGGAAACATGAAAAGATTCAGGTAGGATTGAGTTCATAGGCCTGAATTGACATTTTTGTGAAAGCGGCAAATATATATAAATTGTTGTATGAAAAGTAAGACAACAATATGAAGTCAGAACACCTAAGTAGAAATGAAGTGCCAAAAGCTAAACAGAAATGATCCAAGCCGTCGCAAACCGAATGAAAGGGCCAACAACCAAGTGAAAATACCATGAGTGATGAAGACAGGCTCGACTAACAGCACAACCTGGAAACAGGTGATCTGCAGCATTAACACTTGAAATGTGAGATGACAGCTGGAGAGAGAAGATCAGATTTCACGTTAGACAGCAGCGAAATGATTGGCTGTTAGACATCCTGACATGGAGTGTTGACTAAAAGAGTGGAGGCCCATGATCAGCTGATTGATAATTGAGATTGAATAGACTTCGACATCAGCATAAGACAAACAGGAAGTAACCTGGGGCGACAGAGCCTTCTCCGTTGCTGCACCCACCCTCTGGAACTCACTACCCCAATCTATCAGAGATTCTTCCTCCCTCACCGCATTCAAAACATCACTCAAAACCCACCTGTTCAACACTGCATTCAACCACTGTCCATCCCCACCCTCCTATTTTCAGTTTTGTTTATCTCTTTTTGTATTTTTCTTTGTCTTTCTGTCAAATTAACACGTTAATAATAAAAAAAAAATAACGCCACAAATTATTTTAACGCGATTAACGCATGTGTATTTTTTGTCCTCGGCCGCCCCGCCCCGTAGTTTCAGAGCGCATCGAGTTTAAAATACCATCTACAAGCTGATGCTGACAGCCCCGCTCCTGCCGCCCGCTTGTGGCAGACCACACTTCCAGGCTCACCGGCACGCCCGGACTGGCCATCGGGAGGACCGGGAGGGTGTTTCAATGAAAACAGAGAAGCGACATTTCGCCGACAACTGCGCCGAGCACTTGACTTTATGCAGGTAGCCAGACAGTGGGACATTGTACGAAAAGTCAGCACACTCAGCACGGATAGTGCGCGCAACATGATTGCTGCGTCCAGGCCGCTCCCGTTCGAGCATATATGCCTTGAGCTGCACATAGCTCCAACGATCCATCACAGTGTCTCCACACACACACACACACACACACACACACACACACACACACACACACACACACACACACTTTGTATCGTATTAATGTATGAGAGAGGTTCCAGGTTGAATTGAGGCGAATATTTGTAATGTTCAGAGGTTGTTGTGTTTAATATTCATGAGAATATTTGTCATTGTTCAAATGATAATAAACAAACCAACACACTCTCACTCCATAAACGTCCAGGAGCGACGCTTTGTCAGGGTCCCAAGGCGTGCTGTTGGGACGCTCCTAAGCTCCTTCAGCTTCATAAAGGGACGCAAATAGCTTTCAACTGATTGCAATGTATTCCCATCTGCGGCGGGATTTGACGCTCATGGAAGCACGGCATTCGTTTGTGTCAGCGGCATTTAAAAGCAATGTGAGCGTCCATTCCCATTGGATAACGGAGAATTGTACACCAGGAAGTAAGTATTCCCCTTACTGTCGATTGATTTGACAGTGATATCTGCACTACTCATCAACTCAGAAACACCAGATTATCCTTGTTAATTACACAACATGTATATTTTATATTTTATTTTATTTTCTTTTTCTTTCTATTCTTGTATATTTTGTAGTTTTGTTTTATTGTAAAATGCCTTTTATGCTGCTGTAACAACAACAATTTCCCAATTTGGGATCAATAAAGTACTATCTATCTATCTATCTATCTAACATTGATTGGTTTAAATTGTGTGCAATGCTTTTGTGTTTTTCCCCTTCGATTCGGAGAAACAAATATTTTTTCGGACTTTAGGATGGCAGAAGACACTACACTACCCAGAATCCCCAGCTATCGTTTAGGACTACACCATGTGCTCTGTTTGACAAAACCTGTGATTAGTTCTCAAGCTCTGTGATTGGATGTTGGAGTGGCAGTGCGCAAAGTTTACACTGCGTCAAACAGCACTTTGAAATGGGATGAAACCCATCGACGGCACACTATCCAAATCAAGACTCAAACGTATCCTACCCCCCCCCCCCCTTAGGTCACAGGCTCCTCCAACAGTGCAACACAATAAAACAGATACATTGAAAAAATAGTGCAAGTAAATACAAAAAGAAAAATAGTAAAAAGTGAAATAGTGCAATAAGAGTCTATATACAAGTGATTGGAATATGATTTATTAGATAAATCATTTCTAAGTAGCAGCCAGATGAGTGTTATGGATGTTGTTTCAAAGTTCAGGTGTTTAATAGTCTTCTGGCCTGTGGGATGAAGCTGTCCCTGAGTCTGGTGGTTTTAGTCCGGATGCTGCGGTACCGCCTGCCAGACGGCAGCAGACAGTTTGTGGCTGGGGTGATGGGGGTCTTTTAGGTTTCTTTAAGGTTAACCTGGTATTTTTACTACATTTATTTTAGTTACTTTACAGATTTGGATTAATGATGTGAAATATAAACAACCCTTAAATCAGACTTTAGTTACACCTGAGTACAATTCAGTGAAGGTGATTGTCAAGTGCCAACAATCATGCGAGATATTTGATAGTTGCTGCTTGAGAAGACAAAAAATGTATCTGCAGATCCCTATAAAGTATATTCATTACTCGTTATTCTCTAATTGTTCATCAAAAACTGTATATAATGGCTATTTTGCACATCCCTTTCAAGATTTCAAGATTTTCAAAGGTTTATTGACATATCATATACACAACTACGGTGTAGTTATGCAATGATGACAAACTTGGGTCACAGGTTCCTCAACAAGAGATCTATCAATATGTGTGTACCTCCACCATTAAACTGTCATATTCTGCACATTTCTTATTCTATCTACATACATCTTATAAGAGTATAATAAATATGTATAATATCAGTTAAAATAAGTGCTTCAACATAGTTAACATTGCAGGAAAGTTGATTGTCAAGTCCCAAAACAAACCATGCAATATATTAAACGTTAAGTACTTTGTCAGGCTTAATATAGATACCCCCAAAGCTTTTTGCTTACATGTATTTAAAAGAAGTCCTTAACCTAAAGTATTATTTCATGTTTAAATAAAGCCTAATTAGTTTGTCTGTTTTGCACATCCTCCTATTAATATCTTTGTACATCCGGCACTAAACTGTTTTATTCTAGATATCATTTACAGTATCTTCTTGATATTTTCTATTCTATATTTCTATCATTGACTTTCTACTTTCCTCCTATTTTGTATATACTCTTAATATTTAAATGTTTTCATCAAATATAACACATTCAAAAGTACTTTACAAAAATGAAAGACATTAAGAAAAAGGAAAAAGGCATTTTAAACAGTCATTAAAAAGCAACACAATCTACCTGCATTGCAATTACTCTAAAGGTGTAATACCGTGCTTTAACCAGTAGGTGGTTTGGGTTTAAAAGCTGTCAAGTTTACAGTGTTAACAAAATAAAATATACTGCTGTTTCCGGTTTAGTTTACGACGGATATATTCTGTTATTGTTTTGATATTTGTAACACAAAAGCGATGTAAAAAACCCACAGCAACACAGAAAAGATGGTCTTAACATGACCCAGCAGTCTAGTAGTTAATAAAAAACAATAACATCAAAACAAAATATTACTACTAACTTTATTGTGAAATTAAAACCGAACGATAAAAGAATAGTTTCCGGTCTATTCTGAGGCCCGATCTCTGTAGATAAATAAAGAACTACGACAGATGTGTAATATTTAATGCAGCCGAACCATTCATTACAATGCATTCATGTGATGACTTTCAAAGAGTAAAGCAAGCACTGCTGAATAAAGTAGGATTTTATCTTTTACGAAACGTTTTTTTTCATATGGAATGCAGTTGGAGGTAAACCAATCACAGAGCTTGAGAACTAATCACGGGGTTTGTCAAATAGAGCACATGGTGTAGTCCTAAACGATAGCTGGGGATTCTGGGTAGTGTAGTGTCTTCTGCCATCCTAAACTCCGAAAAAATATTTGTTTCTCCGAATCGAAGGGGAAAAATACAAAAGCATTGCACACAATTTAAACCAATCAATGTTGTGTAATTAACAAGGATAATCTGGTGTTTTTGAGTTGATGAGTAGTGGAGATATCACTGTCAAATCAATCGACAGTAAGGAGAATACTTACTCCCGGGTGTAAAATACTCCGTTATCCAATGGGAATGGACGCTCACATTGCCTTTAAATGTCACCGACACAAACGAATGCCGTGCTTCCATGAGCGTCAAATCCCGCCGCAGATGGGAATACATTGCAATCAGTTGAAAGCTATTTGCGTCCGTTTATGAAGCTGAAGGAGCTTAGGAGCGTCCCAACTGCACGCCTCGGGACCCTGACCAAGCGTCGCTCCTGGACGTTTGTGGAGTGAGAGTGTGTTGAAACAAACATATAAAGCATATTTGTCCACTCATATGTTGATAAGAGTATTACAAACTTGACAAATATCCCTCTAAGGTACATTTAGAACAGATACAAAATGTGCGATTAATTTGCGATTAATCGCGATTAACTATGGACAATCATGCGATTAATCGCGATTAAATATTTTAATCGACTGACAGCCCTAATTATTATTATTATTATTATTATTATTAACCATTAAAGGGAACAGCAGAAGAAGACAGAGGAGCCCTGAATGCCAAGTCTCTTATTTGTAATTTCCTCGAACCTCGCCCGAACCGGAAGTTGTTCTGTTGCGCCATCTTAAGGAGCGTTCCATGGTGCTGATTTGTGCCGGAGGAGCGAGGAGCCACCAGGCCATCCTTCAGGGAAATCCTCAGCCACTCGCTGAGCTTACTGTGTATCGCTCACTGATTGGACGCTGCAACGCATCCACTGATCTGATGCTTCTTAACATCAGAGTAGTTTAATAGAGTGAAGATAACTCATTAAAGGGAATCACTCCTCAGTCTATACGGTTTGTTTTTCAAATAATTTATCATCTAGTTTAAAATAAGTAATAATACATCTGAACAACAAAACGGACCACATAAAATTTGTTCTTATCTATATATTTATTTTTTATTTTTTATTTATCGTCAATAAATCGTTATTGAAGCTGACAATTTTTTAGCGTAATTCTTCCTGAAAAAAATAAGCCTTGTCAGTGTTCAAAAAGCACCACGATCATATCCTGGATTCCTAGATTATGAATTCAAAATTCAGGATATCAATAAATGCAGACGTTAATAAATAAATGAATAATATAAAGGCATTCTGCGGGTAGAACAGGTCCGCTCAGCAGGACTCAGAATAACTACAAAGAGCAGGGCTATTAACCTGTTAAGACCGAGAGGCCCCTAATCCGGGTCTGGCGGGTAGTTTTTCACGAAACTGTGTCTCAGGGCTTCTTAATATTTAAAAATCTATTAATGTGTCATACTCACTTAACGGTTAGAAACTCAGCTAACTGAAGATATGAACCATTTTTACCGAAACAAAGCACAAGTCTCACAAGAAGCGTCTAAATTAGCCTCAAAATGTTTCGAACATTAAGAAAAAAAAATGTAAGTACCCTTTCATCAATAATTAACATTAATAGAACGTTATATTGATAAAGTAGGCTACTCACTAAACTTATGATTCATTTAACTTATTTTCTTCCAAAAGTTAATTATCCAAAGCCTCTGTACACCCCCTTCTATTTACATGTAATGGTTTGGTCCTGCGACTTCATCCTGCGAGAGTGAAAGCATGTGAGGAGGGATGCTAGTAGCCTACGTACGTGTGTTGTAACATGTCTCAACGACTCACAAAGTCAGGCTCTAAGAAAAGAAAAGAAAGGAGAGAAAGACAGGAGAGAGGGACTAAAGGGCGAAAGTATGTCACCCAGTTTTTCACAAGAAAAGGTGGGTGTGGTCCATGAGTGGCGGAAATTAGTCTGTTAGCTAAGCGTAGTCCATTGTAAATAATAATTGTTGCTGACATTAAGTAGGCTACTGTTAATATCTTCACAGAAAATTCAGAGGTTTTTAATTTCACTGCTCTTTTAGCTGACATTAAATGTCTCAGGACAGCAGCCCTGTCCCCCCATAATGCTGAATCTGAACCAGCTTTTCTCCCAACTGAAGGAGGTGAGCAGCATTGTGTTGAATGACATGCCACTTAACATATCTGAAGGGAGACTGGAATACAATATTACATTACGTTACATTACATGTTACTTGTTAGACGCTTTTATCCAAACATACTTACATACTCAATACTGTGGACAATCCCCACAGGAGCAATTTGGGGTGAAGTGTCTTGCCCAGGGACACAACGACATGCTGACTGCAGTGGGGTTTGAACCCCTGATACCAACACCAAGGCTCTATCCCAGGCATGGGCAAACTAAGGCCCGCGGGGCAAACTAAGGCCCGCGGGCCATATACGGCCCGTTGGGCTTTTGAATCCGCCCCGCCGAATATTGGTACAAAATTGTCCAAATGATAGTAAAGACCGCATTCATTTAGCCTTTTTCCTGCAATATTTCAGTTGATCCCACTAGATGGCGCACTCTAGACACAATTGACCTTTGCTGGAGTCTGGTCTATTCTCTCAGCTGGCCCCACTCGGCAACCCGGCAACATCCAAGAACCAAATACGTCACGCTTACATTGGAGGGGGTCGAGATTAACCTGAGCAATAACAGTTCATGGCGAGTACGGCGAATACAAGTTGTAACAAGCAGTAGCGCTGAGTTCAGTTATTATGCTCCAAATATCTGGAACAAACTCCCAGAAACCTGCAGGTCCGCTGCAACTCTTACTACTTTTAAATCCAGGCTGAAGACTTTTCTTTTTGCCGCTGCTTTTAATTGAATTATTCATATCTTAAACTGCACTGTAACTTTTATCCATGTAATTTTTATTTTTTAATTTCTTTTAATGTTTATTTTATTATCTTTTATTTTTAATGACTGATTTTAAATGCCATTATCTTAATGTCTTCCATTTTTGTAAAGCACTTTGAATTGCCTTGTGTTGAAAGGTGCTATATAAATAAACTTGCCTTGCCTTGCCTTGCCTAGAACGCGACTACACACTTATAAAAAACACTTATATAAAGTCAAGCAACACTAATCGGGCTTAGTGTGATTCTGTTTATTTTTACCTTACTTTAATAACCATCCGTTCACTGTTATTGACCATTGTGAAGAGGCAGACTTTTCCTGTTGTTCTGTATTATTGCAGCTATCTGATGGAATCGCTACATGGGCTACATGTGGCCATCACAAGTCAAATCATAACGAAAACTACGCCGGTAAAATATGCGTGTAGAAAACGGCTTATGCCACAATATGATAGCAACAAGAAGTCAAGATAGTCTGATTAGCTTTGGTTGCTATGCTAACATCACCTGTAGAATGCCAGAGAAACGTTCATAACAGCGTTGTGATGCCAAACAGCTTTCAGACTAAAACACATTCACTTATGGGGATGGGGGATATTTATCAGCTGCTTGTGTGACAGTCAGACAGTGAAAACTTTACAGCGGCCGCTGCCGCGAGTTAACGGGAGAATAAACTCTGGTAGACGAGCAGCACTGCAGCAGGCAGTAATGCAGCTGAACCACATTAATAAACAATGCAACACGGCACTCTGGAGAAAGGTACAAGGTTGGAGAAGTAGTTCTTTAATTTAATCTGGCTTCGTATGGTTAAAAACTACCCGACGCAGTCCTCTATTGATGTTGTTGTGAGCGGTGTTGCGGAGAAAATCAGCGACGTAAAACGCTGTGTGGGTCATGAGAAGGCGCGTAAACGGTTAAGTCATGACGCAAACGATTACGTCATGACGCAAACGATGACGCAATAATTCACCTTTGAACCTAATTCACCTTTGAACCTGCATCTGTAACAATGAGTGGACCAAAGAAAAGAAAAGTCGACATTGAGTGCCGAGTGTTTAATGAGGAGTGGACAGCTAAATATTTTTTTACCGATCTGCTACTGGCCCGGCCCGCCTGTCAAATTTTAAAACTCATAGTGGCCCCCGAGCCAAAAAGTTTGCCCACCCCTGCTCTATCCACTGCGCCACATGCCTCCTCATATATTGATATATATATCAAAACAAAAAGCTAACATCTCATTTCAATTATACATTTCAAACACAGTATTTTCCCACATAGCCAATGATCTATATAAAACAAAAAACTGCTTTTAGTCTATTTAGGATGTTTGAAGCGTTGAGTGATCAGTCTGTATTAGGTAAACAAAATGTTAATCACCAACATTTTGGTTATGATTATGGTTATGATTATGATAACATTAGTATTAATACTAATGTTATTATATTAAAGAATATATTATCATATGTGTCATGTACACTCTACAGAGCCAGGGCCCTCTTCAGTTTTGTCAGGAAGGTGTGTGGAAGTGGAGGAAGAGGTGAAGGAGGTGAAGGACAGTGACAGTGCCAGTGGCAGTACCAGTGTAGATGATGAGGATGAAGGCTCCAGTGAGGACAAGAGAAGGTGCACAGAAATGGACAGACAAAGTGAGGAAAGGGACAGACAAAGTGAGGAAGCTGTAAATGACAAGTTAAGCAACATAGATTCTGAGGAAGAACATCTTCTGTCAAATGACCCAGCTTTGTGGCCAGCAAATATGACTAATATGGACAGGGAGTCTATAGTTAGGAAATTGGCCACAACAAGAGATGAAGACCAACACATGCTATAGGCAGTATACTAAGGCAGCAAATGGAAGAGAAAAGGTGAAGAGAGACTGGGTGATTCACAGCAAAAGCACTAATGCACTATATTGCATCCCATGTGTGCTTTTCTCCCATGAACAAAAAAGACCTTCCCTTAGTGTACTGAACAGTCAACATGGATATAAAATGTCTGATGTGAAGTGGCGTCGTATGTATGATAAGTTCCCGGCCCATGAGAAGAATAAGGCACACAGAGACTGCTACTTAAAGTGGAAGAATTTGCATCAATCTGTAATGGAAGTTAGCGGCATTGACTGTCAGTTGCAGAAGCAGTTACAAATAGAAACTGAGAAAAATAGAGCTCTCTTGAAGAGAATCCTAGATGTAACACTGCACTTGGCATCAAGGAATTTACCTTTCAGGGGTAAAACCAAAGATCTGTATAGCCGCGTTCACACCGCAGTACTTTTCCCACTTTAGTTCCGATATAGTTCCGAAATGTCGCGTTCACACCAAAAAGAGCCGGAACTAAAATTAGTTCATCAGAACCTTTTTTACCCCCTTTTCCGTCCCTGCTAGAGAGCAGGTATACTTTCGTGGGAGAAAAAGGTTCCTATGTCTGATTGACTGGGCGGAATGCACACCACGCCCCGTAAAACTCCAAAAAATGTTTTGAGAAGCCGCCATTTTATTATCCTCGCATTAGCATTATTTGCATTAGCATTCGCCCAGCCCAGAAACGCAGAGAGACTAATTTATGGCAACACAAAAGAAAACATGGGAGCGGTGGAGATGAGGAGGTGTCGGCGTTCTGGCGATTTACTCGGAAGGCTTCGAGGGAGTCCCAGCAGCTTCTACTGAAGCCAGTCCCCAACTCCGGGGACTTCCGGCCGGGGACTCTGGGTGGCAGTATACACCGTGAAGTTGTTTGTGGCCTGCCAGTAAAACCAAAGCAGAAGAAGAAGAAGTGACGTCAGCGGCTTCATTTGCCTAATCCTTCCCCAGGAAATTATTCCGGTGTGAACGCGATCTGTACTTAGTTCATGAGAACTCTTTAGTTCATAACTAAGTTCTGATGAACCTTTGTGGGAAAAGTACTGCGGTGTGAATGCGCCTAATGACATTCACAATGGCAATTTCCTAGGCACACTAGAGCTGTTATCTCATTACGACCCACTGTTGAATGAACACTTACAAAAAGTTAAGGACAAAAAGAAAGGAACCAGGCTGACACATTATTTGAGCTCTGACATTCAAAATGAATTCATTGAGTTAGGTGGCAGAAGAATTTTGAAACCAATTCTAAAGGAAAGGGA
Organism: Lindbergichthys nudifrons; assembly: GCA_943590975.1. Taxonomy (NCBI): domain Eukaryota; kingdom Metazoa; phylum Chordata; class Actinopteri; order Perciformes; family Nototheniidae; genus Lindbergichthys; species Lindbergichthys nudifrons. The sequence goes on from CALSBW010002001.1 coordinate 71,980, forward strand.
GGATTCTATTTATTATTCAGTCCTCTGTGATGCTACACCATACATTTCACATACTGAGCAGAATGTTGTGCTAAGATATGTGAATTATAACAAAGAAACTGATGACTGGGAGATCACTGAACGGTTCCTTGAATTCAAGGACTTCCACAAAAAGACAGGGAGTGAGATAGCCGAGATGATTGAAAATGTGCTTCAAGACAAAGGGATAGACATTGCAGATTGCAGAGGGCAGGGATATGACAATGGGGCAAACATGTCAGGAAAAGTCAAGGGAGTCCAAACCCAAATACTGAAAAAAAATAATCTGGCTACATTTTCACCTTGTGCCTCCCACACCCTAAATCTTGTAGGTGTGCATGCTGCAGAATCAAGCACAGAAGTGTCAAAAAAATGTGGCTGCATCAATCGCCTTTACACACTTAGTGCCAGTTAGTGCCAGTCCAGCGCGATGGGCCATCTACAAAGAGAAAACAGGTTGCTCCTTGCATCGCCTCTCCGATACCCGCTGGAGTTCAAGGATCCACGCTGTTAAACCTGTAGCAAGACACCTACCTGATGTCATAGAGGCCCTTGATAGCATACTCATGACATGCAGTCTCACCAGTGAGGCCAGATCAGATGCAAGTGGGCTGAAGACCTACTTCATGTCATTCAATGCTATTGTCTTCCTCACTGTCTGGCTAAAAGTACTGCAATGCATTGAGGACAGGAATACAATTCTCCAGTCTGGAAAGATCTCACTCGAAACAGAGACAGCCAATATCAGAGACTTAAAGGAAGAGATACAGGCTCTTAGAGATGCATGGGAGTCACTCCTGTCTGAGGCAACACTGATTGCTGCTCAAATGGATGTTGCACCTGAATTTAGCATGGAACACTGTCGCAAGAGGAAAAGGAAGAGATTCCATGATGAGACCTCTCAAGAGAAGACAGATCAGGGCAGTGCAGAAACGGTGTTCCACAACACAGTGTTTTTTACTGCAATGGACACGATCATATGCGACTTAGACACTAGGTTCCGCACCACTGAATATATCGTTGAAGAATTTTCTGCTGTTCTGAAAGTTGGGAAGATTGCTGAGGATAAAGTCCCTTCTCTTTGCCAATCACTGATCAGGAAGTATTCAAGAGATCTTACACCTGCGTTTCAAAATGAAGTAAGACACCTGAACACTGTGTATCCTGCCACTTTCCACCCTAACTTGTCCCCTCTTGGTCTCCTGAATGCAATTCACAAGATGCAGCTGCAAAGCATCTTTGGAGAAGTGTGCATTGTTTTACGTATATTTTGCACACTGCCTGTGACTGTTGCAGGAGGTGAGAGAGCTTTCAGTAAGCTAAAATTGATTAAAAACTATTTGAGGTCCACTATGTCTCAGGACAGGCTTTGCAGTCTTGCCATGCTGTCCATTGAAAGCCAGTTAGCTAGAAAGCTGGACTTCAAGGACTTAATCAGTGACTTTGCCTGTAAGAAGGCTAGGCGCTGGGCTCTTGGTGAGTAAGGCTGAGCAAGGGCTCAGATGCATGTTGAGAAAAAGACTGAGAACAGGTAATAGGCTCTGATTTAGCACCACCATAAGGCCTTTTCATTTCCATTTCCGTTGTGTTCCATTTACACTTTAATACCTGCTTATTTTGTAGTTGGTATGTATATTTAATTTTGAAATCTGCTGCTTATGTTATTTTTTGTGTTATAGCATTTTATAAATGATAATATTGGTGGTAATGTTCACTTTATTTTAATTTAAGAGGTCATGTATATTTAAGTTATATTTATTTGGATTTATGCATTCATGTTGAGAATGTTCCATTCATAAATGTTATTATTAAAAAGGCATTTACACCATAAAAGATGACTATTGAGATCTATTGTCAGGAATGTTAGTCTTGTTTCAAATAGTGAATTCTACTGCAGCAGAATGTTGCACGTCTGCACAGTGTTATATTTTCACAGCTCAGTATCAGTAAATATTGTGCGGTTAGTATTGGACTACAAGATAGATGCAAGCCTGTACAGGTAGAGTTATTTAAAGCATACATGAGTCGGTTGGGTTCTGGAGGTGTGGTTACAGCAATTGTGCTTGGTTGGCGTGGCCTGTGCCTGGTTGGCGTGGCCTGTGCGTGGCCTGTGCCCAATGTGATATATTTTCCCTGGCGGCGCCCCTGGCTCTGAGCGAAAAAACGCACTTAGCACAGAACTCAAGGTAAAAATACCCTTATTACTTATCGTAACTGCACATACAAGATATCCGATTAAATCTGAGATTCCACAGATTCTATATGTATTGGTATCATCACTGAGCGATCAGAACTCGCGACAGGGGAAGCAAACACAGACATCACAACACGTAGCATCACGGAGCATTCACGGGACATCTTAGCTGTTGGTTTCTGATCAAAAGTCGTTGTTCAATGGCATTAAAACGATAAAAACGCGGCTGAAGGTTAATGCATAGGTTAATCCAATGTGTCTGTCACTTTGAAAAAATTATTGATAATCCATAATTCCATTTTAAAGGTAGGGTAGGTAAATTTGAGAAACCGGCTCGAGATACACTTTTTGTTTTATTCCATGGAATGCTCTTAACATCCCGATAGCAATGAATATCTGAAGTGCTTTGACAAAAAATCCATAAAAAAATGTCATCTGTGGAAGCCGTAGTACTGTAAAAAGTACGACCAATCATTTTAGCCAGCCTGGCTAAAATAACTGGATGGCCTACCTGCCTGTCAGCCTTCCATCTGTGCACAAACTTATCTCGTGCCCTCATTGGTCATGTGCGCATTTGTGTGTGTTGGAGGAGGGGCTCTATAAGGAAGTGGCAGATTTTCTCCGGTTGTGTTATTTCAAATTCTAGCGATCTCGAGCCGGTTTCTCAAACTTACCTACCCTACCTTTAATGTAAAAATCGGAGAATTAATATTAGCTGCTAATGGTAGCCACCAGAGTGTATTGCAGCTTCCGGTTCCGGGGCATTCTGGCTGTGCAGCACTCATTCACCAATGGGTAATGTTTAGATGGATTTTAGGAACTTAACTTACCCTCAATTATATTGGCTCTAACAGTTAAAAAGAGATGTCAATCATCAAAATCGACCGAGGGGGGCCAGAGATATGGAAAATGCACCCAAATGACCCCAGAAGTGTTTTTTTTTCTAAATCTCTCTAAAAAGGTCAAATTTCACTTGTTTTGCATCAATCTTGATACAGGGTACTTATTATATGTTATAGTTTGGATTCCTAAAGCTTTTAGTCTACTATCCCATCCTTCAAGGGTAGTTTTCACTATAAGTAAAACATATTTTTGGACGGACACTATAATTTACATTTTTTTACTATGTTCAATCTGAATTTACATTCAAATAAAAAAAAATCGATATTGATTCTGACTTTTTTACATCCAACTCACAGGTTTATCATTGCTTTGAGAAAAAATATTATGCATTTAACCCTTTTAAAAGGGAAGATATATAGTAATTTGTTCTGGGAATGTCATTTTTTAGCCTGAGACCTGAAAAACAGGCTCAGGGCTTAACAGGTTAATGTGCAGGTGTGTGTGGAACAGGAACACACTGCTGCTGCTCTGGCGGAGATAACGGGGGGTTACGTATTGTAACCCTAGTTATATAAGCACAGGCGGAGCCCTCTACTGGACTCTATGGGTACTACCTTATCCCGCGTGCATTCTCCCACTGAGACTTCTATAGACGTAGCCGGCCCAGGGCGGGCCTACCTGAATGCGCGCGCATCACACCATATAAAAGGAGGCCTCGGCTCCTGACTATCATCCTATACCTCTCTTCAGCGAGCGGAATAGAACAGACAGTGCCCTGAGTAGAGGGCTCCGCCTGTGCTTATATAACTAGGGTTACAATACGTAACCCCCCGTTATATCTCTCACAGGCTCCGCCCTCTACTGGACTCTATGGGTACAGTGGGTGGAGCCCTGATGTATACGCGCACTGTCGTCCAACACCATTCCACCCTACTGCCCCTGACCGGCTTTTCTGGTCAGCAGCTGCTGCCTCACACTCTCCCTTAACCCGGTTGTGACCGAGGAGAAATCTGGTCTGCGGCTGACAGAGCACACCCTGCTGCGCTTACCTCGCAGAAAGTGTGCTCAAAAAACAGTGCCGGGGGACCCCCCGCCCATAGACGGGTGTGGAGAGCCCCCTCGGCCCCGTATGGGCTTGCTACGCACCTGCCTTCCTGAATCCCTAAGGATAACAGGGAGAGCGCCAGCGCCCATGCCTCACACTCAAGCACTGACCCCGTGCAGAGTGTGTGTAACGGGCCAGCGCGCCCCTTGCCTATCCCGGGACCCTCAGAGGGCCCAGAAAAGGTGAAGGCGCATCACGTCCGGGGAGGGGGTCAGATGCCAACTGACCCACAACCCCCCCCCCCTACAAATCCTGTGTTGCCCCAGCAAGCACAGACGAGGAGAAAGAGCCAGACATGTCCAAGAGATAAAACCTTATAAAGGGGCCTGGCGTCGACCAAGACGCCGCTGTGCATAAATCCTCCACACTGTTGAATAAGGCTGTTGACACAGCCCGTGTGGAGTGCGCACGAATTCCCGTGGGGCAGGCTCTCCCTGCCTGTCCGTAGGCATGTGCAATGCACTCGCAGAGCCAGCCCGCCAGGCGTTTCTTGGACAGAGCTTTCCCGATCACCCCGCCCCCGAAGCACACGAACAGCTGTTCGGTGCGTCTAAGGGCAGCCTGCGCTCCACATAACATGCTAGCGCACGCACCGGGCAGAGGAGGTGCAGTTTAGCCTCCCTGGCCCCCCATGGGGGGGGGAGACTAAAACCCCCTAACTGAAGCCCTCGACCTGAACGCACTCCTTAGGTCTTTAGGCACAAAGGAGGGGTTCGGTCTAAGTGTCGCGCCGCTCCGGCCACCCCGAACTAGTAAACAACTCGGACACTCCTTTGGCTGACGTTAAGGCAAGAAGCAAAGCTGTTTTCTACGACAATGCTTTCAGAGGGGAGAGCTCCAGAGGCTCAATGGTCCCGAGGCCAGAGCCTCGAGCACTAGGGGCAGGTCCCACTGCGGGGTGGAGACGTGCACTACAGGGCGCAGTCTCCTAACCCCCTGTAAAAACCGCGACATCAGTGGTTGATTAAAGGCTGACCTGCCAACAAAATCCCTCATGACAGGACGAGATGGCTGCTGCATACACTTTCGCCGTGGAATGCGCCAGCCCTCTGTCCACCAGTAAGTGTAAGAAGGATAAAATAGAGCCCAACTCACAAGATAGGGGCTCTATTCCCCGCTCCTCACACCAATGCTGGAATCTCAGCCTCTTTGGCCTGTAACAGGCTGTGGTGGATTCTGCTCTAGCTGCCTGGATAGACTGAATAACGGCCCGTCCACACAGCAGCGGTAAAAAAATCTTGGAGGTGGGCGTATCTGAAGCTTGGGGATTTTTTGCGAGCAAGGCACCAACAACCAATCACATGAATCTCCCATCCGCGACATACAAAGCAAATAAGCCCGAAGTAAACTGGATATAAACTCCCCAAACAGGCGAAAACCTACCACTGTCTCTGCCACCTCCCTCCATGCCTGGCTCCTCCGGTTTATATCCCGGTAGGTAAATAGAGACTGGTCATAAAGCACCGGGTGATTCCCTACCGCTAATTTCTCCTCCATTTTTTGGAATATGAGGAAATGACCTGCGGTATGTCTCTCCCAGCATACACGCGGTTTGATTGGCTAGCACTTGAACTGTCAGATTTGCATACACGGGATTTGATTGGCTGACGCTTCCACCTCAGCTTCCAAAGTTGAACATTGCTCAACTTTGAATCCTGAAAATCCTGAAAATCTCTGCTCTGCTGCCCACAATGCAGTTTGGCGAAAAGTGAGGCAAAGTGACGTCACCCCATTCAAAGTGAATGGGCAGAAGCGTTCCAAGATATTTTAACGCTGCTGTGTGGACGGGCCGTAACGCTGTCAGACAATCCACCCTGTCTCAGCCTGTCCCTCTCAGGAGCCAAGCCTGAAGAGGACGGCCCAGAGTGGGTAACGCCCCGATTGCACCTTGAGACATCGCCCCCCAGAACTGGGGGATCGCCCAGGGCTGGCCCACCTTCATCTGTGTCATTTCTGAGTACCACGGAACCCCGACGCGATTCGGTGCTACCAGAATGACTGCCAGACGTTCTTGCCTCACTCTCCCCAGGAGAGGGAGAATGAGACGCAGCGGTGGAAAGGCGTATAGCAGCTTCCTTGGTCATGGCTTGTGTGCAAACGCGTCCACCTCCAAGGGCGGGTCGTCGCTCAGGGCCATGCAGAACCACAGGGCACAGTGGCTGTTGCGCCGGTTGGCGAACAGGTCCACTTCTGCTCTCCCGAACTGGGCCCAGACCTGCTTCACCACCTCCGGGTGAAGCACTCGCCTGGCAGCAGGCCGCCCCTCGACCTGAGGTCGGCCCCTCTGTTCTCCAGTCCCGGGACATGGAAGGCTCTCATAACACCACCTCTGAGGCCCATAACCACAGCTCCTCCGCTGTGGTCAACAAGGAGGCGGAGCGGACTCCGCCCTGCCTGTTGATATAAGCCACTGTGGTGCTGTTGTCGCACCTGACCATTACATGTCTCCCCTGAATTAGGGGCATGAAATGCCGGAGGACTAACACTACTGCCCGTAGCTCTAGGAGGTTGCTGTGTCGAAACTCTGTCAGAGCCCAGCACCCACCTATAGCTCTCTTCAGGCAGGTCTCTCCCCATCCTGTTCCGGACGCGTCCGTGAACACTGTGATGTAGGAGGTCACCCATCCCAGTGGAGACCCCCTCCGGAGGTGGTCCGGAGACCCCCAAAACCGGAGGTTGCCCCCACTGAGGGGGGGAGGGATGGTCACCAACCGTCGTTTGTGCCTCCAAACGCAGGCTGGGGAACCACCTCTGCAGGCGGCGCATATGTAGTAACCGGCGGGACCACCATGTGAGCAGCCGCCATGAGACCCAGAGTCTGCATGACAGTTAAAGCTGTCACTGTTGCCCCCTGTCGCAGCCTGTGCACCGCCCTGAGAAGGGGCGCACGTCTGCTCTCTGACAGGGTGGCACGCAGCGTGTCTGCATCGAGCACCACACCCAAATACAACGCCTGTTGGCGAGGTATGGGGGTGCTCCTTTTTCCCAATCGATCGCAAAACCTAATTTGGTTAGGTGTGTGATCAACTGTGCTGTGCAAAACATTGCCTGTTCCCGGGACCCAGCCATGACTATGAGGTCGTCTATGTAAAATAAAACTCTCATGCCGTGTGCGCGCAGCGGTTGAGGCGCTGTGGCCACACATTTGCTGAATGTGCGTGGGGATAGGGAATAACCGAACGGCAGCCTGTTGTATTCGTAGGCTATTCCCTGGAAGGCAAAACGCAGATACTTTCTGTGCTCTGGAACAATTTCCACATGAAAGTAGGCGTCTTTCAGGTCGATGGTGGTGAACCAATCGCCTGGCTGCACAAGCCCTAGTAACTGTTTCACAGTTAACATGCGGAATTTCCTGCTGGAAATATGACGATTCAGGCCCCGGAGATCTAGAATAGGTCTGAATTCCCCTGTTTTCTTGAGAACCAGGAAATACATGGAATAAAGACCCTTCTCTCTCTGCTGAGGATGCACAACAGACACAGCCTGTTTCTGCACCAGAGCCTGAATCTCTGCTGAGAGGAAACCCATCTCCTCCTGGGAAGACAGATTTACCTCTCGCATGCCCATAAAAGGAGGTGGGATGCTGCAAACTGGAGTGAATAGCCCCGTTTCAGCATCCTGTCCATCCACCTTGTCAGTACACAGCTGAGTTTCCATTCTCCATAACATTGTGTTAGGGGATGTGCAATCAGCTGCGGAGCCGCAGCTATGAAGCTGTGGTACTCTCTGGTGGCCCACTCCGCCGTCAAACCCTCCATAAAAGGAAGTTTGACCAATGGGGGGCTGACACAGAAAGGGCCGTTTTTCTATAATGCAGTTTCCACTCAGAGAAAAAAACGGCAGATTTTTCACTGAGGTCCCTGAACGCACCACGGCACGCTCCCGTGAGAGCGCCCGTTCCGCCATAATGCTGTTTCCTCTTAGAGAGAAAGAGGCATTAATCGGAGCTTCTTCTGTCCATGAACGCACCGCGGCCCGCTCTCGGGGGGGGGGGGGGCGCGCGTCGTCATAATGCTATTTTCCTCACTATGGAAAACAGCATTAACCGGAGTTTTTACAGGCGTAGTGTGTTTTACTAAGGCCCCTGAACGCACCGCCACGCGCCTCTTTACAAGTGTGGGCGTTGCTATAATGCAGCACCTATCACTATAGTAAACAGCATTATTTGGAGTCTTAGCTTCAGGCATAGGATATTTTCTAACAGAAAAACGTTGGCCATAATGTCCCGCACCGCACTATAACAGTGCTGCCTGCGGTTTATCACTCTCATCTGCGCTCATTTGTACAGTCATCAACATGTGCAAGTGTATTGTGGAAACAAAGGACACTCAGACTTGGATACAGATCAACACCATCTTTATTTTAAAAGTTTTGACAGGGATCTGGGCATTAAATAGGCAGTTAACTCCGCGAAGATGGAGCTCCCCACCCGGGTGCTCTGCTGTTGCGGAGCCTGCCTCAGTCGGGCAGCACTTCCCCGTGATTGCCGGTGCCACGGGGTGGGCCGTAGAGGTGGAGGGCGCCGCAGCTACGGGACCCCCGTGCCGGCGCCTCTCCCTCCGCTTCACTGTCGCACTACGCTCCCTCCCCTGCATGGCAATGCGAGGGGGGCACGTAGCGGGGCCTGAGGAGGAGCCAGCGATAGCATGCGGCTAAGCTGGACTCTCTCCTCCTCTAGGCGGCTGAAGCGCTGGGTGACCGAGGAGACCGACCCAAAGAGCCCCTCCGTGGACACGGGGGCTCCGAGGAGATCTTCTCGGTCCTTCTTAGATAGGGCCGTGAGCCCTGGCCACACGTGACGAGACGCCACTGTGGCCAGGGAAATCATCCGCCCTGCTGCGGTGGCCACGCCATAAATCAGATTACTCATCTGACTAACAGCGTGGTCCGAATAATCGCTCTCGTCCTGAGATGGGAGGGCGGGGGCGTCTGCCTGAGGGGTGATCAGGAAGACGCCAACACACCAAGATTATCGGCCGCAGCCGCCATCTGCGTACCGAGCTTGAACAACTTATCCAGATATTCCAGGTGTCTCGGTCCCTGGGCAGCGGGGGCAGAGGACGTTTACCCTCCGCCCAACCAGCCGCGGAAGCAGATGGGCCGCCAGGCTCACATCGAGGGGGGGGGGCACACCTGGACATGTCGTGTCCGAGCGATCCACCACCTTAACGATACCCGCCATGCGGTGGGGGGAGCGGTAAGCCCACACTCTCCGCCGCCAGAGTCATCACCGCCGGGAAATCGATCTGTGCAGACCTGAGAGTTGGACCTCCGGTCAGCGAGGCGTCCTCCTCGTCCCCCATCGGAAGAACCGGGAGACGTCACCTCGCTCCCCGAATCGCCTATGTCCACGACGTCGAGCTCCAGATCCACCGACTCCTCCTGCGGGGTAGCCCTCGCCAGAAAGTGCTGCCCACGATGCTCTCGTGTGAGCCGCGGGATCATCTGGCAAGGACGTGAAGCAGAAGGGTAATTAGATTCGGGCATTTCAGGTAGGTCCTACACTTTACTCTCTCTTTCTCAATCGTCTCGAAGCTCGTGGAATCACTTCCGCTGCTGAAGAGAAAAAGGATGATAGTCAGGAGGCGAGGCCTCCTTTTATACGGTGTGATGCGCGCGCATTCAGGTAGGCCCGCCCTGGGCCGGCTACGTCTATAGAAGTCTCAGTGGGAGAATGCACGCGGGATAAGGTAGTACCCATAGAGTCCAGTAGAGGGCGGAGCCTGTGAGAGATATAACTGTCTCTTTTGTTAGTAGTAGATCAGCGAACATGTCTGCAAACCCAAACTCCATCAAAACTCTCTGCAGCAACTGACAGTCGATCCAGATGCATCAGCTGTCGCTGTCATCACAAACGGAAGTCGTTTAACGTGACGTCTCATTGCTCTTAAAAAACATCCATCTTCTCTAATGTTTTACTCAAATTATTAACCTACTATTAATGTCCTTTAATTGCCAGTATAATTTGATTCTTCTCCTCTTGTTTTTTTGTTTGTCTCACTTGGAATCACAGGTTTCCAGCGATTGCTCCACCCTCTTTGTGGATGGCAGCGAATCAGGGTTGGGTGACACCTGTGCAGAGGTGGAGTTTCTACTGGGTGCACTCCGTGGCTCTTTGTGTTTGGAGGTGTGGGCCCCTTCAGTGCCCCTTCGGGTGTCTTTGGCCGATTCCATTCTCAATGTCATTGATGGCTGGAACCACTTCACAGAAGAAGGGTAGGAGACATTCCCAATTGGTCTTCATTGATTCTACTGGATTGGATCACTCATAAGACTGTAGCACATCAGAATCAGAATCAGAATACCTTTATTAGTCCCACAGAGGGGACATTTACATTGCTACAGCAGAAAAGAGCCAAATACAGCTTAATGTTACCTAAAGCATGCATAAAAAAGTATTAAAGATTAAAAAAAGAAGGAAATTATAATAAAAAAAGTTACATATTATACAAAATACACATCATGTAACAGTTCTGAGGATGAATCAGAGTGCTTAACATGTTTTGAATTCATTAAAAGAGTCCGGCAATATCAGCAGAGGTAACTGTGGCGCACACACCTCGGCTCCTTACAAACGACAGCGCTGTCAATGGTTCAGAAACCTCAACGTGTCATTGTCCAAATGAGTCACATTAATAGTTGGTGACTACAGCTGGCAGGCCACCAAGCTTTCAGGAGTTTTGTTTTCCTGTTGCCACTGTTTTATTCCTGTTACCACAGTAACGTAAGATGGCTCTGCATTACCACCACTTTTGCTCACAGCTACAGCTATAGGTGGTGGCTGGCCTCTGACAGAGACCCGGCACATCAACCTTCTCGAGCTACAGGCAGTAGTACTGGTCCTACAGCACTTCAAACCCTTACTACAGGGCAAACATGTGCTGGTGAGGAGCGACAACCGCACCACAGTGGCTTACATCAACAGGCAGGACGGAGTCAGCTCCGCCGCCTTGTTGAGCGCAGTGGAGAACCTGCGGTTGTGGGCCTCAGAGAATGTTTTTATCTCTAAAGGCCCCCCACATTCCGGGACTGGAGAACAGGGTGGTTCTCCCTGGCTCGGCAGGACAATCCACCCTTGGGGGTGGACACGTTTGCACACGAGCCATGGCCAAGATAGCTGCTCTACGCCTTTCCACTGCAGGTGCAATAGGGGCGTTACCCACTCTGGGCCAACCTCTCCAGGCTTGGCTCCTGAGAAGGACAGGCTGAGAAGGGGTGGACTATCTGACAATGTTATACAGACTATCCAGGCAGCAAGAGTGGGATCCACCACAGCCTGTTACAGGACGAAGTGGTTGGGATTCCTACAGTCACTGGAACTGGTACAGCCGGGTGATTGGTTCACAAACCATCGACCTGAGGGACGCTTACTTTCATATAGAAATTGCTAGAAAGCCAAAACACAGGAAGTATTTGCGTTTTGCCTTCCAGGGGATAGCCTACGGGTACAACAGACTACCGATCGGCTACTCCCTGTCCCCAGGCACGTTCAGCAAATGTGTGGCCACAGCGCTTCAGCCGCTTCGCGACCATGGCATGAGGGTTTTATTTTATCTCAACGACCTCATAGTCATGGCCAGGTCCAGAGAATGGGCAGATGTTCCAGACAGCCCAATTGAACTTACACCTAACCAAGTTGGGGGTTTGCGGTCAATTGGAAGAAGAGCAGTCCCATACCTCACCAGCAGGTGGGGTATCTGGGGATTTTGCTCAATGCAGCCCCCATCGAGAGTGAGGGGTACGCCCCCATCGAGAGCGAGGTGTACGCCCCCATCGAGAGCGAGGTATACGCCTCCATTGAGAGAGAGGTGTACGCCCCTTCGAGAAGGAGGGCAGGCTCTGTGCCACTCTGTCAGAGGACAGACAGACGTCCCTGCTTCAGGCAGTTTGCGGACTGAACGTTGGTGCGAGGAAAGGAGTCTAGAGCCTCTGTCCGGTACATTGGGCTCTATTCTATCCTAGCTATAGCTACTGGTGGACAAGGGGCTTGCTCATGCCACAGTCAAGGTGTATGCAGCAGCCATCTCGTCCTGTCATGCGGGATTTGGCGGCAGACCAGTCTTAAGGCAACCGCTTATGAAGCGTTTTTTTGCAGGGGATCAGGAGACAGCGCCCAGTCGTGCATGTCTCCACCCCGCAATGGGAACTGCCATTGGTGCTCGAGGCTTTGGTCACAGAACCATTTGAGCCTCTGGAGATCTCCTCCTTGAAAACAGCTTTGCTGCTTGCCTTGACTTCGGCCAAGAGAGTATGTGAGCTGACCGCTCTGTCGGTGCACCCAAGTTGCCTTTTGATTCGGGGTGACCGTAGCGGGGCGACACTCAGACCGAACCCCTCCTTTGTTCCCAAGAATCTAAGGAGTTTGTTCAGGTCGAGGGCTATACAGTTAGACGGCTTTAGTCTTCCACACCATACTGGGGACAGGGAGGCAAAATTGCACCTCCTCTGCCCAGTTTGTGCGCTGGCATGTTATGTAGGGCGCACGGCTTCCATTAGGCGCATTGAACAGCTGGTTGTGTGCTTTGGGGATGGTGTGGCCGGTAAAGCTCTGTCCAAGGAACGCCTGACAGGATGGCTCTGCGAGTGCATTTCACATGCCTATGGGCAGGCGGGGAAAGCCTTCCCCACTGGGGTCCGTGCACACTCTACACGTGGTATGGCTGTGTCAACAGCCTTGTTCAACGGCGTGAGTGTGGAGGACATATGCACGGCGGAGCCTTGGTCTACACCTGGCCCCTTCATAAGGTTTTATCTCTTGGACATGTCTGGCTCCTTTTCATTGTATGTGCTTGCTGGGGCAACACAGGACTGGTGAAAGGAGGGAGGCTGTGGGTCAGTAAGCTGTATCTGACCCCCTGGACATAATGCACTTATGTTTTCCCATGCTCCTTAGGGACCCGGGAAACATGGTGCGCAGTAAGCCCCATACAGGGCTGGAAGAGCCTTCCCCACTAGGGTCCATGCACACTCTACACATGGTATGGCTTTGTCAACAGCCTTGTTCAACAGCGTGAGTGTAGAGGACATATGCACGGCAGCGTCTTGGTCTACGCCAGGCCCCTTCATAAGGTTTTATCTCTTGGACATGTCTGGCTCCTTTTCATCATCTGTGCTTACTGGGGCAACACAGGACTGGTGAAAGGAGGGAGGCTGTGGGTCAGTAAGCTGTATCTGACCCCCCTGGACATAATGCACTTGTGTTTTCCCTGTCCTTAGGGACCCGGGAAACATGGTGCGCAGTAAGCCCCATACAGGGCTGGGAGAGCCTTCCCCACTAGGGTCCATGCACACTCTACACGAGGTAAGCGTGTGAGTGTGGGGGACATAGGGGACTTACGTTCTCCCCATGCTCCTTAGGGACCTGGGAAACGTAGTGCGCAGTGTATAATCACTTGCGCTGGCACCTGCAGGGTGGAGCTATGGGCTTAATCAGACCAATTAGGCTCTACCCAGCCAAGTAAGCTGCGGCCCCGACTTCTCCACGGTCACAACCAGATGATAGGAAGTTGGGGTGCGGTGGCTGTTAACCAAAGGCTGGTCAAGGGCAGTGTGGTGGGTCGATGTTGTAGGACGACAGGGCGTTTATCCATCGGGGCTCCACCCACTGTACCCATAGAGTCCAGTAGGGGCCCTGTCTTTCCTATGCCGCTCGCTGAAGAGGGTGTAGGACAGGGGGTCGGCAACCCCTGGCACCGTAACCAGTGGCACACTAGGAATAAGTGGAATAAGTGTGCAAAATATTTAAATTGTATTTTCGGATCCTGAACGAGACCGCCGCCAGAGCGCGTCTCCCCGTTACCTGCAGAAGGAAGCCATGCACGCAACGCAGCCCCGCTCTCTTTAACTCCAGGTGACTTTCTGCCGCTTTCCTCCGTGGTGCAGGGCTGATCGTTTCACCACAGAGGAAAGCACTTCACAAATTGCAGTACCCATAAGGAGCTGTACAAATGCCGCAGTTTTTGCGTGGCTGTGTCTTTAGTTGAAAGCCCAGTGGCGATCTGCTCATCTCTCATTGAAATAATATGCTACAAAGGGGCGGACTGGCCATCTGTGTGTTGAACTTTCCTGTCGGCTCCCAGACCGTAGTCGAGGAGGGCAGAAGCAACAAGCTTCAGGTTCAATAACCCACTTTAGCTTAAATGACTGGAGAGAGGTGAGCTCTTCTTGGGAGGCCATTGCATTTATTTAGCTGTTCTTCTGTTACACAAAATACATCACAGACCTCTGTTTTTCTGCTGCCTCGTTTCACTTCCAGAAACATACACACGCTCGCTCACTCTCGCTCTACCATCCACACACACACATGCACACGCCACACCCCTCTCTCTCTCTCTCTTAAAGGGACAGCGATCTCATCTCACTCTGCCTGACCCTAATATCATAACATGTGTGTTCTGGAGAATCACAGAACGGATGATCGTCCTTATTATTATGCCGTTTAAACCAATTATTTAAATGTGTTTGTTAAATTCGGTATCATGTAAGTTGCGCTGACAGGTCCACACACAGGCCCCCCCGCCCTCCTGTTGACAGTTCACGAGCGTCAAGCTCCTCAACCCCCCCCCCCCCCCCCTTGATAATTCTCGATCGTTGGCACGCTGATAACAATTTTTTTTTTTAATGGCACTTCATATCAAAAAGGTTGCCGACCCCTGGTGTAGGATGACAGTCAGGAGGCGTAGCCGCCTTATATACTGTGAGCCTGTGCGCTTATTCAGGTAGGCTCGCCCTGATTGGCCGGCTACGTTTATACAACTTCAGTGTGTGAACGCTCGCGTATCATTGATGAGAGTAGTACCCATAGAGTCCAGTAGAGGGCTCCGCCTGTGCTTATAGAACTAGGGTTACAATACGTAACCCACCGTTTCTGATACAGCACATAGCTAGGTTTTTTCCTCAGTGTTTACCTCTAGAACAGTGTCATTATATGTATTATATAGATAACAACTTTACTCTAAGTCCCTCTCGTGGACATCCTGCTGAATACACAGACACACAGCTGCAGTTTATATAAAACACATCAAAAAGTGCATTTTGCATGATAGGAGACCTTTAAACAAATACGTTGAACACATTATGTTGCTAGCTTTATTCTGTAGCATATGTGCTAGCCTAAACCTAATGGCAACAAGCACTAACAAACAACCAAATCCAACTCACATGTACTGTCTCTAGGCAGGTCCCTTCCCTTCAGCAAATGCTCTGGGGACCCCCAGTATCGGCGGTTGCCCTCCACTGAAGGGTAGGGATGGGTACCGAGCCCCGGTATTAAACGGGCCCCAGGACTGAATTATTAAAGACTGTGGTACCGTTAAGCTCCGACGTTATCAGTCTTTTTATCGGTACTGGAGACATTCAAAAAATATATGTCATATGTATTATTGCTGCACAAACATTATATTGCAGTTTTAGTGTCGCCAACTCCGTTTCTAATATGCAAAAAGACTGCAAAATACGTCTATGATTATTTTGAGTATTTTCGATCTTTCCAATCCAGACGAGAGATCTCTCTCTCCCGTCTGTGTGCGAGGGGGCAGGGCAGTTTACACACACGCAGCTGCTACATGCAGCAACACACACACACGGAGGAGATGGCGGAGAGAACGCGCTCCGAGGTGTGGTTAAACTTTACCCGTCTCGATGTGGACAATGCTCGTTACCAAAAGTGCAATAAGAGTTTAGCATTTAAGGGCGGTAACACGAGCAATTTGTCTAAACATTTAGCAAAAGTGCACCACATTCAGACGGAGAAATGCACCGGGTTCGACTGTCTTTCTAGTAGCTCTGTATTATGTATGCTAGCAGCAACACACGGAGTTAACTAAATGATACAAACATGGGTTAATGATTAGAGGTAACTGAGTTATTTATTTTGTTTAAGTTTCAGCTATTCTGTTTACAATTCTGTCATCACATTATTTAATACGGTTTGTTAAAACATTGTTGTTTCTTTTGAGGTGAAATATTATGTATTTAATTTAAATAAAAAGCAATGTTAGTTTTGTTCACAATTTGTTTAGTTAGTTTACCTTATTTTTTTCTCTCGAAAAGAACGGATAAGAGTACCGCTAAAAGACCGGACCGATAAGCGGTATCGATAAAAGTAGTAGTACCGTTAAAACCATAATGATAATTAATTAACGATACCCATCCCTACTGAAGGGGGAGATGGTCACCAGACGTCGTTTGTGCCTCTTGGGATCTAAACGAAGGCTGGCAAACCACCTCTGTAGGCGACACACATGGCGAGCCATGAGACCCAAGTCTGTTGTACTCGTAGGCTACCCCCTGGAAGGCAAAACGCAAATACTTTCTGTGCTTTGGAGCACTTTTGACATGAAAGTAAGCGTCCTTCAGGTCGATGGTTGTGAACCAATCGCCCGGCTGCACCAGTTCCAGTAATTGTTTTATGGTTAACATATGGAACTTTTTGCAGGCAATGTGCTGATTCAGGATGCGGAGATCCAGAATGGGTCTGAATTATCCTGTCTTCTTGGAAACTAGGAAGTACATGGAGTAAAGCACCTTTTCTCTGTCCTGAGAGTGCACGACAGACACAGCTTGTTTTTTTTGTAACAGGGCCTGAATCTCTATTGAAAGGAAATCTATCTCCTCCTGGGATGATAGATTTTCCTCTCTTATGGCGCATTTCCACTGCAGGGCCTTGCACGGCTTAGTACGGTATAGTTAGGCCTTGGTAGGCCAGGCTCACTTTATGCTGTGTTTCCATTCAAGTTTAGGAACTGGGGTAGTAACTATAGTAACGCAGTGTAGGCGGAGCTGTGACGTCATCTTCAATGCGAAACACAAAACCAACATCAGCCGTTAGCTGTTAGCCCTCAGAGCTCACAGCTCCTCATATCTGTTCAGAAACTAGACAAAAGTTAAACAAGTACAAACCACAGACTGTCTGTGTCATGGCGAATACAGTCGCTGGTTTATTTATGTCTGTATAGGCCGTTGTTGTGAGTGTGGACGGTCGGAGCATATACTGCGTTAGCTTAGCCGATCTCCATTCAGACAACAAGTATTTTAAAAGGTTTTTCGCCTGCCGTCTGTCTGCAGACTTGTCAAAGCATTCATTTATGGTTTTTACTAACCGGTATCAGTATGTTGTTACTTCGGCATCATTTTGAGACGTGTATTACAATTAAATCAGGTAAAATATGTTCATTTTGTTGTAGCAATTCTCTCACTAGTTTAGCATACTCAGCCCAGTTGTTGGCCCGGAAAGAACCTCGATTTTGGAGAGCCAGAAAACTGTGAAAAAGTACCCGCTAGCCCAGGCATGGGCAAACTAAGGCCCGCGGGCCATATATACGACCCGTTGGGCTTTTTAATCCGGCCCGCCGAATATTGGTACAAAATTGTCCAAATGATAGTAAACACCGCATTCATTTAGCCTTTTTCCTGCAATACCTGGCATTTCAGTTGATCCCACTAGATGGCGCACTCTAGACACAATTGACCTTTGCTGGAGTCTGGTCAATTCTCTTAGCTGGCCCCACACGGCAACCCGGCAAGATCAAATACGTCACGCTTACATTGGAGGGGGTCGAGATTAACCTGAGCAATAACAGTTCATGGCGAGTACAGCGAATACAAGTTGTAACAAGCAGTAGCGCTGAGCAAAGTGACTAGAACACGACCACACACTTATAAAAAACACTTATATAAAGTCAGGCAACAGTAACCAGGCTTAGTGTGATTCTGTTTATTTGACCTTACTTTAATAACCATCCGTTCACTGTTATTGACCATTGTGAAGAGGCAGACTTTTCTTGTTGTTCTGTATTATTGCAGCTATCTGATGGAATCGCTACATGGGCTACATGTGGCCATCACAAGTCAAATCATAACGAAAACTACGCCGGTAAAATATGCGTGTAGAAAACGGCTTATGCCACAATATGATAGCAACAAGAAGTCAAGATAGTCTGATTAGCTTCGGTTGCTATGCTAACATCACCTGTAGAATGCCAGAGAAACGTTCATAACAGCGTTGTGATGCCAAACAGCTTTCAGACTAAAACACATTCACTTATGGGGATGGGGGATATCTATCAGCTGCTTGTGTGACAGTCAGACAGTGAAAACTTTACAGCGGCCGCTGCCGCGAGTTAACGGGAGAATAAACTCTGGTAGACGAGCAGCACTGCAGCAGGCAGTAATGCAGCTGAACCACATTAATAAACAATGCACCACGGCACTCTGGAGAAAGGTACAAGGTTGGAGAAGTAGTTCTTTAATTTAATCTGGCTTCGTATAATTAAAAACTACCTCTATTGATGTTGTTGTGAGCGGTGTTGCGGAGAAAATCAGCGACGTAAAATGCTGTGTGGGTAATAAGAAGGCACGTAAGCGGTTACGTCATGACGTAAGCGGTTACGTCATGACGTAAACGGTTACGTCATGACGCAAACGATGACGCAATGACGCAATAATTCACCTTTGAACCTAATTCACCTTTGAACCTGCATCTGTAACAATGAGTGGACCAAAGAAAAGAAAAGTCGACAATGAGTGCCGAGTGTTTAATGAGTAGTGGACAGCTAAATATTTTTTCACCGATCTGCTACTGGCCCAGCCCGTCTGTCAAATTTTAAAACTCATAGTGGCCCCCGAGCCAAAAAGTTTGCCCACCCCTGCGCTAGCCGGGAACTACGCCTAGTGGAAACGCAACCAAAAACGCGTTCCGCGCTGTAGTGGAAATACACCATTATACCCCTGAATGGAGGAGGGAAGCTGCAGAACTGGAGTGAGTAACCCAGTCTCATTGTCATGGCCATCCATTCTGCCAGTACACAGCTGAGCTTCCATTCCCCATAAAACTGTGTTAGGGGACATGCAAGCAGCTGTGGAGCCGCAGCTAAGAAGCTGTGGTACTCTCTGGCGGCCCTCTCCACCGCCAAACCATCCATAACAGGAAGATTTAGCCCATGGGGAACCAACATGAAAAGGGCCGAGCCTCCGCGGAGGTCCTTGAATGCACCGCACGCGGCCAACCCTCGCTGTGTTCACATTAACGGCGAAGTGCATTTTAATCGAAGCCACTATACCAGGTGAGGTGTTTTTCTGACAGCAACACACCGGCTATAGTGTCCCTGACCGCACAGTGCTTTGACGGCACTTCCTGCGGTTTATTACACTCATGTGAGTGGAAGAGCGCTGGCTCCTCTACTGAAGTTTACAGCGGGATTGGCGAGTGTGCTCACAATAGTGCTGCTTTTGAAACGATCTATCGATCCAAAGAGCCCCTCCGTAGACACGGGGGCTCCCAGGAGATCATCACGGTCACTTTTTGGAGAATGCCGGGAGTCCCAGCCAGCCGTGGCGTGATCCCACTGTGGCCAGGGACATCACCTGGCCAGCAGCGGCTGCCACACCATGGATCAGGTTATTAATTTGCTGCGGTCCAAATAATCGCTCTGATCCGATGAGGTGGAGGCATCTTACGGAGGAATAATCAGCGAGACGCCGAACACACCCGTGTCATTTGCAGCCGCGGCCATCCGCTCCAAGCCGGAATATTCTATCAAAAATATTCCAGCGTTTTCCCTGTCATGCGGCAGCGGGGGCAGAGGTTCTCCGCCCAGCCTGCTGCCTGTGCCAGGCTCTCATTGAGGAGGGGCACGCTAGGATATGAGGTTTCCGTGCGGCCCCGCACCCTCAGAATACCTACCATTCCTGCCACCGACATCTCGTTTTCAGTGGCTGTTGCCACGACGCCTCCACACACTGCCAGATATCTGGCAACGGGGGCGAGATGAAAGCCGGTTGCGCCGGGCGGGCCGGACCGTAAAACCCCTGGCTTCGGCGGCCGGCTTCGGCGGCAGGACGAAGTCATCTTCTTCCTCCTCAGCAAACGGAGCCATAACCCGATGGCGAACATTGGTGGCGTCGCCTCGGCCATATCCTGGTCTCCCACGTCCACCACCTCGAGCTCGTCTTCGGCGTGGTCTGGTCCCAGGCACTAGAAACAGAGCTGGTGGGGATCGGCGCCCGCTATTGAGCCAGGCATGAGGGACAGGCACGGGTTTCCAGGGGCGACTCCATTTGCTTGCCTGGAGGTAAGATACTTTTTACTTGTTTTTTTCGAAGGCTTTTCTGGTCAGGTGTTGTCTCGCTCGCTGAAGAGTAAAGGATGACAGTCAGGAGGCGTAGCCGCCTTATATACTGTGAGCCTGCGCGCGCATTCAGGTGGGCTCGTCCTGATTGGCCGGCTACGTTTATACAACTTTAGTGTGTGAACGCTTGTGTATCATTGATGAGCGTAGTACTCATAGAGTCCAGTAGAGGGCGGAGCCTGTGTGAGATAGAATAATGCGCAAGAAAAGCGCTATATAAATACAATTTATTATTATTATTATTAAAAAATTGCCTCAACTCTGGCCATCCTGCTTTGTTGATTTAAGAGGGAATTCTCATTCTATCTCGAATATGGCTGGTACAGTATGTGAAACTTTTTATGTCCGGCTGGTCCTGTGGTGAGTTTTCAAATATTTTCCTGTTTTGTAATGATTTCTAATTTCTTAGAGACCAAAGCAAATATAGTTTAGCTGTGGTTATGTTAATAGACCATGTTAATACAGTAATGTATAGACATACTGTCATTTTACAAAGATAAACATTTTTAGTGATATTAGCCTGAAAGGGCTCTAAGGTAGTGCCCTCTGGAGTTTCTCTTAAACAAACCAATGTTTAGTATTTCAATGTTTGTTTTACCATGTTGCATCTCCTCCTGCACGTTTACCAGCCTTTGTTGGTGCACTACTTCATAACTATCACCTTTCAGTGGAATAGTGTGGCACCATTGGCAGGAAAATGTTTTGCTCACTTTATTTGCTTGCACAAGAGACATGGTGGGGAAAAACTGTTCAGGCTAAGAGCTTTAACTATAGTCAGAGATTCAAAGTGCATAATAATAACTTCTCAATTGTGTTGGGGAATAATTTGCTTAGGTATTTAACCTTTGACACAGTTCATAATTTTCTCCTTTGCCTGTCTCTTTTCCAATGGCATCGGTCTACGGCCTTGGGTGTTGCTGCTATCTATCTTAAGGAGGGGCAGCTTGGGATCATTGTTGAGGCTATGACAGAGCACAAGCTGCCATGAGGTAGTTTATTGTTCAGGGACATCTAGAGGCCCGTATTTTCTGGAACATAACGTATTTATTTCCCTTGCGCACATTCTTTTCTATGGACGACAGCTCTAGTTATATTCAGGGTCCATATTTGTTTAGTCTCGCTGATGAGGAATGTTGATTATTACATTCTGAACTAGTTAAAACCGAAGAGATCTTCAGAATTGTTTTGGCAACCGCTGTGTCAACTCATGGCACAGCACATGTCTTTGTCAATCCTCCTGACGTATCTCCATAATAAACCATCAGTGTTTGCCATCAAGCTCCAACTCTCCCCGTGTCTCTCTGAGTTTCCTCTCCATTGCTTCAGAAGTTTCCATCACAAAATGTATTGGTGGCATGGTCCTATGCATCATTGTCTCACAGACACACAGAGGTGTGTTAGGACTGTAGCTCCTCATGTGTTTCCTGTCTCCTCAGGTGTGTGCCAGTGTATCAACGCTCTTCAGTCCGGGTTCTGACTCGGTTCACAGCTCAGGATTCTCTTGGCAGAACCACATACCTCCTTGGCTCATCTGATTGGTTCGTGGATGTTACAGAGCTGGTCCGCAATTGGCTAAGAGTAGAGGACCCTCGAGTGGCTTCCCTTGACAGCAACAACAACTTGATTGGTTTACGACCAGGAAAGACATCACTCCATGTATGATAGCTGTATAGCAATTCAGTTGGACATCCTCACTAATTGAGCACTATCATTACTACCATCTGTCTTCTCTCAGGTCATCTCTGAGCAGTGGGATGGCATGCTGGGTGGATGTGACATCACTGTGACCTCTGAGCCGGTTACCCCCGGGGACCTGTCTGTGCAGGTGGTCAGTGGCATTGGCATGTCAGTCGCAGATAGCCCCACCCACCCTTCCATTGTCACAACAACAGTAACAGCCTTCAACATCCTATACGACCATCACCAGGTGAGAGAAAGGACATCTTAACAGTGTTGGGTAAAGTTAATTTTAAATTTGAGTTAGTGCATTATAACACTCATGAGTTATGCCAAAAAAGGAAATGTCATTGCACACATGTTGTTTACATTGTCCTCAATTCAATCGAAGAACTTTGGTAGATATGAGCAGATTACTTGGATTATTATTGCACAAGTTTCATACAAGTAAAATGTCTCAATATGCACTCATGATGAAATCATTATGGGGTTATAGCTGTCTCTATAGCAGGCACATACAGAACAAGTCAAACACAAACGCCATGGTTGCAGGCAGCCTCTCTTCCACACCGGTTATTGTTCTATTACATCCTCCCCCTCTACCTTTGTACCTCGCCCAGTGCTCTCAGTTGCAGTCCAGGGGCCTCATTTATAAACGTGGCGTACACTCAAAAGATGGCGTACGCCAATTTCTAAGCAATCTTTACGATTTATAAAAAACAAACTTGACAGGAGAATGTGCGGTCATCCACGGACACTCTGACCCATGCGTACACACAAAAACGGGAAAGATGAGAAACTGAGACACCGTTGGCAGAAGGAAGAATGGAGAGAAACATGTGAAAATAATACCATAAATCAAAACATTACCTCTAATGTATCATATATGAAGAATACATTTGCAAAAATGGACAAGTCGCGAGGCGCATCAGAGGTATTCAGAGTAAGTAACAACACTACATGTTTCTATTTTCCCGTTTACAGTCATAAAACCTATTTTTACAACCGTCGTTTTGGCGTCAACTTTTACATTACGGTATACAGTCGGCCACTTCAGTCTGCATAAAGTTAGCAAGCCAGCATTGCTAATGCTATCGTGTCTAGGTTAAATACACGTTATTATATTAATCAATGTCAACAGCCATGTGTTATACATCCGATTGACAACAGTCATTTAAATAAGTTGTTAAACGATTCTTGTATGAATGGGCATGTTGTAATTAGTAACTACACTTCTGTGAGCAGTGGTACATTAGTCATACAGCATATATACTGTATACACAGAGGTGGGAAGTAACTAAGAACATTTACTCAAGTACTGTACTTAAGTAGAATTTTGAGATACTTGTACTTCACTTGAGTGTTTCCATATTTTTCTACTGTGTACTTCTACTCCACTACAATTCAGAGGTAAATGGTGTACTTTTACTCCACTACATGTGTTTAATAGCTTACCTTTAGTTACTTTACAGATTTGGTTAAGATGCCTATTGGTTACTGGTGGCGTTTTATGAGTTTATGTTTATCAGTTTATTTGTTCATATAGACACCTAAAGTATATCATATATTATATGACATAAATATCTTTATGTGAGATAAGGGATCGTTGCTCAGTATGATATGATAAAGTGTCACTCCAGACTAAAACATAATGATGATAGTTTCAGATTAAGAAATGCCTCATGCATACATTTTAGATCACACCCCCAGTAGTTACCCCCAGAGCCCAGCCTCCTCCCTGTGGTCTGCCAGGAGCCCCCAGA
>CALSBW010002001.1:96432-108571 GCA_943590975.1 Lindbergichthys nudifrons
GTCCTGCTCCTAGTCCTGCTCCTTGTCCTGCTCCTAGTCCTGCTCCTTCCCCATACAGCCACACCCTGACCCGCAGAGTACTGGCCAACGCGTGTGAAGGTGTGGGAGCTGTGGGACAGCAGACACTGGACCCAGCCAGTACAGGGAGTAGTGAGCTACATTGTGCCAAAGGAGCAGTGGTTGGAGGACATAACAACATGTATCTCCCCCCCACCAGAGGCATGGACACTGGACACTTATTTATGTATATAGTTCGGTGTATAGTTTGATATTTATTTATATATATGATATGTATATATTTTATTAAGTTTATGATAATGTTTATTTGATGTTAAAACTCATTTAGAGTGTTATTTTGTTATACTGCACCTTACTTACTTTTAAGGGTTGTTTTACATTTTATTAAGTTGAAGTACTTTAAAATAAAGGTTTGGCTCTATCAAGTACGTGACTGTCCAATAATTGAGTGGAGTGCTATGTTTAGAATTTCTATATGTTTTCTCTTTGTTAAAAGACAGACATTATAACACCAATAGCTTCTTAGTTCACATTACATGTAATGGTTACATTTCATTATTTACCCACAGCACACAAACCATGAGCTTCAATACAGGTCCATATTGGTTACTTCTAAACTATCCCTGATAAAGAAAATAATAATAATTGTATGTAATAAACTTGAAAGAAGTAGATACGTTTAACTTAATATTTAATAGAAATGTGTTAATAGTTAACTGCATAACACACGTGTTATTAGTCAACAAACGCATACTTTGTTGGTCTTTATTAAAGTACTTATGTATATAAATACTTTTACATGCTACAGAAGGGAAACAGGGAGCAAGAGAATCGGTTTTTTCTCCTTTTTCTCTTTTTCCCTCTTTTTTTCTTCTTCCCCCTTCTTCTCCTTTCTCCCCCCCGGCTCCTTAGCCAGTCTGTTTCCTGTGTGCCCTTGCTCCACACAGGTTAATGCTGACTTTAGGACTCTTTTGGTAAGGGGTCGTCTGGGGCGGTGTGATTTGGCCCGGGGATACTATAATAAGGCCAGGGGGGGAGGGTGGTACACCAAAATGTGTAGAATACAAGAAATGTGTGACTAGACGTGTATTCAAACAGGAATAAACAAGCTAAGGTGCCAGACTCCACACAACACAGGCATGGTTGTGAAAGTCAAACCCAGCTTGATTGCACTTGTTACTGTGAGCCCCCTGTGTGCACTGTTTTATGAATCAGAATATATTTGTGCGTATTCACTTCCTTTGTTCCTACGTACGCCATCTTTTTAGGTGAATCCTATGCAAAGTTTTAAAAATGAGGCCCCTGGTCTGTATATATTACTCTCTTGAATTGTTATGCTCTTTATAATAAATAGTTTTCTTTTCCAATTGTTAACATCTCCAACTACTTCTTATCAGCTCATATGTATTTCAGACCATTTCAGCACTAAAATAAACACTTTCCAAGTCAAAACCTTAATCCAAGGCTTAACACTCATCAAGTCAGTGTATATAGTCAAACATTCAAATTGTATCTTTTTTTACTTTGTCATAGTCGCTTATAGTGGTCACTATGTCACCTATTTGCTTTGATAAAAAAAATGTCACTTTAAGTAGTTCCGAGGTGCTCCAACTGTTGGTTTATATATTCTCTATCAGAGGCACTTGTTAATGGAGTAAACAGTTTCCGTAAAGCCCAAGGGTATTTTTCCTTTGATACAATTTATTTATCTTGTATTCTGGTAAAACTGACCTCGACTTGACATATTTATTCAGGAAATCATAGGAAACATAGGCAGTCAATTGCTCTGAAAACTACTCATAGAAACAGCTACATATTCCTCGTACTGCATTGCTTAAATCGATCATACGATGCTTAACATGAACTTTTCCTTTTTTTTATTCCCAGGGATGCAAACTTGTCACCTTTCGGCGAAATTCGCCGCTTTGAATCCAAAATAGGTCGTTTGTGTGATTCATGTAGATCTGCAATAAAAATATTTTTGGGGTATGGGGGGGGGTCTGGGACCTGGAGTAATCTGCGGCCGCGAGCTGTTATGTGCCATCATGACACGCATGGTGTTCTTTTTTCATATATTATAATGAAGCGCGAGCTGTGTGCTGTCCTGTCGGCTCTGCTCATCGATGTATAATAAGGCTCTGCTGCTCCGCAGTGATGGTCTAGCTTCATTAGCTACATTACCTACAGGTGCGTTTGTTAATATTAACTCAAGGTTCAAGGTTCTTTATTGTCAAACTAACATAGCTACAGAGTAATTATGTCATTGAAAATCTTATGTCACAGGCTTCTCCAACAATGCAACATAATAACAATACAGATAGCAAGAGCAATACAAAAAGAAAAATAGTTATAAAATAAAGTGAGTATGTGGAATAGTGCAGTACGAGTCTATATACAAGTTATTGGAATGATATATATTAGATATTAGATACATATTACTGAGTAGCAGATGAATGTTTTGAAATTGTTTCAGCAGTTCAATTGTTTAACAGTCTCACTGCCCGCGGGAAGAAACTGTCTCCGAATCTTCTTGTCTTTGCCAGGATGCTGCGGTAACGTCTGCCAGACGGCAACAGAAAGAACAGTTTGTGGCTGGGGTGATGGGGGTCTTTGATAATCCGCAGTGTTTTCTTCCTGAGCCGCTGGGAGTAGAGGTCCTCCATGGATGGCAGCTCCGTCCTGGTGATGTGCTGTGCAGTTTTCACCACCCTCTGTAAAGCCTTACGATTGAGGTCGGTGCAGCTGCCGTACCAGGCCGTGATGCTGCCAGTCAGGATGCTCTCTATGGTGCACCTGTAGAAGGTCAGGATGCTCTCTATGGTGCACCTGAAGAAGTTGCAGAGTATCCTGGAATCCATTTTGAACCTCCTCAGCCTGCGGAGGAAGAAGAGCCGCTGTCGAGCTTTCTTGGTTATGGTGGTGGTGTGAAGAGTCCATGTCAGGTCCTCAGTGATGTGGACACAGAGGAACCTGAAGCTGCTGACTCTCTCCACCGTAGTCCCATTGATGGCAATGGGGGTGTGTCCCTCTCCCTGCTGCTTCCTGTAATCCACAATCAGCTCCTTGGTTTTGCTGATGTTGAGATGGAGGTTGTTATCCTGGCACCAAGATGTCAGGTTTTCGACCTCCTCTCTGTACGCCGTCTCGTCGTCGTCTGTGATCTGGCCGATGACGGTCGTATCATCAGCAAACTTCACGATGGTGTTGGAGCTGTGTGTGGCCACGCAGTCGTGAGTGAACAGGGAGTAGAGGAGAGGGCTGAGCACGCAGCCTTGAGGGGCACCGGTGTTGAGAATCAGGGTGGAGGATGTGATGTTTCCCACCCGCACTGCCTGGGGTCTGCCCGTCAAGAAGTTCAGGATCCAGTCACAGAGGGCGCTGTTGAGCCCGAGCTCTCTGAGCTTGATGACCAGCTTGGAGGGCACAATGGTATTGAAGGCTGAACTGTAGTCAATGAACAGCATTCTCACATATGTGTTCCTGTTCTTCTGGTCCAGGTGTGAGAGGGCAGTGTGGATGGTGAGGGCTATGGTGTCGTCTGTGGACCTGTTTGCTCTGTAGGCAAACTGCAGGGGGTCCAGAGAGTCAGGGAGGGAGGAGGTGATGAATGATTTGACTAACCGCTCAAAGCACTTCATTATGATGGAGGTGAGTGCTACTGGGCGGTAGTCGTTGGGGCAGGTGATTATTGTCTTTTTGGGGACAGGAACGATAGTGGAGTGTTTGAAGCCTGTGAGAACTACAGACTGCAGCAGGGACCTGTTGAAGATGTCTGTGAACACCTCTGCCAGCTGAACTGCACACACCCTGAGAACACGGCCAGGGATGCCATCAGGTCCAGGAGCCTTGTGTGGGTTAACCCTTTTAAAGGATTTACACACATCTGCCCTGTTTAAAACAAAAGGGCAGGGCTCTAGCTCCTGGTCCCTCTGTACCTCCACAGCCTGGCTGCTCTCAAAGCGTGCAAAAAAACTGTTCAGCTCATCTGGGAGAGATGCGCACGCAGACACTCCCGCAGCACCCCCCGCTGCTCCTTTGTAGTCAGTCATTGTCCTTAGTCCCGCCCACATATTCCTGGTGTTACAACCTTTGAAGTCAGATTCCACCTTCTCTTTGCATTGTTAATTGCTCTCCGGAGATCATACCTAGATTTCCTGTACTCCTCCAAATCTCCAGCTCTGTGCGCGATAGTGCGCGCTTTCAGCTTGCCGCGCACCTCGCCGTTTATCCAGGGCTTTTGATTTGGGAATGTTCGTACACAAACCTTCGGTACCACGTCATCGATGCATTTCCCAATGTAGCAGATGACAGTGTCCGTGTGTGTGTTGATGTTATTGTCCTCAAACACACTCCAATCAGTAGATGCAAAGCATCCATGCAATCCTTGCATTAACCCATCACTGTACCCTGTATGCAAGGGCTGGTCTGCCTTCACTAACTGTACGGAGGCTCAGTCACTGGTACATCTTTATATATAAAGCCATGTTAGGGAAACTTCCATCCTACATCTGCTCCCTGATCTCACGGCGAGTTGTAAGTGGCTACTGCCTGAGATCGCATGCTGTGGTTTTATTAAATGTGCCAACTGCTAGGACTGTCTTAGGGAAGATAGCATTTAGATGCGCAGCTCCTCTGTCTTGGAATAGTCTGCAATTAAAATGGAAACTGAGCAATCTGGTGCCACTAAATGTTTTTAAAGCTCGGTTGGATGCTACACAATCGGAAGCTGTTGGTACCTGTGCATGTGGATAGTTATGTAAATTGTAATCCCTGTAATGCTACTGTATGATGTCCTTTTGTTGCTCTGTTATGTTTTTAATGTTTCATGTGGAACCTACTTGAGCAGGTCTCCCTTGAAAAAGAGATCAATGATCTCAATGGGATACAACCTGGATAAATAAAGGTTTGAAATGAAATGAAATGAATCCTGCAGTGCTGCATCTGACTCCACGCTCCATTGCTGTACTGTCCTTGTTACCGGTCTGTCCCTTTTAAGTTTCTGCTTGTAAGCAGGCAGCAGCAGCAGCAGTGAGATGTGGTCTGATTTACCAAAGGGAGGGCGAGGGAGAGCCTTGTATCCATGTTGAAAAGGGGAATAAACATGGTCCAGTATGTTTCCCCCGCGCCTCGGGCAGCTGATGTGCTGGTAATATTTTGGCAAGACCTTCTTCATGTTGGCGGTGTTGAAATCTCCGGCCACAACGAACGCCGCATCTGGCCGTGAAGTCTCGGTTTTATCAATAATCCCAAACAGCTGATCGAGTGCCGTGTTGTTGTCGGCGAGCGACTGCGGGGGGATATACACTGCTGTTATCACAACAGATGTGAATTCCCTCGGCAGATGAAAGGCCCGGCATGTGATCATGAGAAGCTCTAGATGAGCGGAACAGTCCGAATAAATAATCTTCACATCTGTGCACCAGTTGTTATTAGTCATTACACACACACCGCCTCCCTTACTTTTCCCCGAGTTAGCAGTCCGGTCCTGACGAAAAATAGAGAATCCGACAGGAACAATGGGGGAGTCCGGGATAGCGGGGTTGAGCCAAGTCTCCGTGAGAATTAACACGTTACAGTTCTTAATGTCCCGTTGAAAAGCAATCCGGCTTCTGAGTTCATCTAGTTTATTTTCAATGGATTGAACATTAGCCAGAAGAATACTCGGAAGAGGGGGTCGTTTCTCTCGTTTCCTCAGTCTGACCAGCAGCCCGGCCCGGCATCCTCGCTTTGTCTTCTTCTTGCGTCTCTCAGGTAGAACAGCAACAGGTAGCCATGGCGAATCTCCATTGTCTGTTGGAGGGTTATTATTGTCCACGAAGTTTCGCAA
Source organism: Lindbergichthys nudifrons (assembly GCA_943590975.1). Lineage (NCBI taxonomy): Eukaryota > Metazoa > Chordata > Actinopteri > Perciformes > Nototheniidae > Lindbergichthys > Lindbergichthys nudifrons. The sequence goes on from CALSBW010002001.1 coordinate 102,278, forward strand.
TCTAGGTGCGGTGGTCTTGCATGTTGCGAACCATGTTAAAAGTAAAACGGCAAAAGTAAACTAAATATGTACAAAATACGAAAAGGGGCAAAGTTGGAGAGGAGCACAAAGACGATGCGGCCATCTTCACCGGCGCATCTTACCATCCAACTGTGCGGTCCGGAGTCACTGTGGCACAGACTGGACCGCTGGTGAACAGCTGTTAGAACGGGCCGTTCAGGTGTTCAGAGCAGAGCTCCCTGTCGGAGCGGCAGAGCGTGATGTGCACTGAAAACGTTTCTGTCGCAATATTATCGTTGAGCTAGCTAACTAGCATACATTGTCACTATCTGCTAACGTTAGCTTTAGCCTTCGTTTTCTAATAGTTTTTTTCATAGGCTATAAACGGAGGTGGTATAAGTATAGATCTTGTACTAGAGTAAAAGTAGAAGTACTCAGATCTTGTACTAGAGTAAAAGTAGAAGTACTCAGATATTGTACTTGAGTAAAAGTAGAAGTACTCAGATCTTGTACTTAAGTAAAAGTACTCAAATCTTGTACTTGAGTAAAAGTAGAAGTACTCAGGTTTGAGTAAAAGTAGAAGTACCAGAGTGTAGGAACAATCCTGCAATCAAAATGTTCCTCAAATAAAAGTACAAAAGTATTATCATCAAAATATAGTTAAAGTAGCGACAGTAAAAGTAGAAGTACTCAGATCTTGTACTTGAGTAAAAGTAGAAGTACTCAGGTCTTGTACTTGAGTAAAAGTAGAAGTACCAGAGTGTAGGAATACTCTGTTACAGTAAAAGTACTGCATTCAAAATGTTCCTCAAGTAAAAGTATAAAAGTATTATCATTAAAATATAGTTAAAGTAGCGACAGTAAAAGTAGTCATTGTGCAGATTGGTCCATTTCAGAATAATATATATGATATGTTTTATAATGATTGATCATGAAAGTGTTCTCAAAGCTGGTAAAGGTGCAGCTAGTTTGAATGACTTTGTATACTGTCACCTGTGGTGTCCCTCAAGGATCAGTTCTCGGCCCCACCCTCTTCACACTCTACATGCTCCCCCTTGGCTCTATCATCAGCCGACATGGAGTATCATTCCATTGCTACGCTGATGACACCCAACTGTACCTCAGGATCAAGGATCTGCCTGGAGGAGATACAGGCGTGGATGAAGCAAAACTTCCTGAAACTCAACAGCTCCAAGACCGAAGCCATTATAGTTGGCACCCCACACCAGGTTCGGTCATCCACCATCACCACCATCACCTTCTCCGGCCAGGACATTACTCTCTCCTCAATAGTCACCAACCTGGGTGTTAAAATGGACGCCCATCTGACCTTTGAGGCCCACATTAAACAGCTGTGCAAGAACTCCTTTTATCACCTCAGGAACATCGCCAAACTCCGCCCCACACTCACTCTGTCTGACGCCGAAAAGCTAGTCCACGCCTTTGTCTCCTCCAGGCTGGACTACTGCAATGCACTCCTCATTGGGATCCCTAACAAAAGCATCCAGAAGCTCCAGTACATCCAGAACAGCGCTGCTAGGATGCTGATGAGGGTGCGCAATATGATCACATCACCCCCATCCTTAAAGCACTACACTGGCTCCCCGTAGAACTGAGGATCGAATTCAAGGTCTCTGTCCTCACCCACCAGTGTGTCCATGGAACTGCCCCTCCCTACCTCAAGGAACTCCTCACCCCCCATACCTCCTTGCGGACCACCCGCTCCAGCAACTCCAACTTCCTCAAACCCCCCAGGACTAAGCTCCGTACTATGAGAGACCGGGCCTTCTGCTCGGCTGCTCCCAGTCTGTGGAATGCTCTCCCCGACCACATGAGAGCACCACAGACCGTGGAGGCTTTTAAAAAAGGCCTCAAAACCCATCTGTTCAAAAGAGCCTTTGCCTAGACCTTTTTACCCTTTTATTTTATTTTATTTCTATTGTTTTAAAAAAAAAAAATTATTGCTTTTTATTAATTCTACCGTGTTGTGTATTGTTTATTTATACTGTTCATGCTCACTGCTTGTAGCACTTCGGGATTTGAAATCAAATATGAAGTGCTTTATAAATGGAACCCATTATTATTATTATTATTATTACTGCAGAGTACTGTAGCTTGTGAATTTACTCCAGGTGGAACTAAAGTCTGATTTAACACTTGAATATATTACACATCATTCATCCAGATCTGTAAAGTAACTAAAGGTATTAAATACATGTAGTGGAGTGAAAGTACACCATTTACCTCTGAACTGTAGAGGAGAAGAAGAACAAAGTAGTAAAACATTGAAATACATAAATAAAGTACAAGTATCTCAAAATTGTACCCAAGTATAGTAGTTTATGAACTTAGTTACTTTACACCACTGGCTATAAAGATAGAAAGACTAAGCCTTGCACAGAGGCATGAAAATACATTTTCAAAATGCTCAACAGTGCTGCCAAAATTATAAACTGACTGCTACACAATTAAAATAAATGCTTTTATATATTTCTATTAGATGTGACTCTTTGGCGTTTCTGTTATTATTAACACTGCTGCTTCAGTTGTTCTGACTGCTAACATCCTCTGTTATTCCTCATTTTAAAGCCGATATTCCGTGGGGTGGGGGGGTCGGACCCTTGTCACCTTTTTCATACCTGATGAGTTTGCATCCCTGTATTCCACTTATTTGCTAATTCTATTCATGGCTTCATGCAATTACCCAAAACCATTAGGGCTGCACAATATATCTAAAATCTATTGTTATCCTGATATATAACATTTGCAGTATGTATTGCAAAGAAAGCACAAACTGCGATAAATGATATGCTCTTCCATGTGCCCGACATCGACGCTCTCTATGTTAAATGTGCCATTTACGCACCAACCCAGTCCCACAGCATTTTGTGTTATAGTCACGAAATCTAATCTATTTATTCGTCTACACCAGGGGTGTCAAACTCAAATCCCGGGGACCACATTTGCCCCTTACCTAATTTTATGTGCCCCGCAAACAATTGCAAAGAATATAATATACAATACAATTGGTGTAATTGTTGAATATTTGCTTTCAATTATTTGCCCTAGACTTCTGCTTTCAGACGTAGTTATTTATGAATGTATTACCAGAACTGATAATAATCCAATGCAGAGCAAATAATGTAATATAATTAGGGCTGTCAGTCGATTAAAATATTTAATCGCGATTAATCGCATGATGTCCATAGTTAATCGCAAATTAATCGCACATTTTTTATCTGTTCTAAATGTACCTTAGAGGAATATTTTTCAAGTTTTTAATACTCTTATCAACATATGAGTGGACACATATGCTTTATGCAAATGTTTGTTTATTATCATTGGAACAATGACAAATATTCTCCTGAATATTTTCAATACAACAACCTCTGAACAATGACAAATATTCTCCTGAATATTCTCAATACAACAACCTGGAACCTCTCTCTCTCTCTTACACTCTCTCCCAACCCTGTGTACTTCTTTTCACTGAGCCAGTTGCTCAAACAGACAAGCCTGTTTACAGTTGTCGGCGAAATGCCACTTCTCTGTCTTCATCTTCAGTCAAAGCATGAGACGTTCCCACTGTGGGCCAAAATAATGCGCTGTGATGTGCAGTCGACACGTTGGATGCAATCCGAATGATCTAACGCAGCCCCTCGTCCTCCACAATGTTAAGCTGTAGCCACCCATTTAGCTATCGCTGTTGTTGACCAGGCGTCTCCCCGACAAACTTTCAAGCGTGGTCTGCCGCAAGCGAGCGGCAGGAGCGGGGCAGTCAGCATCAGCTGTGTGCTTGGCTTGCTGTTTAAAATACCTTTTTTTGTATCCATATCTCTCGCTAGAATCTCCCTCCATCCAACTAACAAAAACAACAACGTCAAGCCTTTGGGCTCTGAAACTACAGGGCGGGCCGAGGACAAATACACATGCGTTAATCGCACGTTAAAATAATTAGTGGCGTTAAAAAAAATGTATTATTATAATTTGTGTTATTAACGCGTTAACTTGACAGCCCTAAATATAATACATTATTTAATATATATTATATATATATATATATATTAGGGCTGTCAAGTTAACGCGTTAATAACGCGCTAACGCAAAAAAAATAACGCCACTAATTATTTTAACGCGATTAACGCGTGTGGAGGACCGGGAGGGTGTGTGTATGTGTGGCGCGACTCGCGAGCGAGGCACACCTTACGTGTTGTTGTTGTTGTTGTTAGCATCTGGTGCTAGCTAGCTGCGCTAACGGATATCAGGAGCTGTTTCAATGAAAACAGAGGAGCGACATTTCGCCGACAACTGCGCCGAGCACTTGACTTTATGCAGGTAGCCAGACAGTGGGGCATTGTACGAAAAGTCAGCACACTCAGCACGGATAGTGTGCGCAACATGATTGCAGCGTCTAGGCCGCTCCCGTTCGAGCATATATGCCCTGAGCCAGGGCTGCCAACACTCACGCATTGAGCGTGAGAGTCACGCAATTAACCCATATCTCACGCACTCACGCCACACTTGCCTTTCCTCACGCTAAGTTTTCGTCCAAAATAAATGTATATAAATATAAAAATAAAGTGAAGGAACAGCAAACCGAGCGGTCTACGAAATGAGACGGTCTTCTGGCTTAGTTCAGTAAAGTTCGAACGATATTGGGAGATTCTGATTTCACGGATCAATAAGTCATGGACAAAACGTTATTCAGACACACATGACGTCTCCTATGTACCGTGGTAAGGTTGACAATGAATTACAATCACATTTTATCAAAAAAAGCCAATACGCGCCGTCCTCCGAGCTGGACACATTATATTAAAGTCTCTATCCACAGCCGGAGAAGAAACGAGTGCTCAGGGACCGTCTGCAAAGTGCAACTCCGAAAAAAGAGAATACAATAATATTCAATCACTATTATACAGCTTAATACTACCAAACTCACCACACACATCAATAGTCTCCTGGTGGTCATACTACAGCAAGGAGTTTGGAAGAATATGCTTTTGAATCATTTTGGGGAATATTTATAATGTAAAATCTTCAATAAATATGGCATCATCTTGAATAACTTTACTATTATACAGTATATTTCTACCAAACTCACTATTTGCATTGTTGTTGTTAGCATCTGGTTAGCTAGCTGCGCTAACGGATATTATAAGCTGTTTCTAAAACAAGGAAAGGGATAGCTCTCTCCTGTCAGACAGAGAGATAACTACAGCTCAGTGAGGTAAGGGACTCTTGAGTGTTTAGATAGTTAACTTTAGTCTAGTTATCTCAGTGGGTCTCAAACGGTTTGGTCACCATATATGAGAATAAATGAAAAACAGGTATGAAATACTATATGACAGTAAAACAAGAATACAGTTTAAAAGGTGAGTGATTTGTAAAATATCCATAAAGAAAAAGAAAATCTGTTTACAGTTCTGTTTCATATGGGTGTTGAGAGATGTATCCATAAATTCATTTTGCTCTCAAAATGCACCAGGTTGATGAATTTAACTTCAATATTTAAAAAAAATCTTCCCGGGGGAGCATGCCCCTGGCCCCCCGTAGGAGGTGAGGACCCCCCCCTCACTTATAAAATAGCACTTTACCTCTGCTTACACCTATATGCCATTTTATATGCTGTGAGCTGATTATCGAGCCTTCATTGTAAGAGTCGCGGGTACACTGTGTAAGTGCGTATTCCACTGTAGCGCCCGGTACATTAATGGGAAACCCTAGTTTGTACATGTTCAATACATTTGTAACACTGTACACATTTCGGTTCACCAAAAAAAAATCTCACTCCAAGCTGAACTCAAATGTTGGCAGCCCTGCCTGAGCTGCACATAGCTCCAACGATCCATCACCGTGGGTGTTTCTCAATCGCGAGTACGCTTGCTTGGTAGCACATGTCTGCCGAGCATCTTGCTTCAGAAGCGAGTCAAGAATACTTCCTGGCATTCGGAAAACAAAGAGTGGAACAGGCTAGCAAGTGTGCAGGTGTGCGTCATATGAGAGGCCCCGCCTTACATTTTCCGTCACAGATTTGGGGAAATTGGTCCGTGCGCAAAGCATTGTGGGGATTTTAAGACCACGGAGTCTACTCATGTGCAGCCTCGATATTTCTCCAAACGGAGTACGCCGGGCTCGGTAGATTTCCAAGTATGCTGGACATTGGAACAGTACTTCGGCGGCACTCGATGACATAGTATGCTTGAAATAGTGGCTCTGAAGCAGCTTTACTCGCGATTGAGAAACACCCACTGTCTCCACACACACACACACACACACACACACACACACACA
>CALSBW010002001.1:113183-126562 GCA_943590975.1 Lindbergichthys nudifrons
TTGGGACACACACATTCCGATGGCCAATTAGTTTTAAACAAAGAGTATAGCCTATTCAACAGTGGGGGCTGGTGAACTGTATGGTCAATGTTTGTAAACACTGTGACATTTTGACTTTATTTGATCATTTCAGTTAAAAACTAATTTAGTAATTTACAGGAAAGGAGTGCACGCTAAAGAGACACGCTACCATGGAAACCAAACAATGTTGTTGCTGTATTGAAGTCCGAGTGGAAAGAGTCATATTTGGAGCGTTATGTTAGAATGAAACAGCCAGTTAGTGTTACTTCACTAACTGTAAGCTTGTCACTCAGAGTAACCTACAGTTAACTTAACTGTTGGAAAAGAAAGATCAGGGGGGGGGGGGGAGGGAGCTGTGGGTGATGGGCCATTAGGTGTGTAAACACACCGCTGAGAGCTCCCGTTTCATTCTGACTGACGGTAACAACGGACTATTTTTCTTGGCGGATGCATGTCAATTTAAATCAATACATACAACTATTTTTTAAATCAATAAAAACATTTTCTAAATCCATAAAAGCATTTTGGGATATTAATATTGGGAGTCATGTCGTTACTTTGTTGAGAATGTGGCCATGTAATAAGCGGGATAATTTGCAGCGACTTGGTCATTATGGGGAAAAATAACACCCAGGGACCAAGATCCCTCCGCTACGCGGATCTTGATCTGCCTGACAAGGCTCCATTGCAATATAAATATGTTTAGTGAATTACTGAGTTTAGGCACGTTAATAACATGTTAATGAAGTTGAATACAGTATATTCATATTTGTCAGTGATTTCATGTCAATTCGGCGAACATAAACATAAATTGTATTGTTCCGCACGGACATTTTAGTGAACCAGACCAGCTGTTTCCGCCGGTCTTCACTTCCCGGGTATGAAGTTGTTTACATGTGTGTTCAGATGCTAAATAAAAGTTTAGCTTGTACTTTTGATACCCCGCCTCCGACTCCCGTCTCTCGGCACCACAACATCCAGTTTACTGTATCGAAGTTGATTTCACATGAGCGATGTCGAACATTGAAAAGCTGGTCCAACCTGATCTGTAAAGTGATCTAACTAAGTGCTATTCATATTCTTGACGGGAAGTGCAGTGTAAATGGGGGGCTTATATGCATTTGAAAAGCAATATAAATCACACAGTTAGTATACTTTAGTTAGTAGGCTTTAAAAGCACAACACCGTACGGCAACCCAACTAGGACATTTGACACAGTGGCTTTTGGCAAAGCACACAAAGATAACAAAAAAAACCGAGAGAGATGAGTTATTGTTATTACAACGTGACTTCACTATTATTTAACAACTATTTTAATTGGGTTCTTTTATTTGGGGGACAATCATTAACACTTAGATTTTTATGATATCGTAAGCATCGTCAGTGATTGACTTGAACACTGAGAATGTATTTATTAACTTCAGTCAGACATTTGAAATATTTGAAATCAGATGAAAACAAACTGTAACGGACCCTGCCGTGTTATCTATGATTACTATGCCTTACTGTCCATTCATAATTTCAGCCGGAGGGAGGTGGGCGGCGCTGCTGGAGGAGCAGATTGCGAGTGAGGTGCCTGTTCTAAACGAACTATTACAGCTGTTATAAAGCAATAAATAAAAAGTCATGAAAGAGATAAGGAGGAGAAAAGGTTTAACATTGAAGACAGAGGGACGGCGGTCCCCCAATCTACACAGCGGGAGAAAGAATATCATAAAGCAGATCGGAGGAGACATCACGATCTTCCCACATTAGTGCAATTCACCTATACTTAACCCCAAATAAAAGAACCCAATAAAAACAGTTGTTAAATAATAGTGAAGTCACGTTGTAATAATAACATCTCTCGGTTTGAGTGTTCTTTTTCTGCTTTGCCTAAAGCCACTGTGTCTGTCTAGTGACTATTTCTCTTAGCGGATGCATGTCAATTTAAATCAATACATAAAAATATTTTTTAAATCAATAAAAACATTTTCTAAATCCATAAAAGCATTTCAATCAATATTGGGAGTCATGTCGTTACTTTGTGGCCATGTAATAAACGGGATAATTTGCAGCGACTTGGTCATTGTGGGGAAAAAGAACACCCATCCTGATCGTTTCAATGAAGTTGAATACAGAATATTCATATTTGTCAGTGATTTCATGTCAATTCGGCGAACATAAACATAAATGATCGTGGTGAAGATGATGATTAAATTAGGATTAAAAATCGGGAGAGCCGGCTGCATTTCCTCTCGTTCGTTTTTTTCGACTAAACAACATTATTTTGTTAAATAACAACATGGTGATGTTTTGTAAATGATTACATGTCTTATTTAGCACAGACTTTGATCCTATCCGTGACATATGGATCTTAACAAAGGTCCGCTATACATTAGTACCAGACATACTGTACATCCAGCGTAATGTATCGAAGTTGATTTCACATGAGCCCCAGTGTGGAACCCCACTGCACCTCCTGGTGGATCAATGATCCATTGCAGCTGGCTTCACAATAATTCAATTTATCTATCACGGGGGCGGTATCAACTCTGACTGGGGGCCGGCTCTTCATCACGGGCCGATCACGGACCGATCACGGACCAATCACGGACCAATCACGACCCTCGCGTTTCAAACTGTCTGAAATAAGACGCTCCATCTGTAGTGTTTGTTAACTGGGTTTGTAATGCAGTTGGCTTTTCTTAATGGTTACAATATTGCTATGAGTTACAGTATATCTGAAGCAGATTATGTTTCTGAAGATGTGTAGTCAATTCCACCCTTCAATGTAGCATAAATGTGAACTCTTATTACAGGAACAATACAGACGTAGGAAAGATCCTCAGCTCGCTGATTGGATGTTTTAGCCGCAATGCACGTCGGGATATGGTGTTCATGCGATGTGAAATCCGAAAACATTTAACAAAAATTAAATAATACTTTGTTCCGAGTGTTCTTGCTTTTCTCTTTGGAAGTCATCACATAACGGCATTGTAATCCACGGTTCGGCTGCATTCAATATTACACATCTGCCGTAGTTCTGTATTTATAGAGCCCTGATGAGAAGACTTCTGGATAAACAGGAAGAAGTGCAGCCGAAACTGAATACGTGACGTGGATCATAAATATATCAACAATTAAACAACATCTTACATTTCTTTTCACAAAATACGTCTCCTTGCAGTATCAATAGTAATTATTCTGATTTTTATATTTGATCCAATTGGTAGATAGGTTATATTTACACCATAACGGTGCACAGAAAAGGACTTTAAAGGTTTTTAAAGATATTACTGATTTTCTTTGAATATAAGAATGTAAATACTGAGTTGAGAGAATAGTCAGGGGATTTGGGTGATGGGAGACACATCTATGGAATCACAATTTCAATAGCTTACCATTAAATGACGGATATACCTTTCTGTCTGTGATGTTTTACAAATCAGATATTAATGTGTAGAAGTAAAACATGTGAAATAATATAGCAATATCCTGTAAAATTATGTGAAAACATGAATAAAACTACACATCTTAAGATGTTATACATACATAAGTGTCCTACACTAATAATACAAAGATATTATTAGTATGCTGTGTGTACCTTGTGTGCACCGCCTAGTGGTTAAAGCACGTTATTGAATTATTTTTGTTGAATAATGTTATTTTTGTTGAATAATGTTATTTGATGAATAATATATTAAGAGTACATACTTTCATAGGGTGAAAGTAGAAGGTCAATGATAGAAATATAGAATATAAAAAATCAAGAAGATACTGTAAGTGATCTCTACAATAAAACAGTTTAGTGCCGGATGTATAAAGATATTAATAGGAGGATGTGCAAAACAGACAATCTAATTAACCTTTATTAACACATTAAAGAATACTTTAGGTTAAGGTCTTCTTTCAAATAAGAAAAAAGCTTTGGGGGTATCTACACATAAATATTAAGCCTGACAAAGTACTTAACGTCTAATATATTGCTTTCCTGCAATGTTAACTATGTTGAAGCACTTATTTTAACTGATATTATACACATTAATTATACTCTTATGTACGTAGATAGTATAAGAAATGTGCAGAATATGACAGTTTAATGGTGGAGGTATACACACATATTGATAGATGTCTTGTAATGCACTGTTGAGGAAGCTGTGACCCAAGTTTTTCATTCATTGCATAACTACACCGTAGTTGTGTATATGATATGTCAATAAACCTTAGAAAATCTTGAAATCTTGAAAGGGATATGCAAAATAGCCATTATATACAGTTTTTAACCTGTTACGCACCGCCCCCCCGGTACCGGGCGGATAAACGCGTCATTTGCAGGAAACAACGTCTAAGGAATCTTAATATTTAATAAACTATGAATGTTTTATATCCATGTAACGGGAAGAAACTCAGCTAACTGAACACAATGCTAACACTCAGCCTCTGAATTAGCCACGAGCGAAAAATTGTAACCTATCACTGCACCTAAAATCACTCATAACTCCCTTATTACTTATCCTAGATGCACAGCCAACCCCTCGATTAGCATCTCCTGGAGACACAGAATCTGGGGGTGCCCACCTCAACACTCAGTGATAAACATTTGCGACGCTATAAATGAAAACGTACATCAAAACATGTGGCGCTAGGTAGCTACATACGCTAACATGGCTTACCTTGGTCAAAACTGGTCTTCAATGGCATTAAAACGATAAAAAAACGATGCTGCAGTTAATCCATAGGTTAATCCAATGTGTCTGTGTCCTCTTTGAAATGATTTCTTATAATCCATAAGCAATAAAACTGCTTTTTCGTTTCCAAATGTCAGAGCGAGAGATCGCTTCACTCTGGTGCAAACCTGCATGCGGGAAGCCCCCACCGTTTGTTTTCACAACGAGTGTGTGTGGGGGCCTCCCCCTTCGGTTCTATTGGCTCTAACGGTCAGAAAGAGGTGTCAACCATCAAAATCGACCAAGGGGGGCCAGAGATATGGAAAAAAAACATTTTCACCCAAATCACCTCAGAGGTGGAGTGGTTTTGGCTAAACCTCTCTAAAAAGGTCAAATGTCACTTGTTTTGCATCAATCTTGATACAGGGTACTTATTATATGTTGAACTTTGGATTCCTAAAGCTTTTAGTCTACTAACCCATCATCCAAGGGTAATTTTCACTATCTGTAAAAAATAATTTTTGGACGGACACTATAATTTACAGTTTTTTACTATGTTTTATCTGAATTTTCTTTAAAATAAAAAACATTTATATTGATTCTGACACTTCTACATCCAACTCACAGATGTAACCTTGCTTTGATCAAATAAATTATTCATATAACCCTTTTAGAAGTTAAGTTGTAGTCATTTGTTTTGGGCATGTCATTTTCGAGCCTGAAACATGAAAAACAGGCTTGGTGCTTAACAGGTTAAGATGATTTGCCTGAAAAATAAATAATAAACTGTTTTTTAAATGTTTTCATTTTCTAGATTGTCTGCTGTCTGGGGTCTATATTGGCAGCGAACCCAGAGCAGAAAAAACATTAACACTGTATATTTAAGTATTTGTTTGAATATTCCAAGCGATAACAATCTCAATCACAATAATCAACAGTGTTATCGCATATTGCAGTGGTACAAGATAAACAAGATAAGTTTGTGCACGAGATGGAAGGCTGACAGGCAGGTAGGCCATCCAATTATCTGCCGCGGGCCGAGGCAGATAATTGGACTTGTTTTTTACAGCGCCACGGCTTCCACAGATGAAATATTTGTATATATTTATTGTCAAAGCATTTAATGTATTCCTTGCTATCGGGATGTTAAGAGCATTCCATGGAATATAACAAAAACTGTTTCTGAAGTGAATTACCTACCCTGCCTTTAATTATTACAACTTCTAATCCACTACAATTCAGAGGTAAATGGTGTACTTTTATTCTACTACATTTATTTAATATCTTTAGTTACTTTACAGATTTGGATTAATGATGTGAAATATAATCAACTCTTAAAGGTCACCTATAATGCAAAATTGACTTTCTGATGTCTTTTATACATAAATATGTCCCCCCCGTGTGTAAGGAGACTCACAAAGTGTCAGAAAATACAACCCTCTCTCTTTTCCTCCTTACCCACATCTCTAAAAATGGGGGACCAACGCAGCTGATCCAGATTTGCTGCGGTCATGACGACATTACTAAAATGTGGGCTGGCTTTACGTTGAACTCCTGGCAACGTCCCGCCCAACCTATAGTCCCCTATCAGAAACGTTGCTCTATCAGAAACAATGCACAACGTGTTTAGAAGTAATATGGTCTGTGTTTACATTAGCAAGCATCGCTAACAATCAGAGCTAACGCTGTACTGGAGAGAATATGTGTAAAGAAGCCGGGTATAAAAGGTACTGACCTTGTAGTAAACCCGCGAGAGAGAATGCGTTTGTCACCTCCCGTTTGGACTACTGCAACGGTGTCCTGTTTGGGGTACCCAACAAAACCCTGGACAGGCTCCAGTACGTCCAAAACTGTGCTGCCAGGGCACTCACGCACATCACTCCCACCCTCATTCACCTCCACTGGCTGCCGGTCAAATCCCGCATATCTTATAAAATCCTCCTCCTGACTTACAAGTCCCCCCATGCCCATGCCCCCCAGTACCTATCGGACCTCCTCCGCCCACATGCCCCGACCCGGAACCTGCGGTCCTCAGACTCTGGCCTGCTTACCACCCCCCGCACCAACCTGCGAACCTTCAGGGACAGAGCTTTCAGTGTGGCAGACCCCACCCTCTGGGACGCTCTCCCTGCGGTGGTCCGCAACATCCCCACGCTTGACGCCTTTAAAAGGGCCCTCAAGTCCCATCTGTTTGCCAAGGCCTTCGCTCCCTAATTTATTTTGTTGTTTGGTCTGAATGTTTTATTTTTTTTTGTTTATGTTTGTTTTACTCCTTTTTTGTGCTGTAAAGCGACCTTGGGTCCCCTGAAAGGCGCTATATAAATCTAAGTTATTATTATATTATTATTATTATAAGCTCCATACTGTTTCAGAAATAATGCTTGATGTGGTTTGGAACATAATATGGCGTTTAATCACGGCAGCGTTTAGCTGAGTTTCTGCTGGTAGACAGCCTTCTCTTCTCACTGCTTGCATGCGGAGGGGGACACTCTGACCCAAGGGGCGTGACCAGCAGCAGCTCCAAAGGGGCGTGGTCAGCAGCAGCTCGGTAACATTTAAAGGGCCAGACCCAGAATCAGCACTTTAGTAACAGGGCTGAAATAGAAGAGTATCTGATTGGTATTTTGAGCAAAACACTTCAGAGAATTTTTTTTATAGATATGGTCCTATATATATAGCACAATATTCAATTTAGATAGCTGCTGATTGAAAACAATTGGCCAACTGTTATTCACGTATTGAATCAGACCTAATAATAATCTCAACACCCTTATCCTGTTGTCACTTTGCAGGAGGCTTCCATCAGCGTCTGGCTCCAGTTCAGTGACGACACTGCCTCCCTCCTCTCTTCCTTTTGGGACCTTCCCTTTTTCCTGCATCTTTCCTCATTGGCTGAGACTGTGGTTGTGGTGACACCCATTCCCAGCCAACGCATCTTTGCCAAGGGTGATGGAGGCGGGCCTTTACTGCGTGCAGAACTTTTGGTCTCTACCTGCACTGACCAACCAATCACCTCCAACTCTATCAGTGAAGGGGAAAGGGATTGGATGGACAGCGGAAGAGGGGGAACCAGGAGGCTGGCTGGAGGATCGGGTTGGATAAGAGTCAACCTAGACCACGGCTTCTTACTGCCAGATGGGGAAAGGGATGAGGAAGGCGATAAGTTCGGGCTTCACATTACAGACACGCTGGTTGAGTTGGACAGCGACATCTATGCAGCAAACTTTGACGGGGACGAAAGTGAAAATGTTAGCAGTGACTACTTTAACAAGATCAATGTTAAGAGACCTGATACAAACTGGAATGATGTGTGGAACAGAGGAATGGTCAGTCAGAATAATCTGGAAAGAGCTGTGCTCATGCCAAGCCTGGAGGAGGGTGTTGTGTACTTCTCCCCTAGCCAGGAGAAAGAAGAAGAGGGAGAGGAAGGGCAGGGAGAGGGAGAGGAAGGGCAGGGAGGGGGAGAGCTGAAGCTGGGTGTGGGGGCTGTCCTCTCTCTGCTCTGTCTCTCTACTGTCCTGTTCCTGGCTAACTGTCTGCCCTGCGCCCTGCACGACAGAAGGAGCCCATTGATGGGGGAGAACAGGGAAGCAGGACTAGAGCGAGCCGCAGAGAAAGAAGAGGAACAGGAGAGGGAAAAGATGGAAGTAGAGAAAAGCAAAAAAGATGAGAGAAATAAGACAGAAGGTGAAGATAGGATAAAGCAACATGATATGAACAATAAAGAGGATATTAAAGAAGTAGAGATCATTTGCTGATATACAGTATGTGCATGTATGGACAGTATGTATGCAGTATGTGTATTCACAAGGAACATGAAGCAAGCTTTTTTGTAATAGCGTGCTTTCACCTTGATAGTACAATCACTAAGAATGCATCAAATGTAAAATTCTGGGCCGATACTGATGTTTTTGTCATTGTTGTTTATTTAGTTATATTACTGTTAATTATCCCCTTTCTGTATCTGGAATACAAAAATACACCTGCAGAACAACCACTGCATCACTCTCCTACTCTCTAGACAGTTTGTGATTTATTTGTTACCCACAGTGGAAAGCTGACATAACCTATTTGAGCCTTTGTTCAGGCTGTTGGCCAACTCATGGAAACCAGAATCTAGATCACACACATCTAAAACAAAACTACTGGATCATTTAGCATCCTGAAAATCTGGGCCGGGTGGTATGTCCTTAATGTATATGACAGTGTAAATAAAGCTGATTAAAGAGTCTGTGACGTCACCCATAGCTTCCTTCAGAGCAGATAAGCAGACGAGGAGCCGAGGTAGGCCTGGCTGCCATCGAGTTTGAAGCTACCAAACTAACTGAGGCTAACAAGCTAGGCTAACATGCTCAGCATCGCTGCCCTGCATTGCTAGCTTAACCTGCGTATGTTGCTCTCATAGCATGTTGATTTAGGTAAGTAAATATTAATCTATACAGCAAAACTTCATATAATTGCTGTTAAGAAAAGACTTCACGATCATAATGCCGTCATAGTTTTTTAGATTTTCAACTGCTGTAGGTTTCAACACTTGAATCAAGCAAGGGTGCATTTATATTTGTACATGACTCTAATTTATGTTTATTTGGTATTACTTCAATTTTTTGAATAAATGATTCCATCAAAGACGCACTTAACCTTGATTATGTTTCTGAAACCAAATTTGTGTCACTGATACAGATGATAACAGTCTGTTGGTTTATTGAGTGTGAAAATATTAAAAGCATGTTTAACCTGTTAAGCCCGGAGCCTGTTTTTCTCGAAAATTAAATTCCCAAATTTCCCAAACAAATGACAAAATCTTCACTTCTAAAAGGGGTAAATTAATAATCTTTTTTCTCAAAGCAATGATACACCTGTGAGTTGGCTGCAGAAGTGTCAGAATCAATATAGATGTTTTTACTTTAAAGTAAATTCCGATTGAACATAGTAAAACAATTGAAATGATAGTTTCCGTCTAAAAAAAAAAAACATGACTTATAGTGAAAACCACCCTTGAATGATGGGATAGCAGCCAAAAACCTCAACATATAATAAGTACCCTGTATCAAGATTGATGCAAAACAAGTGAATTTTGACCTTTTTAGAGAGGTTTAGAAAAGAAAACCCACCTCTGGAATCCATTGGTCGATTTTGATGATTGACACCACTTTTTAACCGTTAGAGCCAATAGAATAGTGAGAGTGATGCGTGAGAGTGATGCGCACGCAGTTTGCCCAAAACCGAAAGCGCCGTTACACTCTATATGAAAAATAGGTTTATTGCCATAAATGTTATGATAGATTATCAGTAATCATTTCAAAGTGACACAGAGACAATGTATTAACCTTCAGCAGCGTTTATATGCGTTTTAATGCCCTTGAACACAACTTTTGATCAGAAAACAGCAAAGGTAAGACGTATTTGCCGTTTTGGCCCCGTAAAGTGAAGTTGTGTGTTGTCTTTCCTGGCTTTCGCTGCCGTGAGTTTTGGTCGCACAGTGATGATACTTATACCATTGGAATATGTGGAATCTCAGCTTTCATATGATATCTAGTTTGTGCAGATAGCATGAAGTATAAAATATCTCTACCGTGAGTTATGTGCTAAGTGCGTAGGCATTTTTTCGCTTAGTGCTAATTCAGAGGCTTGGTATTACCCTTGTGTTTTGTTTAGCTAAAAATGGTTAATAGTGTCTGATAGCTGAGTTTCTTCCCGTTAAGTGGGTATGACACATTAATAGGTTGTTAAATGTTAAGACACCCTGAGACACAGTTTCGAGCAATATTGTTGTGTTTGCCCCCGCCGGTGGGGGCAAACGGGCTGAACAGGTTAAGTGGTTAATGAAAAACAACTACATAAGTAATTAGACAAACTACTTATAGTAGATCAACTACTTTATTCAAAAGTTTACAGTTGTTCTGGATAATAAAATGGGAAAAATAAACGGGGTACTCTATTTTCCTCTCCCTCTCCTGACAACCCGTCAGTATCAGTAGCCATGCACGTGATACTGACCAACCCTGTCTCCTAAAAAATACGTTCCCACAGAACTAAACTGCATTCTCAATTACGTTTAGCTAGAAATGTATTTCCTCCCACGTTACGTTTGTTATGAACTTATCTCAAATACGTTTATTTTCTACATATATTCTAGAAACATATTTTCTCCAACATTACGTTTGTTATGAACGTATCTCATATACGTTTATTTTCTACATATCTTCTAGAAACATATTTTCTCCCACGTTACGTTTGTTATTAACTTATCTCAAATACGTTTATTTTCTACATATCTTTGCCATTTATTGTCTTGCTTATAATAATGATAATAGTCATTTATAAATATCATTTTAGAGCACACAATTGAAATCGACGATCGGGCTCGATATCCTATGGTTAAATTAAAATCAGTAGGCGAGGCTGTAATTTCGCCAGCTGCGAGGCAGAAAATAATAGTTTTAACATGCCAAAAAGCTGCTGTGTCGTTTATTGCACCTCAAACACCTCAAACTTCCTCAAAGGACAGCAGAAGAGCTCTGTGGCTTCAGGCTTGATCGCCGTTCAAATGACAGCGTTGGTTTCCCCAAAAGTGGGTGGGGCTGTAAAGTGACGTAGATTTTACTCTCACAGGGCTGCCAACACTCACGCATTGAGCGTGAGAGTCACGCAATTAACACATATCTCACGCACTCACGCCACACATGCCTTTCCTCACGCTAAGTTTTCGTTCACAACAAATGTATATAAATATAAAAATAAAGTGAAGGAACAGCAAACCGAGCGATCTACGAAATGAGACGGTCAGGCTTACGGAGGACTTCCTGTTTGCGTCACCTGACACCCGCGGTCCGTAGCACTGCCGCCTAGCAACCTGGACAGCGTCACGCATTGTGATTGGCTGTACGGTATTTGCACACTGATTGGATGTAACGAGGGTATACCGGGGGGTCTGAGCAAAGACGAAGGAGAAGGAGGATGAGAAGAATAAGAGAAGGTAAGGAGAATATATTATAAGATATTTTCGCGCCACAGGTAAAGTAAAAATATTTTCTTTTGTTCTTTTTTAATTAATTAAAGTTAATGCTAACAAGTGCCAGTATAGCCCTAATAATTACTACTACTTATTTCGTTTTGATTGTTATATTTGATAATATATTATCCAAAAATCATATATTAATGATATACTTTTATATATTATATATTATCAAAAAGATAATTTTTCCATCTTGAAATAACATAATATAATATATTATCAAACATTTATATATGTATATAATATAAGATATTTTAGCACCATAGGTAAAGTACAATACTTTCTTTTGTTCTTTTTAAATAAAACAAATAATTTTAATAAAGAATTTATTAATACCAGAAAATATTTTTCTTATAGTTGATAAATAAATGTTTTCTGTTTGTTATAGGATGTTTTCTAAAGTGTCAGGGACAGCTGCAGGGAAGAAAAGGACCCTTATTTCCATGTGGGCGGCAAACCAGGCCCCCAAGAAGTCCTATGACCCTGAGAGAGCAGATAGGCCACAGGAAAAAACACAGGAACAAGAGGAAGAACTACTGTTGACACAGATAGATGAGCCCTTAGAGAAAGAGGGGACACCTGGTACAAAGACCAGAGCCCAGGGCGGTGCCGCAACATATAGGTGCTCTTTTAAAAATGAATGGTCACATAAATGGCCATTCATTACAAAGGGGACACTTAGTACCCACTACTGGTGCTCTGTATGCAGAGTAGAAAAGGCTTGCTGTCACCAGGGAATAGCCGATGTTGCAAGGCACGTTAACAGCAAATGCCATCAGGAAAAACAGAAAGCAGTGCAATCCAGCACTGCAATTCAGCAATTCTCAGTTCCACTTCCTTCTGCTGGGGCAATGACTGTCCAAGAAGTGAAGGTTGGTTATGCTCAGTGGTGTTGTGGTTATTTAGTGGATGATAAAGACACTATACTGTTTACATGATAAGCTAATTTCCTAAATAGAGTTTTGCCTTTTTGGAACTAGCATACTCTATTAACTGAATTCATTTTGTACATTCACATATTTCATAATCTAACACCAATCCAACTGTATCTTGTAGACAAGGAGGGCAGAATTAAAGATGGCGGTGATGCTGGAAAACCATAATCTACCACTGGCTGTCACAGATCATCTGGGGCCACTCATGAAAGAGTGCTTCAAAGACTCACCCACTGCACAGGACTATAAATGTGCAAGGACCAAGACCTCTTGCCTCATAAACAAAGTATTGGCGCCACATTACCAGAACGCACTGGTGATGCTGATGAGGGAGAATCCATACACCATCATTACAGATGGCTCAAATGACACAGGTAGGAATTAAATACCTTTACATCCTGGTATGAACAACATTATTTTTCTTTTTTATTCTAGCCATATTTTTTAAGTATGAGATATATATTTATTTGATGTTCCCTAAGACAATGTGCTAATTTCTTTGTCAATGCAGGAAGAGAAAAGATGAACCCCCTTACTGTGCGTGTGTTTGATGTGAATAGGGTGGCACATCGGTTCCTAGATATGTGCACCACAAGTGGAACCAGATCTAGTACAGCAGAGCTAATCTTCCAAAAGATTGATGCCACCTTACAAAACCACAAGATTCCATGGTGCAACTGTATTGGTCTCTCTGTAGACAATGCAGCCATGAACATCGGACAATTGGTCTCTCTGTAGACAATGCAGCCGTGAACA